>CM047886.1:1742679-2185568 GCA_026212405.1 Petrea volubilis | reverse complement strand
TGTAGTTGTAATTTTAGCCCTCAAATTGTGTTTTCCTTGTCACAGAACACCTTTCATGTTAACTCTGTGTAGTAATTATGTACGTAATTGATTTCACAGTCAAAACATATTACACAGCACACATTTTGCTCCTGAAAAACAGCTAAGAACTAAAATTAGTAACATAAAGAAGCATGTTTTTCTTGAAAATTTCATACTAATGGTTACTCGATTTCTTGCTTCTCCTTGTAACATTCATGTTTGAGCTAAGTGACCTAAAGCGAAACTATGTTGAGACCAATGGAGCTCCTTACAACACGAGCTCCATCAGTCCATGTCAGAGCCCCAAACATGAAGTCCCCCTTACTCGTCTTGTGAGGAGTAATATTTACCGTAAAAGACATCTTATCCCCCGTTTTGGAAAATGCAAGACATTAGGTGTGAGCAAAATTTTTACACCAGCCGGATAGTCTACTCGTGCCTTGTAAACAGCAGGCCCTTCACCGTAGTATGTAACTGTTCTATGCACCGATATGCTTCCACTTAAGTTGGAGACTCCGATTGAAGGATAGTTAAAATCGTACGGTGATTTGGAGGTTGTCTTGCAATAGTTCATCTTGCCGGTGAGGTTTTTGAGCAGAGCAGGGGTTGTACCCGTGGTGCCGCAGAGGAAATCAATGATGTCGTTTGTATCGAAATCATAAACCAATCCAGGATCAATTGCTGCAGCTGGATTGATATGCCTGGACCCATAGTCGAAAGGTGAGGCTTGAGTGTTATTTGGATGCCTCCTGATGTAGCTTTTAGTGTTATCTTGGATTGTTGCTGATCCAAGAAGAGATATGTTAGTTTTATGTAAATACACTTGGACCCTCAAAGGTTTGCATAATTACAGAAACCACCCAAGCTGTCAATTTTTTTTAGGGGGGTCTAACTGTAGAGCTAAATTTGACGGCGGGGGCCATCTCTGTTACCATGAAAACGTGCAACTGTAAGACAGAAATTGACATAAGGGTAGTTTCTGTAATTATACAAACATAAGAGAGTCTTAAGTACATTTACACCAAAACCCGAGGGATGTAGGTGTAATTCTCCCTAACGTACAGTTGAAAGTTCTACCTGTTGTCGTTATTGCAGACTTAATGGCTGCAGGGCTCCAAGAAGGGTGCGATGATTTTACAATGGCAGCAAGTGCAGAGACGTGCGGGCAGGACATGGAAGTTCCTGAGAGTATGTTGCAGTACATTGATCTTCCAGTAATGCTATCAGTCGCCACTGGAGAACATGCCGCCAGAATATTCACTCCTGGTGCTGTTATATCCGGCTGAAATCAGAAGGTGAAGAGGGCTCGTTATGTTCTTGATGTGCCTTTTAAAAGATTAGTTTAGGTTTTGAAGTCAAATTTTGAGCCTTCAATTTCAATGCAAGTCACACGTACTTTAATTATATCTGGAGTTATGACATTAGGCCCCATTGATGGGAACATCGCCACTTCTGGTGCTGGTTTGGTGGGCGAAATCGCATAGTCTGGGATATTCTAGCCACTGGTTTTCTGTACCAACCAAACAAGTATAGACCAAATATTCATAAATTTTGTTTCTGTAAATAGAAAAAAAGAAAAAGGATCTAGATAAACAAAGAAAAAGCTTGCACAAGCACAAAAGGTCTCGACTTACTTTTGTGAAGCCATATATGCTTGAAGATTTTCGGCTGCTTTGGGGCTGATAAGTGTGACTGGTTCCGCAGCCTGATCTGCAATTGCAGTCTAATCTGCAGTATCTTCCGCAAGTGGATCAACTTGTGTCATTCCTAATCCACCACCTTGTTTTACGAAAGCAGCCTTTTCTCCATGGTCATCAAAAGTTTCCTCAAGAGCGCAGATGACGATCTTCCCCTCAATCAAAGCCGGATCTAAAGTGTTGTTCTTACAAAAGATGACAGATAAACAGAAACATAGAGTTCAAGATTTGAGAGCTAGTTGATAAATTTGTAGCTTTAAAACTTGCGTTCGAGCTTGGTTTGTTAGCATACAAAACTAGCTTAAAATGGACTTAGTCACCCCCTAAGGTTCACACAGAAACCAACCCCACTATTGACTTTTGTCATACGGTTAGGCCCCCTGAGGTTTGCATGATTACAGGAAACCACCCTTTTGGTAAACTTTCATCTTACAGTTAGACCACCTCAAAAATTAACTTCAAGGGTGTTTCTGTAATTATGAAAACCTAAGGGGGTCTTACTGTATTTACACCAAACCTAAGGGGGTGTACGTGTAATTAACCCCAAAGAAATTTAGTTATTCTAGGGACTAGAATGAACTTTACAAGTGAATAAAAGTACCTGGCATTTCTTGAGGGGATCCCAGGTGATGCTGCAGCACTCCCAGAGACTACAACGTAAAAGCTCACCATGTTCATGGGGTTTATGCTAAAGCCCTTCAAACACACACACACACACACACACACATATATATATAAACTCCACATCAAAAGATTTCATATTGTTATAAATCATGTTCTCAACTTATATAGCTTCATACATTATATTTACCTTTACGACTTTTGAGTTGCCCAGATAAATATTAGTTTGAAGTTCACGGTCCATGGTGCTTGCCGCCACCTTAAGAATCCAAGGAGCAACATTTATTGCAGTTCTCGGAAAAAAGCTGTTCCCGGACGATGCAGAGACAAGGACTATTGGGTCACTAAAGTAGATATCTTGTGGTGGACCTTTTCCCAAGGACATCAATATGACATCTACACCATCGTTGATCGCATCATCCATGGCTGAGAGAACGTCCGCATCGCTGCAGGAGTAGAACCAGCAAGGCTTGTAGATTGCCAGTCTGCCTCTTGATGCACCTCCTCTTGCTTTGCCTTTCGCTGTGCCGTATATGCTGACATTGGGGACCAATGCAACGGCTATAGTCGATACAGTATGGGTCCCGTGCCCTTCGCTGTCTCTTGCTGACAGGAAAAACATCTGGTTGAACGTTTCTAGGGGGCCGTACTCTGCTACATAACCTTTGTAATAAAATCTAGCTTCCCACTATTTTTATGCAAAAAGTGAAACTATCATCAGCTTTGATTTTTGAAGAAGCACAGATGATTAATTTTTTAAAAGGGGTAACTACACCTACACCCCCCCACCCCACCCCACCCCCCCCACCCCGAGGTTTGCATGTTTACAGAAACCACCATGCTGTCAACTTTTGTCTTACGGTTAGACCCCCTGAAAGTTAATGGCAGGCATGGTTTGTGTCTTTATGCAAATTACATCCGGGGGTGTCAGTGTAATTATCCTAAATCTGATTACCTATTGCAATTTGATTGTGTGAAGTTGTCTCCGGTCATGCATTAGCCATTGAATGTAGCGGGGACGGGAGGTAGCCCATAATCGTTGAAGCTCTTGGATTCAGGCCAAATTCCTGAATTTATTGTTTGAACAGATAAAAATTAGTCGAAAGCTCAAAAAAATATGATACATTGATAGAAAACTTATACCAGAATCAATGCCACCAATGATAAGGTCGGATGTTGAGTGTGTTTTGTATTTTTGCATGCAAAGTTAAAGTTGCTCTCTTTGTAAATGATACTTTTTCATTGTATTTTTGTATTTTTGCATGCAGTGAAGAACAAGTTGTTTTGCTTGTTCTGGTGTTAGCATTGCAGAGAAGCCTCTGAAGGTTTTTGTGTAATGGTGGAGCACTGCACCACGTGCCCCCTCGTAGCTGAAAGAAGATAAGCATAGACAATTATCCTTATTTTACAGTATATATTGATTCAAAGGGATAACTACATTTACACCCCCTGAGGTTTGATGTTAACGTACTTAGAACCCCACCCGTGAGGTTTATATAATTACAGAAACCTCCCCCACATCAACTTTTGTCTTAGAGTTGCATATTGCAACCCTAAAGAAGAGATGGTTTCAGTAATTATGCAAACCTCTGGGGGGTCTAAGTGTAACAAAACAGCACAGGATGCATTCGAAACTGATGATAAGAATACGATACATTCGTACCTTCCCATTACCGAGGAAAGCATCTCATGTTTAGCTACAACTACCGATTCCGAATCATCAAACGAGTGATCCCCCATGTAAACTATGTAATGCTGCAAAAAGTTGGCAAAAAAAATATCAATATTTGTAACCAGATGACTTACACGGATACATATTAATATCACCAAATCATTGCTTTTAGTATTTGCATGTGTTACCTTGCTATCAGTAGCACCTCCATTTGCTAATGCAAATCTGAATAACAAGACTAAGGTAAAAAGTTTCACAACTTTCACGTTTCTGGAATGTAGCTTGTGGAAAGAAACGTTTTGTGAATTTGTGATCCTTCAGGATTTTATGTTAGAATATTAAATATTTTATATTTAGGGTTATATATTTATATATGCTAAGGCTCCGGGCTAGGGTTTCTTGTGTACAGACTAGAACTCCTTTTGTATTAGTTGGGGCTCATATTGTACTTTATATATATACTTTGAAATCTTACACCCTATACACATCAATACATTATACAGGCTAAGGCTTCGGGCTAGGATTTCTTGTGTACAGGCTATGGCTTTTTGGGTATTAGTTGAGACTCGTATTGTACTCTATATATACTTTATACTCTTGTATTCTATACACATCAATACATACTACTAAACCTACGTTTCTATTCTTCAATTCTCTCCCATGGCTTCACCCCAATCAACTCCTGAATCTTCTCCATATTATTTGAGTTTTCTTTGTAATCTTGTATTTTGTACACATCAACATATTATACAGGCTAGGGCTCCGAGCTAAAGTTTCTTTTGTATAGGCTAGGGCTCTTTTTGTATTAGTTAAGACTTGTATTGTACTATATATATACTTTATAACCTTGTATTCTATACACATCAATACATACTACTAAACCTACGTTTCTATTCTTCAATTCTCTCCCATGGCTTCACCCCAATCAACTCCTGAATCTTCTCCATATTATTTGAGTTTTCTGATAAACTTTAGTTAAGCCAGCTTCAACCGCGATTTGTGCCTAAAGTACAAAAGCACCATTCAGAGATATACAAAAAAGGGATTATTATGCAACTTGTTAAGGTTTTGAACTGTTTTTAGATGGAATTCTCTAGCCAGCTTCTGTCTATATTCACAGTATAATTCATCTCTGTTTGGTGTAGAGGTTCAGAGATATTCAGAGTATGAAATTATAATATAAAATAATGGTTATTATAATAATAATCAACTAATTTGAAGCATAATAATGAATCTGACAGTCTTTGCCATTAAAACATGAGCAAAATCTTGGTAGACCTGGGATTTTGGATTATATTTTGCTGATACCAAGAATGTTTTATGAATTTCTGAAATAACATTTATATTAGTGAAGTTATGTGCTCAATTAATGTGAATTTACATATGCTTGCTACGTTTTGCCTTTTGTATCTTAAGGCCCATTTGGATAGCCCAGAAGTGTTTATCGTGTCGTACTTTTTATAATAAAATTTTTTTTATTAAGTCAAACAATTTTGTGCTTATCGAATCGTACTTTTTATAATAATTTTTTTTTTATTAAGTCAAACAATTTTGTATTTGTATGAAGAAGCTACTATGAACAGCTTCAAGAAAAACAAATGGTCGAAGATTGATAAAGTGACCAATTCTTCTATCCCAAATAAATCAGAAACAGAAGAAAACAATGCCCAGTATACCCTCTATAGAGCGTATTCCTGTTGCCGCATCACATCACCCGAAGTGTACACACCTGTCACATGATAGCCCCAAAACACACACACAATTCTATGGCAATTAGTGTTGCACATGAACAAATGCGAATCGAAAATGTTTCTTGCAACAATGTTGACGTTTGTACACAACAATAACTATAAATTACACGGAATCCGAGAGGTGTCGGCTCGTTTTCCTACCAAAATGCTGGAGGAAAATGGAGAAGTCATCTAACCTTCCTGCTTTAAGAGGCTAAAGTCGGGACCCGGGGGAGAAAAAAACACAATATACAACGACTCCAACTGCATTAGTAGCTGCAGCCTACGCACCTCAAGTTCTTCAACCTTCCTCACCAAACTCCTTTGTGAATCTTTCGTGGACATCGAGATCACTTTTGCTCACCGTTGGTCTCTGTCTTGCCAATACCTTGTCGAAGTCTGTTTTCGAAATAGGAGGTGGAATAATCTACAGAGGCATCACAATGGTAGAATGTAGTTAGTTGCTACTGATTAACCTCAGCAAGGGGATATTTCCCAACACTTTTGCTTGTGGAGAAGTAGAAGTTATAAAGAAAGTTGGAAAAAAATAAAAAAGTTGACCAGTAAAAGTGGATAGTGTTTGGAAAGGAATAGTGAAAAGCAGTGGCTGATTTTGAAAATAGTAACTAAAAGCTGGAAAAACCAGCCTGAAAGTTCCTTCCAGCTTCTATCTTTATTATAACATTATTTTAGCTGGAGCATAAAAACAGAACACTCACTATCTACTGTTTTTTCAGCAAAAGCTAGAAAACCCCTTCTTTTTAGAGAATGTAAAAACCAAGGGAATCGCTATATAACACAACTTATTACCTCACATGGAAAGGACATATCTCGTTGTTCAATTATACTAAATCACAACTATTAGTAAATTTCTATATTTTTGTCATTAATCCTTGAAGGCATGGAATATTGCAACTACTTGGAACCAAATTATCGAATTTTAACACCACGGTCCACTAGTTATTTCATTTTGTTAGCCGTCTACATATGACATATCAATGTTTGCCATGGAGTTCTTATACGCATTCACAAGTAGGTGAAATTAATTCAATGCATCACTAGGTCAGGAAAATACTGTCTCTGTTGGTCATAACTTAGCTACCTTACACGTTTCAAGCTTGATAACTATTAATTCTATAATACCTCACACGTTTCAAGCTTGATAACTATTAATTCTATAAACCATGTGTCCTCCAATGCCTGATGCAGTCAATAGCAAACCAATATTTACATAATCTACAAATTTAGAAGCAGGCAATGTTTTCGTTTACCTCGCCTGCTACTACTATTACTAGTTCCCATCTCTGTTATTTCCATTCAACTCTATAAAGTCTATAACAACTAGCTTCATGCACAGAGAAGAGAAACTTGGGCAAGATTATACCCAATGAACATTCAGGAGAGACTCAGAGCAAAAGAAATACATATATATATATTATTTTAGCACGCAGAAGTATCAAGTTCAGATTCCTATTATTGGGCTACAGACAACATATACATACATATATTTAGAAAAAACACATATTATAATATACATGTAATGTGTGTGTGTGTGTATATATATATATATATTTATGAAAACATCAGTACCTGTGCAGCAAGTCCTTTTGTAGCAAGCTCCTGCATGGTTACCTGGACAGCACCTGGTTGCTTGGGACCACATGGCATCCACATACCATCAGAAGTCTTCATGAAGAACATTGCATCTTGCGTTTTGCGTACAGGCTCAAATAAGACGTCTTTGACCTATTAAAGTCATTGACATTAATAAGCGATAAAAAAATTCTTGGCTGTCAATGGACATGGAAGCACACACAACATAAAGGAAGCTACTCACAAATCACTGTAAAGAAGCCACACACTTACACAAACAGAAATATCAGAACCAGAAAAGCCGTCCGTTTTGAAAGCTAGGACTTCAAAGTCCCTTTCAGTCAAGTTATGAGGAGTATCTCCTAAATGCACCTGTGTAAAAATAACAAGCCACGGGGGTATAATATTAGTCTTCAATTACTAATGTTGATTCCTTCTCCACACATGAGATGAAAGACAAGTTTCTTACTTTGAACATGTGCTGTCTAGCCTTCAAATCTGGGAGAGGGATATAAATACGCTTGTCAAATCGCCGTCTTACAGCCTATAGAAAATTTGAAAGTCAGCCAAAATATAATTGTTTCTTAACCTAAACTTGGGACTAAGTGTTACCTGATCAAGAGAATAAGGAGTATTTGTGGCAGCAAGAACAAGAACTTTATCGTCATTGTGGCCCACTCCCTAATAATCAATAACAGATAGCAATGAAACTGGTAAGTAATATTGTATTTATATGCATTAACCTATACATCATGGTGAACCCCAACCTGCATTCAGATGCATGTCGCATTTAATTAGTTACCATGGTGAGATTTTACTTCTGGATTTTTGATCCATAATTTCACATTAAAATTTTTGTCCTTAATAGAATTAAAGGACAAGAATTACTTAGTTATCCAAAGAAAAAGCCCAGCCTCTCATTCAATTTGATGGGTAGAAATTATCTGACAATGCAAACCACCAAAAGCCAGGACAATAGTCAGAGATGGGTGGCATTCAGAACAAATAATACAGGTGCCTATTTGTTGACTGTTAGTTCACAGAATCCACAACAATCACAGGCATGGACTAACATCCAATTTAAAAAGCCAACCTCGACAAAGACATCCTATTGCGTAGAACCTCTGATGTAGCAGCAGCTGAAAATCTCAAAATGTAAAACCAATCAAAGGTTGCTTCCTAATATAGAAGGGTAAACCCAATTGACTAACCCTGATGTACTTATCCAGAGGATGCAGCAGAGTTTTAGATTGGAAAAGACAAACTCTATTTTGAGATGACATGCTAGATCAAGATATCCAATGAACATAAGAAAGACAGGCATGATAGAGATGTCACCAAAGTATCTGTTTACACAGCCAAAAAGAAATTTCAAAGCATGATTCCAATCATTTGGCACTACATTATGATTACCTGCATTTGCACTAGCAATTCTGTCTTAATTCTTCTGGAAGCTTCACTCTCATTTCCTTCTCCACGCTGTCCACAGAGGGAATCTATTTCATCAATAAATATGATGGAGGGCGAACTTTCACGTGCCATTTGGAAGAGGTTAGAGACTAGCTTTTCACTTTCACCCATCCATTTTGAAACCAAGTCTGACGAAGAAATACTGAAATAGAACAGCAGTTGGCACTTGCCAACTTTATGGCCTAAGGACTTGATCTTTGAAAATGAGTAATGGAAAATAGCAAATAAATAGGCGCATTAAGAAAAAAGTGCACTCTGATAGACATACACCTAATGACAAACTTACGAAGAAACATTGTGTGCATTGGAACCAATTATTGGTGAACTGAAGGCAGAAAGCAGCAAGATATCATTTCTATTTAACAGAGAATTTGCAAATTTTCTTAACTTTTGATACATTAGGGATGGTGGAAAACTAATGGCATACACGGGCCCTAAAATGGTTACCAGATGGTCCAGACGTATACTGAAGATCAGGATCGCCTCCCATCACCTGTTAGAAGCTCCAGATATCAGCCTAACTTTACCTTGAGTAGCAAATAAGAAGCCCATTCAATTATTACCACCTTTTCACAACTTTGCAGAAATAGGACCCTGGGTAGTTTGCATCGCCAATGATATCAACTAAATAGCTAAGCTCCATGTGACATCAACTAAAAGTAAGGCTGTATATTTCCTCAGTCCAAACAATCCTGGCTAGGTGTAGATACAGGGAACAAGAACACCTTGACTCAGTACAACACCCAACTGAAAACCCCAGACAATAGGTTGCAGCTGTCACCAGCAATGAATTAATGTATTCTTTTCGCATTAAGGGGCACGCAACATACAAAGATACTTTCAATTGCCTCCCAATACTAGATCCTGAATACTTTTATAATGTCATTTTGATAACAGAGTTCGCATCTCAAAACTAGTTTAAATGTATCAATACCTAGAAGGATTAAAAGAACTTATGCCACAGTGATTGCATCCAACAAGCAACCATATTATTAAGAGAAGATGTATATGATGCATAAGATAATAGTGTTCCCTTGATTTGGTGAAATCTATCATCAGGTAGAATGTGCAAAAGAGAGAAATGCAATTGATAATGCAAGAGGTACCTGAAAAACGTTGAGTCAGCTTCAGTGGCAACAGCCTTCGCTAAGTATGATTTTCCGGTTCCAGGTGGACCGTACAAAAGAAAAGCCCTCCATGGGCGCCTCTTGCCTTCAAGGACATGAGATAATAATTCATATAACAAATCGAGAATAGGAATATATATATGTATATATATATATATATATAGATAGATATATATCACGGAAAGGGCAATAAATATGAGATGTGAGTAAGGAACAAACTTATTCTTGAAAATAAAATAAGTAACAGCACGTCAGCATTCAATCTTTTGTTTTATCCAAATCACTACAGTATGATTGTAAAGAATTCTCAATGAGCTCCAAGGCTCCAAAGACATGAGAAAATATTGCAGAAGGAAAAAAAATTATGGAGACTATGCAGAGTTAGTGCCATACTGCATAGCAAAAAAGAAATAATGAATTTGCATACTCCCTAAACCAATCAGGGGGTGCAATACATCATAGCAACGACATACATCAGGGAAGATCCAGCCAGCAGAGGGAGTAGGGACAAAGCAGATTTTCTCCTTAGTGGCAGTTCCCAATACTTTTTGACAAATAGAAGCCATGCTCAAGTACAGCCTATTTAGTGATTACAATTATGGGGAGGGTATTACAAGCCTTATACCGATGTATACTGAGCTCAGTTTCTCCCACAAGTTGCTCCTTTATTTCCTCTCTACAGATTTTCATAGCAAGCTGTGAATACACCTTAACTACCCGAGCTCCAAACTAACTAACAAATATTTCTCTTTTATTCATAGTACAATATTGCAAGTCTTTAAGTTGCTTATCCAGGTATAAATACCAAACGATGAATTGATACAGCATCTGGAACCTGATATTGTTGACAAAACCCTATAAAGGGTGGTGCAACACAGACCAGCAAGCAAAGCTAAGAGGTAGATTCTCATTGATCCACAATGATCAGAGAGACTATACACACCAATCAGCATAAGTAATAAGGGAATTACTTGAAGAATAGAAATTTCGCTTTGGCCCAAGGCATTACAGAATATTTTAGACATCACTAAGTCTGCCTAGGGTTCCACAGATCTCAAATATTATTCCTCTCATCCGCAAGCCCTCAAATTGATACTGAGGTTCTTTTTAAAATAACACCAACACATCCATGGTTCGAATGCAAAACTAGGGAAAGAGATGATAGCTTTTAACCAGGCAACGCATAACAGACCACCACAAATCCATCAACTTCTCCAGATTTAATTTTCTCCACATATGCACGCCAAAACACAGCCACAAATCGATATAACTCAACAAAAACTTATACACCAAAATGAGAAATAATATATACATACCAGTAAAGAATTGCGGAAACTTGACAGGCAGAATCACGGCCTCCTGCAGGGCCTGCTTCGCGCTCTCCAATCCGGCAACATCATTCCACTGAACATTGGGCTTTTCCCTAACTATCGCAGAATTCAAACCGGCCCGAAGCTTCTCCTTGTCCCCATCCTCCCCATCACTGGCGTCCTTGGGCTTGTTCTTGGGGCGGGCCGCCACGGCCGAATCCCCGCCATTAGGCACGTTTCCCGGGCCGCCCTCATCGAGCACGGCCCGGATCTCCTCGGCCCGCCGCAAGTACTCGGTGAACTTCTGCGTGATGGCTTCCTTTATCTTGGGGTTCTTCTCGTACTTGAGGTGGGTTCTGAAATACTCCAAGGCGTTCATGTACAACGGGAAGGCTCTGGCGTAGTTGCCTGCATTGTCCTCCGCCACCGCCTGCCGTACGTACTCGATCGCTTGCTCTTTGAAATTGCTATACATTCTTCTCTCCGATCATAAATTATGGATAAATTTCTTGATTTAAGCTTGAACTTGTTGCGGATTTTGCAGATCGGAAACGAATAATGGGAGATTTGTGTTAGATAATCTTCATTGAAAGTTGAATTGGTGAGGAGTTTGGGGTTGGAGAAAAAGGGCTGAGATTGAGAATAATAGACGGTTGAAGACGCGGTTTATGGGCTGCTCACCATTCTCTCTGTGTACCGAACCCTTCGTCCCACATCGGTCGTGTGTTTTCAAAATAAATATATTTAGGGGATATATCTTCTTTAACACACACGTTTAGATATTACCTCATCATCGGGCGTATGTTATTTATATATAAGGGCAAACTACATGTACACTATTAGAGACATAATATAATTATAAATTAATTTTTTTTATTTTAAAATTTTTGAATACTCGGAAATTTAGAATATTAATACAAACGTCTAACAAATGACTTTGCTTCAACCATAATAGTTAATTCGGCTATTAAGAGATGCGTTTTATCGAATCTAATAAAATCCATTAATCCATTTTGTGATTATACCAATCTTCACAAAATAATTTCGGCCGTCACAATCACCACCAGACTTCAATACCTATAATCTGCTGTCACTACTGCTCTTATTCTTAAATTAACTTTATATATAGCTTCTACATTTACATTTGTTAAAATTTTGTGACTCTCATTTTAAAACCACACCAAAAGACTAGCAATACAAATCTAAAACTCTGGCCTTCATTTTAAAACCACATCAAAAATACCATCAATACAAATCACAATTATGTTATGCCCTGACGAAAGATGAATTTTGCAAAGAAAATACATACCCTACGGAGTATTTGAAATTTATAAAACTATAAAAATTAATTTATAATGACACTATATTTCAAAAATTGTAAATGTAAACTTAATTTACTCTTCATTTAATTATCTTATATAATATACAAGATGCAACATAAAATACACCATGGAGTGTGTTGTCTTTTTTTTTTAAAAAAAAAAAGCTACACCATGGAGTTATAAATGATTTTAAGGGTGGTGATATTGCGAGAGCGTATTTTCTTTCATAAAACATGAACAAACTATATTTCGTTTTTATCTTTTACTAGTATTACAACAGTGCGCATTTGTGAATGATGAATTTGATAGTGAGTTGTTAGATGAAATAATAATTAAAATTCAATAAATAATATAGTTGCATTAAAAATAATTTCAAACTTTCATAAAAGTTGAAACATAATGGAATTTAGGAACAAACTAATAATAAGTACAAATAATGTATAATGATTCAAATGTTAAGTCAAATTAACATTTCTTTATGCATGACTAGCAATACCGCACACTCTACGTGTGTGCAAAATATAAAAATATATATTTCAATTTAGTAGTCAATTTTTTTTAATATGAAAATATAAATATATTATTAAATTTCTTTAATAAGAATACTTTTTAAGAATTATTTGAAATAATTTATTAAATTATAATAATTTAAAAATAAAATAATAATATGAAATAAAATTACATGATAAACAATAAACAAAAAAAATACCAAATATTGTAATTAGAGAAAGTGATTTGTTGATTGAGAATATGGGTTTTTAAATTGAATGTAATATTACAATATTGACCTTTTTATTTACTTATTTATTGCATGTGTTTACTAATTAAAAATGTAAAATTGACACATCAAAAATTGGTATCCGAATTGAATCAATTTCATGTGATTTTTCAATTTTAGCCATAATTTTCCATATTTCTATTTATTTTACATAAAATTGAAGGGCAGATTTTGTAAAATCACATAAATAACCGTCATTTGTGAGATAAAAAATAGCTTTCTTTTTATAATAGTATAGATAATGATAAATGAACTATAATACAGCTTGTGGAATTAGAATTGCAGATTCTTTACAATTTTTTTTTTAATGTGGTTAAAAGAGATAAAAGGGAAAGAAATGTCGAATAAAATTTATAAAGAATAGCAAACAAAAATTTATCTCATATTGAAGCAGCATCTCTATACTATAAATGTCATTACGATTTTGATATTCGGGGACATTACACACAACCTTTAAATGATTTGTTTTAGTGAATATCTTCAATGAAATCAAACTTGCTAGCCATCGTTGATATGTGTTTGTTAAGAATCTTAATACTTTGTACAAATATGAGATAAACAATGTTGTCTATATGAAGATCTTAGAAATATAGCTAGAAGATATATCATTTCCAGTGAGAGAGACTTAGTCCTAGAATCGAATCATCGTCTAAGAAAAGTTGTTGTATGCCACTAATCTATCTTCTCAAGTATATGCAATTAAGTGCGTGTTACCACGGATACCAAAAGACAAATACGCAACTCTATCATTCCACTTGCAGTCTGACACATAAAGAGACAAAGTAATCATGTTTTAAGTTTTAAGATTTTAACCTAATCATTTATATCAAATGGCTAATTAGCTGACAAATTAAATAGTATAAAGTCAAGGCGAAGATAAGCATTGCTAATTTATTTACATTTCATTCATATAATAATTGAATTATCATTTATATAAAACAAATGATAAAAAAATCAGGCAAAAATCTATGGATTGCAACTTATCAAACCTAAAAAAACAAATTGGTGAATAAGCCTTTTCTTTCCCATGAAATAATAATAATAATAATAATAATAATAATAATAATAATAATAATAATAATAATACAAATTGTATTATTATTAGTAGTAGTATTTTCTTTCTTTCCTTCTTTCTTTCCTCCTCCTCATTCTTTTTCTTCGTCTTCTTATAATAATAATAATAAACAATATTTTGTTTCTTGCCATTGACATCAAAACCAAAAATCATCGATAAAATATCGAACTACTTGTGTTTTTTTATCTTTACATAATGATAAAAAATAATTCGAACCCTCAATCACTTTATAATTAAATTATAATTCATAATAATGAATGCACCATCTCAAACTTTCCAAATATGATTAATCCAACCAATGCTATCAAACAATAGTAAATCTTTAGATGGTTTTATAAGTATGATTTTTACACATGCTATGCACGACGACTTCTTAAAGATAATATATCTTGTATTCCAAAACGAATATCTTATTTTTATTTCTATTATAATTTATTTGTTCAAATATACTGCATAATTCCTTTAATTAAAATAAACCTCAACATTTTGTTTCTTGCCCCTGACATCACAACAAAAAAGTATTGATAAAATATTGAACTACTTATGTTTTTGTCTTTATATATTGCTAAAAAATAATTCAAACCCTCAATCCCTTAATAATTAAATCATTATTCATAATAATTAATGGACATTCTCAAGCTTTCTAAATATGATTAATCCAAACAATGTTGACAGCCAATAGTAAATCTTTAGGTGGTTTTATTAATATGATTTTTATCCGTGCTATGCACGACTTCTTCTTAAAGATAATATTTCTTGTATTCCAAAATAAATATCTTGATTTTTATTTTTTTATTGTAATTTATTTGTTCAAATATACTTCATATTTCATTAAAAAAGAATAAGAAATTAATTTTCTCATCAATTGTACCCTTCTTTTAAATAAAATCAATTGATTTTAGATATGACAAATTACTAATGAAATTCAACAATTAAACAACATAAGATATTATTGTTGAAAAAACTTATACGTTTGATTTGCCATACTTCAAATTGATACAATTATTAATTAACTTTTATAAAGTAGCATCTTTCATAGAAAAATATTTTTTCTATAGTTTAAAAAAATATTAATTATAATGAAAATTCAATCAAGATATTGACATGATATTAATACTACTATTAATTATATGTATGATAAAGAAAAATATAATAATTTATTTGAATATTTTTTAGTATCAATCAAGTGAGGAAACTATAATATTAATAAATTTGAAATACACAATCTATTATTACAAATAATTATATTAAATTAAAATTGATTATAGAATAGGGACTGATGAGCAGATATAATGAGAGGAAGATTAAAATTAAAAGATATATACAAATGGAACAAAATGAGTTATTATATTAAGCTATTCATTATTAATATATTTTACACCTATGTAACTTTATAGAGCATATACTGAAAGAAAAGGGAAAAAGGAGCAAATAACAAAATGAAATTCTAATATCATTGGTACAAATCATGTCCATATTTTTATTATTAAATAGATCAATATATAAATTCAACACTCATTAGTTAATAAAATCATATACAAACATTTCTCCCAAAAATCCAAATTAATATGTACATAAGTACTCACACATATAATATCAAAAAGTACTCACAAATATGTAAATGAAAATAGAAAGAAAAAAAAAATAGAACGATAGAGACCAACATAGCCCCTCAATTCTTTAAAAAGCCGAGAGAGAGAGAGAGAGAGAGAGAGAGAGAGAGTAAAAAACCAATACAAAATAAATAAAGCATTTGAATAACAAAATAATGACAATGAAAAAACACAAAAATTTACAATCATAGAGGTTACTTAAAATATAATTATTGAAACATGATTGTAGAAATAAAATATTGAAAACAGAATTTGGATGGCAAAAAATAAAAAATATAAAAATAAAAATAAAACAAATTGTTATTTGAAGAATGACTACTTTTAGTGAAAACATTTTTAAAAAAATAAAGACCTTGATGGGAAAAAAATACATAATGAATTTGATCAACTTAAAAAAGTGTACCAATCAGGATCCAACAAATCGCTTAATTTATGTACACAGTATAAAATTGAAATTCAAATAAAATAAAAATTCAAGCAAATAAATGGAGAACTTAAGTAATAAAGTAATGACAAAATGGTAAAAAAAAAAAAGTAATGACAACAGAAAAAAGAAAAAAAAATGGTAGAAGGAGAATATATATATATATATATATATATATAAGCTTAATTAGATAATTAAAACACTTAAATCGAAAATTGAATGAACCAAAGAAATCAAAGAATCTTGTCAAAGAAACTTGAGTATGAAGAATGAAAATTAAGTAAAAACTATGAAACATGTAAAGATATGGATAAAAATAAAAATTAAATGATGAGAGAGTTATCAATTTATAAAAAAAGGAAAAGATTTAGCTAATAAATCTAAGAGATCTCGTTGACTCATTTGGAAAACACACATATAATCTAAAACAAAATAAAGAAAGTATAAAAAAAACTTTAAAAATAGAAGACCAAAGAAAAAGAAAATACAATAACATTGGTATTATTTAAAAAATAAAAGATGATCACAAAAATTAAGTATCAATAAAATAAATAAAAATATTATAACAAAATAAAGCAAATCATGAAAGATCATTGTGATGAAAAGTGAATAACTAACTAATTAATTTTATGAATAAAGAAAGGAGACTCAATAAATCTTCACCAATGTTCATATAGAAGAGGGGACGTTTGATTCTCTTATTGTGTTTCAAATTTATGGTTGGGATAAAAAAAATTTCATCGTTGTGTAAAATAAAGAGGAAAAAAAAATTAAAGAAAGAGATAAATATGAAAAACAAGGCATATTAACGAATAATGATTAAGTTAATAAAATTAGAATGATCTAGAGAATCAAGAAAATAATTAATTAGATTGATGTTTAGAAGAAAATCGAAAAAAGAAATTCATAATTAAAATTAAACAACAATTGAAGTTGATTTATCAATTAAAAATAATTCTAAATTCTAAAAATTGAGAATTGAATCAAAATTGAGTTTGTTTTAGTCATAGACAGCTCTCAAATATTTAATAATATAGATTTATGCTATTTTTAGGATACCTTCTACTAATATTTTACTTTCTAATATTTTGTTATGTCATAGTTTTGTTTAGTTTCTTTACTAATCTTTTTTCTTTTGGGCTAATCAATAATTAGTTTGAATAATAGTAAAATTTTATTAATACTTTTTTGTTTTATAAAGTTTAATATTATTATTGGAAAAATATTATCTAATTTATTTCTTCTATTCGTATGTAAGTTCTCTAGATATTATAAATGTACTTTATAACTATGATGAGTAATTTAAATTGATAAGTAATGAAAATATTATTTAATTTCAAATTCAAATGTATTTTATATTTTTCATAAGATTTAAACATTGCACTTAATTTATAGCAAATAATTTAAAATAGTTAAGTAATATGATAATGAACTTGTGATTCAACCTTAGATTGTTAAATAATATACTCTTTCCATAATTCAAATTTGGACTAAATGACTAATTAATTAGTAATAAGTATGCTTAATTAATTGACATATAAAAAATAAACATGGTGCTAACACTTGTCATGAAACTATGCTGCCACTTGTCATAAATTTAGACTAACTATTCCATTATACATAACAGATATAAATATGAAAATCAACTTTTTAACCAATGCTAAGAAAATTTTTACCATACATTAAGATGCGTTTTTGTCATCAATTCTTAACTTTTTTGAGCCAAGAATCGAACAGATATATGTCATTCATGGTAGCTGTTCGCTTTCATGCTTCCATCATAAGTTTTTTAGATTAATCAGCACTCTATATTAGTTGATTTCAAATTGGCTCAAGAATATTAACTAAGAAAAAGAAAAACTCTAATCAAGTTCAAATAAATATCCCAAGAAGTCCAATTAGTCATCCTACAATTTGCAATAAACTACAAACTAATAAGGGAGTATTGGCTACATATAAAAATGGTGTGAGATATATATATATATATATATATATATATATATATATAAAGATATATAGATATAGACACACACATACACTCTAGCATCCACCTCTTTTGCTTCGTTGATGCGTTGCTCTCTCGATTGAGCTTGGCGGCAGCTGCCGGGAAATGGGGAAACCACCACACAGGAATACACACACACACACACACACATATATATATATGGAGCGAGAGAGAGAGATATATATGGAGCACGCGAGAGAGAGAGAGAGAGAGAGAGAGAGAGAGAGAGAGAGATGAGGGCTGAGTGCCTTCTAGATTAGCATTTCCATACCGGGACAAAGCAGTACCAGTATTTTCTGGCAGATCCGTAAAACAAACTCAGAAACAGCTCGCAGAAAAGTGAAATTGTCATGGGACAAGGCGTTGATATAATTCAACTGCAATTAGTGTTGCATATTACTATGCAATTGAAAGTGTTTCTTGCCGCAAATTCTAAACGTTTGTACACAACAATAATTATAAGTACATGCAGTTTGAGAAGGCCTCGAATCATTTTCCTGCCAAGTGCACGAGGAAAATGTGAAGTCATCTAACCTTCCCACTCGAAGAGGAGTTTTAACGCTTGGACCCCAGTAAAAACACAATATACACACGACACCAACTGCACGAGTAAGCACCTCAAGTTCTTCTTTAACCTTCCTCGCCAAACTCCTTGGTGAATCTCTCATGCACCTCAAGATCACTTTTGCTCACAGTTGGTCTTTGTCGTGCAAGCACCTTGTCAAAATCTGTTTTTGATATAGGAGGTGGAATAATCTACAGAGGCATCACAATATTGGAACACATTAGTTGCTAATGATCAACTTCAGTAAGGGAATAATTACATGACCGCAACTTATTACCTCAAGATGAAAAATGTATTAGTCGTCACGACTATTAGTAGATTTCTATTTATGGTCATTAATCCCATTAGACATGTATGAAAGTATCAGCTACTCAGCACCAGTTTATCGAACTCTACCCTAATCGTTCAATAAACCATTATTCAGCTTTTAGTCGATAATAGTCCCTTGTGACATCCATAGTTTGACATTTAATTCTACTCCCATTCACAAAGTGGGTAATATTAATTCAACACATCACCAAGTCAAGAAAATATTCTCCATCATTTATAACTTACATGTCTTCCCCAGTCTTCAACATGATGACCATCAATTCTACAATTCAAGTATTCTCCAATACCATAGATGTAGGCAATAGCAAGCTTCTGCATTTATTTTAATTATCTATTAATGCTGTCTTTACAAGGTTCACCAAAGAGAAGGCAATATATTCTTTCTTTTACCTCATCTAATAGTACTAGTTCTTATATCTGCTGTGATTATTTGACTCCATAAGACCAGTAACCTTAATAGGGGAGAGGCATAGAAAAAGAAAGAAGGATATTCTACATGTAACGAAAGTATTTAGTTTAGTTTCCCACACATATTTGCACAAATATACAGACACGTATATAAATATACACTGATGAAAAAAGCAATACCTGTGCAGCAAGTCCTTTTGCAGCAAGGTCCTGCATGGTTATCTGGACAGCGCCGGGTTGCTTGGGTCCACATGGCATCCACATACCATTAGAAGTCTTAGTGAAGAACATAGCATCTTGTGTTTTGCGTACAGGCTCAAACAAGACATCTTTGACCTATTAAAGCCACAGACAGTAAGTTAGTTGATGAAAAAAAAGTTTGCAGGTGTTGATGGACATGGAAGCACACGCACTAGTTATCTACAAAGGAACCAATTTAAAAATCAACCAGTGCATAAACCAGTCACACACTTACACAAACAGAAATATCTGAACCAGAAAAGCCTTCTGTTTTACGAGCTAGGACTTCAAAGTCACTTTCAGTCAAGTTGTGGGGAGTATCTCCTAAATGAACCTGCATAACGAGTTACAAGCCACAGGAGAGTATTAATCTTCAATTACTAGTTTTCCTTCCACCTCCACACATGAGATGAAAGACAAGTTTCATACTTTGAACATGTGCTGTCGTGCCTTGACATCCGGGAGAGGGATGTAAATGCGCTTGTCAAATCGCCTCCTTATAGCCTACAGAGAATATGTCAGCAAAAACAGTAATTGTTTCTTTTCTTCTTCATCTTCTTCTTCTCCTTTTTTTTTTTTTTTTTTTTGTTGAAACAAAATGTTACCTGATCAAGAGCATAAGGAGTATTTGTGGCAGCAAGAACAAGAACTTTATCATCATTGTGGCCCACCCCCTAATCATCGATATTAGACAGCAATGAAACTGGTAAGTTATACAGTATTCATCTGAAATGACAAAGATACATCATGTTGAACTGGATCACCACAGAGGAAAAACTGCTGGCGCATATAGAAAGTCAGAAATCTTAGGAATCTAAATTTACATGGTATCTCTACCGTTTCATTCAGAAAAATAGACAAACAATTTATCAGATAAACATGCTGCCCTTATGCGAATTGAATGACAAGAACTACAGACTTTTTTCCAAAAGGAAAAACCAGCTAAAATCATTCAATTTAAATGGATTGAAGTTCTATCAATGCAAACCAATGCATGCGAGGAAATAATAAAAGACTGACAGCTCATAGAACCAGTAATGTGGTGCCTCTGTTTGTTCAATGACCCCATAAACATGAAAGAACAACAGATTCCAACCGCGAACAGAAGAATGGGATTGCAGACAATCTCATATGTAATAGCAGAAATGAAAATATTTAAAATGTATAACAAATCAAGAGTTTCTCCCTAAGAGGGAAGGGCAAAACCAATTAACTAATCCTGATGTAGTTATTCAGCAGAAGCAGAAGAGTTGTAGGTATAAAAACAACAAACTCTACCCCGAGATGCACAGATCTATATCAAGAGACCAAATGAAAGTAAAGACAGGCATGATAGAAATCATGTTATTAATATATCTGCTTACACAATCACCGAGAAATTTGAAGGCATGGTTTCAATCATTTGCCAGTACATTACCTGCATCTGTACTAGCAATTCCGTCTTAATTCGTCTGGAAGCTTCACTCTCATTTCCTTCCCCACGCTGTCCACACAGAGAATCTATTTCATCAATAAATATGATGGAGGGAGAACTTTCACGTGCCATTTGGAAGAGGTTAGAAACTAGCTTTTCACTTTCACCCATCCATTTTGAAACCAAGTC
This sequence comes from Petrea volubilis, assembly GCA_026212405.1. Lineage (NCBI taxonomy): Eukaryota > Viridiplantae > Streptophyta > Magnoliopsida > Lamiales > Verbenaceae > Petrea > Petrea volubilis. Next base: position 2,163,964 of record CM047886.1, on the reverse strand, counting down.
TGACGAAGAAACACTGAAAGAGAACAGCAGTTGGCACTTGTCAACCTTATGGTCTAAGTGGTCATTGAAAATGAGGAACACAAAATAGCAAATGAAAAGATGCACGATCAAGGAGGCACCCTGTGATACGCAAGGTGCCTGAGAACAGATTTATGAAGCAACATTGCATGCTTTATAACAAATTTATGAAACAATCTTATTGATTCTTGATGCATAAGGGATTTTTGAGACCAAGTGGGTTAAATGGGCTTTCAAATGGTTTACTAGACTCATACAAAGATCAGGAGCAGCCCACCATCACATTTTAGGAAGCCCCACTTCTCAGGCTAACCTTAATTTAAAGTATTCCATAAGAAACCCCTTCAATTATTACCACATTTCGAACAACTTCGCAGAAGTAGATTTCTGGGAAGTTCACATTAATGATACCAACTCAAGAACTTAGCTCCATGGGACATCCATTAAAGAGACATTATATATTTCCTCAACCCAAAGGACTCTTAGATGTATAGACAAGGGCTCAACACAAGGAACATAACTCCCTTGGGTCGGCACATCATCCAATTGGAAACCCCAGAAAAGATGGGTTGCCCGGAATAGATGAATGTATTCTTTTGGCAAGAAAGGGCAAGCAACTAAAAGATAATGAACTCACATCTCATTACTAGTTTAAATTGAATATCAGTGTATCATTCCGTCAAAAGGATGAAAAGAACTTATGCCACAGCGATTGCACTTGACAAGCAATCATATTCTTAAACAGTAACAAAAGGCAACAATATCAACATGAAATGATTCAAACTCACTTCTAAATGAGGAAGCATGTGCTGCAAAAGAGAATAGGGCTCTCTTGATGAGGTGAAAAAATTTATCACTAGACAGAAAGCAGAGACGGAGATATATGCAACTGAGTATAAATAAAGTACCTGAAAAATGTTGAGTCAGCCTCAGTAGCAACAGCTTTGGCTAAGTATGACTTTCCGGTTCCAGGTGGACCATACAAAAGAAAAGCCCTCCACGGCCGCCTCTTACCTTAAAGGACATGATATGATAATTCATACACAAATCAAGTATAGGGATAAATCTATATCTATTACCAAAAAGATATAAATATGAGATCAAAAAATCTGGCATGAGTATGATAAAATTAACTCTCTTATGTAAACCATCAGATCTTTTTTTCATCATTTTCTATCTACTCCATGACTATGATGCTATAGAGAATTTGTAGGTGGATAACATTCAAGTCTATTCCATGTCAATGAGCTTTTCATCTCAAACATACAAGACAAGGCATTAGCCTTGGAAACAAGCACTTAATAAGCAAAGTTTCGTCGCAATGCAGTCATCGAAGGGACAAGTACCAGACAATGTTTTTTAAGGCCCGAACTTTTTCTTGAAAATAAAATAAGAAACAGTAGTTTTTGGACACGTGATCTTTTTCTTCACACAAAACACTACATCTGATTAAAAAGAATTCTCAATGAACTCCAAATAAATGATAAAATCAGACAGAAGACAAAACATACAGAGAAACTGCATAGATATGGCCATCATCGCATGGAAAAATCAGAATAACGGGTTTATTGATAAGCAAAGACACATTGTACCATATAAAACAGGTGATGCAATACAAGCGGGCAGAGACATAGAATTAGAGAGGACCCAACCCAAACAGGACCTAAGCAAGTGTTCACCCTACCACTTCCATTTTCCAATAATTTCTACATCATCATCATCCTAAAGTACATTATATTCCGCAACTACGCCTATGAAAAGGGTATCCCACACCTTGTACAGAGTATTTCTAGCTCAGTTTCTTCCACAAGTTGCCGTTCCAATTCCACTGTAAAGGTTTTCATAACAAGAAGCTCCAAACTCACGCACAATTTTTCTCTTTTGTTCATGGAACAATAGTGCAAGTTTTTAAGTCGCATTTCCAGATAAAAATACTAAACCACTTTGCAATACAGAGCCTAGCATAGCACCCAATATTTTGTCAGTAAAGCCCCATGGAGGGTGCATATGTAAAGCCAGCACGCAGTCAAAAGGTAAGAGGTGGAGTATCATTGCTCTACACTGATCGGCCAACTTATACATGCGTACCAGCATAACCAATAAGAGAATTCATTGAAAATTAGAAAAATTGGCTTCTGCATAAATCCATCTGTAGTTCAATTACAATACTACGAAAACAGAGGATATCTATCGACCAGGCAGCAACACATGAAATTCTTTTCACATACTCAAAACACACAGACAAAAAGAGCACAGATAGATGTAACTTCACCAAAAAGGGAAAATTTTTATACCAGTAAAGAACTGCGGGAACTTAACAGGGAGAATCACTGCCTCCTGCAGCGCCTGCTTCGCGCTCTCCAATCCCGCAACATCATTCCACTTAACGTTGGGTTTTTCCCTAATTATCGCAGAATTCAACCCGGACCGGAGCTTCTCCTTATCCGCATCATCCCCATCATTGCCATCCTTGGGCTTGGTCTTCGGCTTGGTCGCCACAGCAGCATCCCCATTAGATGGGTTCCCAGTACCGCCTTCATCGAGCACGGCCCGAATCTCCTCGGCCCGCCGCAAGTACTCGGTGAACTTCTGGGTGATGGCTTCCTTAATTTTAGGGTTCTTCTCATATTTGAGGTGGGTTTTGAAATACTCCAAGGCGTTCATGTACAGAGGGAAAGCTCTGGCATAGTTCCCTGCATTGTCCTCCGCCACCGCCTGCCGCACGTACTCGATCGCTTGCTCCTTGAAATTGCTATACATCTTCTCCGATCATAAATTTTGTCGATAAATTAGGGCTGATCACAGCTTGAATTTCCTGTGGATTGATAGATCGGAAACGAATAAGAAGAGATTTTGGTGTTGAGATATTCTTGATTGAAGGTTGAAAATTGAATTGGTGGAGTTCGGGGTTTCGGTTTGGGAAAAGGGTTGGGAATAATACACGCTTCAAGAGTTAGGACTGAGAGCAAATTTGTTGACCGGAAAATCGCGTCCCCGAAACGCGCTTTATTGGCTGCTTTCCCATTGCGTGACGTGTGAACGGAACTCGTTCTTGCGACATCCAGTGCGTCGATTTTCGTATTAATTCGGAAAAAAAAAAAAAACCATCTATATTGAATAAACTAACCACCGCAAAATATTTATTTTGCCATGATTCGACGCAATTAGGTTCAATTTGATTATTGTAACTCTACTAACAAGCTAATAAATTAAATCATATTACTCGTCAAATTAAATATTATGATTCGACCACCATCAATTTGTAATATTTCAAATAAATGTAGTGGACTAAGAGTGTTTGTAAATATTTTTATTTTTTGATAAGATAAAATTAAAGATTTTTTTAGAAATCAAATATTTAGTAAACGTGGTAGTGTTTAAAAATCAAAAGTGAAAAGTAGTGGTTCAATTTTTAAAAAGTAACTATAAATTGAAAAAAGTTGCTTAAAATTTTTTAGCTTATCTCAACATATTTTTTAGCCGAAACAATAAAATAAAACACTACATGATTATTTATTTTTTTTTTCAACAATAGCCAAAAAATCACTTTTATATAGTGTTTGCAAGTGCCTTCCAGATAGGTTCAATTTGAATGCAGGCAGAAGCGGAGCTAGGGGGGGGGGGGTTGACGAGTGCGGTCACCCCCTTCAAGTTTAGATCAATATAAATTTTAAATGTGTTTTTTCTAAATTTTAAATTTTCCTCCTAAAAAGTAGAAATACCTTTAATATTTTATGAAAATTAGGTATTGCCTTGCCCTCCCTCCCAAACAAACATTTCTGGCTCCACCCCTAAATGCAGATATGGGATTAAAATATAAAGTAACTCAAAATTGAAAAAATTACTTTAAACTTTCAATTTATTTCAACTTTTTTTTAACAGAAGTTGTAAAATAAATCACTGCAAGATTATTTTTCTCAATAATAGCCAAAAAATAACTTTTTTATAGCAAATGCCTCCCAAATAGGTTTGATTTGAATACAAACAGAGGCGAAGCTAGGGGGGTGGCAAGTGCAGTCATCCCTCTCAAGTTTAGATTAATCTAAAGTTTACATTTTTTTTTTAAGTTTTTTAAATTTTGCTTCCAAAAAATAGAAATACTTTTAACATGCTATAAAATTTATGTCTTGCCTTGCCCTCCCTCCCAAACAAAAGTTTATGGCTCCGCCCCTATGTGGGATTAACTTAAAAAAAGTAGTGCATAAATAGAACAATTCACGCTCATGAGAACTCTAACTGTCAAACATAAGAATTGTAAGAACTCCATATTACCAATAAGATAAAGCCTCACTGATTATAAGCTCATTCAATTTGAAATTTATTTACTCCACTCAATTTTTCTCCACATAGTACGCTTGTATACTTATAAATTTCCTTCCATTACAATGACAAATTATCATCAACAATTGTGAAATTATGCACATTTTATTATTCAAAACTTGATATTTCAAAATTTATCTTAAATTAACAAAAATTAAAAACAATAATTGAATTGAAATACAAATGACTTACATTATAAATCTTGGGGAGGGGAAGGTAAAATTTTTTTAAAAAATGCATATAAATATCAACTTAATATAAAATTAATGGAGAATGACCGTCCCCTCCAACCCACTTAGCTCCCCAAAATATGTATTGTTGCTTATTTAGTCTGACACAAAACCTAATATAACGGTCATTTTTAGATTTATTTTTTTTTGGGCCTTATTTGTTTATATAATTTGATTCCGTTTTATCATGATAATTTGATTGTTTTTAATTGAGAACACATTCTACAATCACCTTTTTGAGATTTTATTCCAACTCTATCCTTAGTTTAAAGCTAAATGCCGTAGCTTAATATTATATGGCCTCTTTTGATTGGGTGGATTGGATAAATGTGTATTTAGTATTGAGTTGGTTGATAGATTAGATAATTGTAGTTGAAATACCATATTTGATTTGTGGGATTCAGTCCATGGCTCAAATTTCAATGATATGTAAACCTCGTTTAATTTTGTGGATTACATTGGATTAACAGCAAAAGTTCCATTTTGCCCTCAAAATTATTTTTCATTGGTTTTTGACTTTTTTATAACAAGGACAATTTAGTAAATTCAATTTTTGGATATTAGCAATACATTCTAACTTCCTCTAGTCGCACCCCCCCTAAGACTGAATCCAGCTTAAATGATGGCTTCAATCCATGGTATCATGGATTGAGGCATTTCAATACATGATAAAATTACGAATCAAATATGGAATTTAAGATGGATTATTCTTGGTATTATAATGTAATATCACGAATCAAAAGGGGCCTATATTTATTGATAAATTATGTGTTCGTATTTATTTATTATACACGTTATCTAGAGAAAATATACTCAGTAGATGTTTTCATGGATTGTGAAATTTCATTACATGATAGTATAATGAATCAAATGTGGTTCATTCAATGGATTAAAATGTGTATTATGTGGTAATACAATGAATCAAATGAAGTCTTAATGGATTGTGAGATTTCATTACATGGTAGTATAATGAATCAAATTTAGTTCATCCAATGAATTAAAATGTGTATTATATGGTAATATAATGAATCAAATGAAGCCAAAACAATAGAGTTACTAGAGAGAGTTTTATGAGCAGACCAAGGGTTAGGTTACGGAAGCGGCTTTTTACATTATGCCCCTCACTTCCTTTATGAATTATTATATTCTAATATTCTTCGTTTGATTTGGAGGATTAAATTCATATTTCTTAATTTGATTTTAGGGTGTTAGACCATATTATAGGAGTTGAGCTCGTGGGTACACAAACTCACAAATAAATTAGTATGGACTGATGATATAGTTTGATTTAAGATATTGAGTCGTACTGGTTGTGGATATATTATTCAACCATTGAGCTTGCTTGATAATTTTAAATAAAATTAAAAGGGGGAAAATGTAAATACACAACCAATATATTCAATCAAAAAATACAACTCCCATAATAACACCCCCCCCCCCTCTAATGAGATTGAATATTGCTTAAAATCATGTACTTAGTAGACGTCTTCATTGATTATGAGATTTCATTACACGATAGTATAATGAATCAAATTTGATTCATCAAATGAATTAAAATGTGTATTATATGGCATCATGGATTGAAAGCCATCATCTAAGTCTAGACTGCAGTCTTTAGGGAGGGGGTGCGATTGTAGGTAGTTAAAATTTACTACTTAATATCCTAAAATTGAATTTACTGAATTGTCTTATTATACAATATTCAAAAATCAATGAGAAATAATTTCATGGGCAAAATGGAACTTTCTGCTAATAATCCAATATAAGTCACAAAATCAAACGAGGTTGATAGTACAATTGAAATGCCACTTACGGACCTAAATCACACAAATCAACTATGGTAGCTCAATTACAATTATCCAATCTATAATCCACACAAATACTAAACACATTACACACCTTAATCCAACCCGTAAAATTAAAAGAGCCCATTATGCTCTATATAAAGTGCGAAAATATTAGAGCAATTGTTTTTTTTTGTATTTTCAAGTGAATTAACATAATTAATCCACAAATTAATCTCTACTTTATTTACTACCCTCCCTTCTTTATCCTCTCTTATGCTCCCTCAATCTTAAAGATCTATTTCATATAATTCAATTAAATTAATATTCACAAATCAAGGTCAAACTATTACATAAATTATCAAATAATTATATCAATATTCATGAATCACATTAATTATCAAATAAACTATTATAAAATATACTACATTCTTCTATTGAATACAAAATCGTGATCTCGTAGTCACAAGCCTCCCTTGCCATTGGGCAGGCTCCTAAAATCTCTTTTCCTATGTAATTGTAATCATATCATTTTTCATTTTTTTTCTGATTTTTCAAATTACATAAAAAAAATTAATAAATACAAACTATATAAGCACGCTCAGAGACAGCACAAGCTAAAATCCACTTCCTTTGCTTCTTAAATTCCCCTTTTCTCGAAGAAGACACTCAGTTGAGCTTGGCCGGCCAGCCGCCGCCTGCGAGATGGGAAAGCACGGGAAAAAGCAAAGCCTCAACCACCGCAGAGGCAAAAAAACTTCATACAATCTTGAAGACAACGATGACGAAATTCATGATTACCCGTTGAACCCACCGACTTCTTCTGCTCAAGAAGTTGATTCTGATCAAGAATCGCAGGAAGAAGATGAAAAAAACCAAGAAATGGATGAGGGTTTTGATGGGACCATGGGTGTCAACGGTGAAATGCCCTCAAAGTTCTCTCTTTATCAGCAATCTGTGCAGGTGATTGGAGAGCCCTTTTGCTAACGTTTTCATATTCTGGTGGGACTTCGAAAGATTGAGTCTTTTTGTTTTTGTTTTATTTGTCGTTTTGGAATGTGGTATGTGTTGTTGTGTTTTTTGTTTTAATGAATCTTATATTGAGTGGAGCTGAGTGGATTGTGTGTGTGTGCTTTACATGAATTGCAGTCTCCGAAAGGGGATATAAGCTATCTGCAGAAGTTCTTTTTGATGTATGTGGGTGGGAGGGCGCCCCTCCATCTCCAGGAAGACTTCTGTGGCACTGCTCTTTTGAGGTACATCAAATGCTGTCCCGATTTGCTTTCGTTTTTGGTTTTCTTTATTTTTAGGCGATTCCAATTTGTGTTTCCATTTAACTTGTGTGTGTAGTTGGTATTTGTTATCTGCATTTGCTTCATGTGACAATGTGCAGGGTGTTTACATCTCTCGAATTAATTCCAAGAAAAGAAATAGAAACATTTACTTAGTTCTTGGTTTGCATTAATATGAATTCTATGTTGACATTGGCTTCTTTAATCCCAAGAAATGAAATAGAAACATTTAATTAGTTTTTAGTTTATATCAGTGCTGTGGTTCACGTTGGAGAGATGTTTTTAGTGCAATATTGAAGAGCTGTTTGGGTATTTTTAGGTCTTGCTATGTTCTTTACACTTAGAGATGTTTAGAAGGTTTATTCTTTTATGAAAGACTGAAAACTGAGATGAACTTTCATACTTATGCTTGTGATAAATTTGCATGTTTCCGTTTAAATATCATTTTGTTGATTATTCTAGTCATATAATTGATGTAATTGTTCTAAAATGAAGCACTGATCCATGTTAGAAATAGTCAAATATACATTGTCTATACAGTGTTACCTTGCATTATTGATTTACGTCTTGGTTACAGCTGATTTCAGTTGCACCAAGACAGGTCCTTTTTCAATGAACATCCATAAACAACTGTTCATCAAGGAACCTCTTGATCTTTTCTATTTCAGCAATGGCATATTGAACTAATTTCATGATTAGTGTATGTATGGTTCAACATGGAATGACGACTGTTGACAGTAATACTGGTTCAGGCCTAGATATTGAACTGGAGCCATTTATCCATTTAGAACACACGAAGAATAATCTAAACAGTTTGAAATTGAGACAGTTATTCAATTCATCTGTAATATCTCACCCAGTAATCATATACTTAGAAACTGTTTGGTAAAGCTTATTTAAAAGGTCTTACAAGCCCTCCGTGTCTTATAAGATATTTTTGTAGCTTATAAGACACAAATCTTATAAATAAGATGAAGTGTTTGATAAAATGACACCGTATGATTTATAAGATGTTGGTAATAACAATTTTGTCAAGATTTAAACTTAGGGAATACCTTACTTATTTTAGATAAGCTTATAATCTAATTCCATAAAACACAAATGAGAACACCCTCTTATTTATAACTTGTCTTCATTCCAAAAATGACATCTCAGCACTCATAATTAACTTTGCTCCGAGTTGTAATGCAATATTATCCTAAATCTTGTAATAGTTCTTATCTTATTTGATTTGCCAGTGTAGAATGGCTACACGGTGATGCTAGACGTACTGCTGTAGGCTTAGATTTGGATGTAGAGGCACTAAACTGGTGCATGGAGAACAATGTCAACAGAATCGGAGCCGATATATCTTCCAGAATATCCTTGTTCCATGGAAACGTCTTGCAACCTCTTGAATCAAAATTGGTTAACTTTAAACTTGATGAGATCATGCAAAACATAACATTGAAGGATAAAGAAAATGATGCCATGGCATGATAACAACTCTAAATCCTTGAAGGACGTTCAATCATCCACGAGAGATATAGTGTGTGCTTTTAACTACAGTTGTTGCTGTCTGCATAATCGTAAAGAGCTTATTTTGTACTTCAAGCACGCACTTGGCGCTCTGAGCAAGAAAGGCGGTATATTTGTGATGGATTTGTACGGAGGCACATCTTCAGAGGGGGTGCTTCAGGATGCAGAGGAGATTTCCCAATTTTACGGTATGTCTTTCCCGAAGCTAAAATCTCTACATTGCTTTGGTGAGATTTGCGAGCTTGTGGCTATGCATTGCTTTTATGGCGTTATATTTGCAATGTAAGCTTGATTCAGTGTTAGATGGTGCTTGGGAGGTGTTGTAAGAGGACTCATAAGCTCTTCAAAAGCGTTCGGTAATTATTTAGCAAAAGAGCTTGTAAGCTACAAAAATAAGATTTCGGAGTTAATGAGCCCATAAAAGAAAACTTGGCTCCCTCCCCCAACCCCCAAAACTTATTGTTGGAACAACTTATAAGTTGTCAGTCCTAAATAGTAAAAGAAACATAAGTGTTCTTAATTATTTTCCAAATATGAAAAAATATTTATTTATATGACATCAATGAAACCAAATCTTATTTGCATTGTTATATGCTAGAAAGAGCTTACAAGCTCCTGCTCTTTTCCAAACACAACTGGTAACTTATAAGTTCCCGAATCATCTTATAAGTTGTTCGATCTTAATTTATCCAAACATTTTGACAGCTTCTTCTGAAATTTGGATCAGGGAATTTATAAGCTCCAAAAACATCTTTATAAACTCGTACGAACTTATAAGCAATTGAAAGTAAACCAAAACACAAGCAGCTCATTCTATAATTATACTCTCTATCCTCATGTATTTTTGCAAAATGCTGCTATAAATTAAACTAATCAGAGATCCATTATCAGAATGCGGAATGACCTATCCTAAGTGTACTACTTTGGTTGTTTCTGTACTGATGCACATTCGTTTTTTACTAGGCATCTTCTCATATCAGCAATTATTGTCTGTCTCAACCTATCTTTTAGCCTGAATACTTATGTTTAGTTACTATACTTAGTTAATTTTTCGATTACATTCATAGTTGTAAAATGATGCCAAATGGGTGCTTAAAAATTGAAATATAACTGTTTAGCACTTGATTATCTTCTAATTGGTACCTCTAGTTCAAAAATTTGTGCTGGAAGGCTATATCAAAATTTTAATTTCAATTCATTTTTCAGTACAGTGTGGGAGCAAGATGAATTCGACATAATTCAGAGGAAAACAAGAATCAGTCTCCACTTCAACCTCCATAAGCAAAACAGAAAGATTCGACATGCGTTTAGCTACAGCTGGAGACTGTAAGCTCTCACTTACCCTCCTGAATTAGATATTTTCTCCAAATCTTTCCTCTCTCTCTCTCTCTCTCTCTCTCATCTTTCTTTGGATTCAGTCTCATGCTTAACATATTATACATTTTCGTGTATGTTGTGCCAGCTGGTCTTTGCCTGAAGTTAAAGACTGTTTGGAAGAGGCTGGTTTTCGCTCGGTTCACTTTTGGATTCGTAGTATGCCGGACAGCGAACAGATTAGGCGCACAGATGGATTATCTGTGGGACGAGAGTTGAAGTACGAAGAGGCTACAAGCTTCCAACAGCAGGATTCTTGGAACGCATACGTTGTAGCTGTTGCATAGTCTCTACTCAATGCCTTCCTCATGTAATGGTTCCACCGAGAAAGATACACAAAAAAAGTTTTGGTAATTCAAGTTCTTCATTTACTTCTATATGCCCTTAACTAGTACCTTTTTCTTGATCTAACTCAATAACATGGATTCCGTTTATCCGGGGCTTTAACGCTCTGTAGATTGAAGGAACTAAGGAAACTAAGCTTTATTTCCTTCTGCATTCAAAAAAACCAGGGCTGATCGACCTCCGAGAGACATATGCTTGTAATTTTCATATTACAAGGGGTTTTGTGAGAACGGGTCTAATCTCAACGGTTTTCTTTTTTCTATAATCGACCCTTTCAAATTTGGAACTCTGTTTCATTTGAAATTCACATGCTTTTTCAGATCACTTAGTTTGTGGATATATGATGAATAACACTAGATACATACAGATACACACACAAGGAGAACACACAGCAAAAATACAGTAAACTAGAAGGTATGTGCATTCTGCACTGGAGAGAGAGAGAGAGAGAGAGAGAGATGTCTCACTTATTCACTGTTGTTAGTGTTGATCATTCATAGTGCTACAATTGGTTGACTTAATTAGTGGGGAGTGCAAAATTCAGCTGTTGGCAGGCAAAAGTGCAATAATGGTCCATATTGATGCTTTTTATAGGATTATCCAAAAGTCTTTTGTGCAAAACGTTAGCTACTAGCTATGATGGGATTTTAGCATTCACTGCGCATGATGCTTCCAAGAACAAATTGTCCCATCTTCGGTTTTGACCGCATTGATGTGATTAATGATGCAATCTACTAAAATTAATGATGAAACTTTTTACCCGGTTAGTCTACTTGGAAAAGTTTCGACTTTTTAAAAATCAGAAGAAGCAGTAAGTTGAATGTGCTTTCAACTTTTATATATTTTTTAATTATTTCTAAATACTTTTGTGAAATAAAAAATTATATATTTTAATTATTTTTAAGTACTTTTGTGAAATACAAAACATCTTTTAGTAGCTTGTTTTTTTTCAGCTAAAAGTACAGAATTATTATTATTTTTTAATAATTTTTTCAAACATTTTCTAATCTTGAGCAATATATTTGTGTAAATATATTTGTTAAAGTAAAAAAGTATTTGTGAAAAGAACTAACAAATATAATAAAACTTTAAATCAAAACATATAAACTAGTATTTTTTTTTTAATTTTAATTTTTATCATTTGAACGATACTTTGTTACGGGTCAAGTTTTGGCTAAAGAGATTGTTTGTTAATTGTAAATTTATTTTGATTAATTTAAATTATACATGAATTTATAGCACAGTTTAATTCATCTCGCGTGCAGCATGTCGTGACTCTTTTACTTAATTATTCTCTATCAAATAATTGTGAATTTTATTTTATTTTATTGGAAATGATTGTGATTTTATTCTTTGTACGAGATCAAACAAGCAAAACAATAGTTTTTTTTCACAGAAAGTGATTAAAAATCAGCTTATAATCAGATTCCTTACAACTTTTGAAAAAGTCTACTAGGCGTGCCCAATGAAACCTCATGAAAAACTTAATGCATTATTGCTTATTTTTATCAAAAAAAATATATATATTGCTTACTTTTTATTTTTTTATAGAAATTCTAAAGTCAGTTTGAATGGTCTTTTTTCATAATATATATTTTTTTAAAAATGCATTTTAGTTAAAAAAAAATGTATTTGGTTGGACTTTTTAAAAAATAGAGATCAGAAGAAAGTTCAAAAGTAGTTTTTTTTGTTTTTTCTCTGGAATTTATACACATTAGTTTCAAAGAAAAATACTATTTCAAACATTTTTAATTACCACATTCAAATATAAAACCACTTGATCTAACAAAAAGCTTTATTATAAAAATCACGACTCGACAAACGCTTTTTGGTTAAGCATAGCGAAAGGGCCCTTTCAGTTTAAATTCGATCAGACGGAATTAAAGGTTAATTATAAAATGAGATTTACTATTTACATAAATTATATATACTTTTATTCTTTAGAGTTAAACAAATACCTTAATTATTTTTCTCAAAATATTACAACTACGCACTCAAACAAAATCAATCACAAGAATTCTCAACCTTCACATTTTTGGAAGACATTGAACATTCTTCGTTAGTTGTCTATCAAATTATTTTACAATTAATAAATAAGCCCCCCACTCCACTAAATATTATTTATTTTTTCTTTTCTTTATTTGAGAAAGTAGTACGAATGATTGGTGTCACAAGTTATCATGAAAATTTATCATATCAAATGAATATTGCAACTAATCCATTATATTTGTTCCATGAAAGGTCGGAATGCATTAGATATATTAATCAACAATTAACTAATAATTAAACAAGTTTAGAAAAAGAAAATCATACTTTTGACGATCCCCGGATTTTAATAGTTTTTTTATTCAATTGAAAAAATAATGATTTTCCACTTTAAACACGAGTTGAACCTTGTTAGCGTTGAAGAACTGAGTAACTTATTGAAAAGCAATAGTTATGCAATTTCGTGAAGAAATTAATTAATAGCTTAATACATCCATCACTAACTAATATTATAAAGAAAAAAAAATGAAAAGCAAACTCATATAAATAAGGCAAATTCTTTCACATTTGATCAACTATGAATTCTGTTTCTTATTCATTTTAGGATGGGGACGTTGATAGCCTTAATTTTGTTGTTGGTTTGCTTTATCAATGTAACATTCCCATTTCACATGAAATTCATAAATAAATAAAAAAGTGACTTATTTATAAAGTTGGGCCAAAAAACTCAAGAGCATTCATTGAATATCATTTTAAACCAAATTGTTCTTGGTCTAATTTTCGGGTGTATCGTTGGGTTCGGATGTAATTTTTGCATGTGTGACAAATGATATCAGAGTTGCTTGCTCGTTGAAATATTGGGAGAAAAGTGTTGTGGGGGCAAAATATTGTAGGCATGGGAGCCATTTCTTGAACTATGGAACAAAGTGTTACGTGTGCGAGAGTTACCATCCAAAGTCTTAACACTTGTGGGAGGGTGTACGGGAGCTACTTCTAAATTTTCAACAACTGACAGAAGGGGTGATTGTAATATCACTATAAAATCGGGCCAAACTACTAAAACGCATTCATTGGATGTCCCTTTTTGAATAAGTTGTTTATACGTAATTTTTACGTTGAATGGACTCACAAACCTGATGTGACAATCAAATTCTGCTTTTGAACCAATCAATGACAATACCAGGTAGGCAGTGACATAGAAATTGCTCCCCTCAATACGCCCAAAAACATTAACATAAAAAAAACCCACTTGGGGACGAAGATTAATTTAATTAAAAGAGTTAAAACCTTATTGGATCGTTACTAAGGGGTTTTTGTACTTATATATAAAGTATTAATCTAGTTGGTTTTTTGAACTGACCAATAATTAATTCTCAATAGCAAGTATATGATTAATCACCGCTCATAATCGTGCCTCCCGTAAACTCTATAACTTGGGAGAATCAACTAACTTGATTTCTTGATTATCAAATAAAATAAAAAAATAAAATAAAAACAAAATAAAACAATCTATCTTGATTTCTTAACCATGACAAAAAAATTTATTAATTTGAGTCTTGAGACTTGTTAATAACGATTTCACTAGACTAACCGTTTGGTGTTTGTTGTCGTGATGCCATCGCAAGATTGTGACCTTTTGGATACAAATTTTATTAAAACTAGCTTATTGGACACACTTGATGCGTGCAAAATAAAAATAAAATATAGTTTACTTATTTATTCAACCTTTAAGAGTGAGAAATTAAATAATTATTAAATTCTCTATAGGAAAGATATATTTTTACATTTTTGATATATTTAATAAACTTAATATAAGTAAAAATGATTTAAACAAAGATCAACTTAAATTATCAAAAAGATAAATAAAAACAAAAAATAAAACGAGAGGAGAGAGGATAGAGAAGAAAGAGAGAGTCAACTCACATCTAGAAAGTAAGAGAGAAGAGGTGTGGGATGACTTCAAAGATACCCAAAGTCCAAGGTCGTCTCAAAGTTTTTTGTGATGTAAAGCGAAATTTGAAAACGGGGCATTTAGTTTATTACTATTTAAAACGTATAATACATTGTTAGTAAAATAAATATTAATAATTAAAATAAATTACAATATAAAAAATTAATATTCAATATATAAGAACACACACATATACACTGTGTGTTTGTGTGTGTGTGTGTGGGGGGGGATCATATATGGGGTTCTAAAAATTTAGGGGCCTAAAGCAAGAACTTAGGTTGCTTTACTTTAAAGTTAGTCCTGCAAAAGTTTATTGACATAAAAAAACATAGAGTGGTTATTAAATAACTCTAGTGCTTTATAAAATAATATAGATTTGAATTTTCGTTTATTTTCAAATTAGTTATTAGTTCATTTAAAGATATTAATAATTTTTAAAATTATTTATTTACCAATTAATAACACAATACACCAAACATCAACAAGGCCATTGTTGGAAAGCCTAGATGAGCACTCCACAATATATAGGGCTGCATGGCATAGGGTAACTCACCCACCCTGTAAACAACTTGCGTAAGTTAGCAGAAAATTCTTATTTTTGGTCTTTATGTATTTCTTTTTAAAAATTTTTGGTCCCAGGTACAAGACTCTGATAAATTTTAATTTCCCATATTACGTGACATTTTTATTTTTGATTTTTCTAATTTTAGTTTCTCCTAGTAACTTTTATTAGATGATTAATTGATTATTGCGTGATAATTTAATTTTGAGTAAATGTTAAACGTCTCAAATTTTGAAATGTTTTGCATTTTAGTACCCAATTTTTGTAAATGTGTTTGTTGATACTTAACCTTTATTATTTGTGCGCTAATAACCTCTTATCACTATTTCAGTAGACTTTTGTAGAGTATTCCAGAGAACAATACTACTAAAAAAAGATCTAATTTGATATATATAATACGCTAGTATTATATTTGTGTACTTATTGTGACACCTCATAAAAAGTGTCTCAATAAATTATCCTAAATTTGAACTATAATATACTTTTTATGACACTATAAATTGTCAAAATAGACTATTACTATACTCAAATACACGATACTTTAGCTAGTGTCACTAAAAGCAAATTTGATTTGGTAATATTAGCTAAAGTGACATGTATTTGAGTGCCGCAATAGCTTATTTTAACATTATGTAGTGTCATAAAAGATACATTCTAGTTCAAATTTGGTATAGCTTATTAAAATACTTTTATAAAGTGTTACGATAAGTACACAGTCAAGACACTTTTTTAAAGTATCATAATATACGTGTTAAATTAGGTCATTTTTAATAGTGTATTGGGGAATATTCCATCGAAAAATTGTAAAAAATACCATCGACACACAAATGACAAAAGGTTAGGTACCAAATTGCATATCTACAAAAGTTGGATGTCAAAATACAAAACACATCAAAAATTAAGTGTTTAACGTAATTTATCCTTTACTTTTTCATACTAACCTTTGTAATTAACAACTAAACATTTAAAAATGTAATTAAAAAACTAAATCAAGAGAAAGTATAAAAAACAATGTGAATCATAAATGAAATCAAAATTTAATAGAATCTAAAATAGAAGTCAACGGAAGTTAAATTTTCATTAAGATATGTAGAAAACATCAAGTTAAATAATACATTTATCACAAATCGTCGCATATAGACCATATGAACATTAAAGTGTATCAAATGCACCCTTTGATGGCCTTTTCCATATGAAATGACAAAGGTGCCCTCCCCGCGTATACTATCTTATTTTCATATTTTTTGTCGTTTAATTTTTGTTACGCAGATTAATTAGAATTTAATAGTGTACTTTGTTTGATAAATTTACCCATATTAATCACTTAGCAAAAAATATAAGTTCGTAGAAAAATTAGAATAGCTATGTTAGTGTTACGATGTTATTTATGTGAAGGTATATTTTTTAAAAAATAAATTAAATATTGCCTTATTTATGATGGATATTTTGACACACAAATAAGACAGTAAAATGACTGATAATATGAAATAAAAGTTGTATATTGTTATACGTTATATATATTTGTATATAGAGATATGACAAAGTATACCCTTGCTCACATATGTAAAAAAGTTAAAATGACTTGTAGTAAATTGTTAATTGCTACAAATATTTATTATATCTATATTATATGTAAAGTATTAAACCTTATAATTTTTTTTAAAAAAAACGTTATAATTTCTACTTTTAAATTTTTTTTAAATGAATTGACTAAATTAACCCTTAATTTAATTTATATCTTTTGTTTACTCTATTCTTTACCCTCTCCTTTATCCAACGTTTATTTTACTTATTTTATTATTATTTTTTAATATTGTATACTTTCTTCTCATGTTAACATAATTATGAATTTTGATAAATACGTTAAAAATTAATAAAATCTGATACATATATGCCATATATTTTAATGCATGTAGAAAATTTACACGAACAAAGTATGGCAATACAACCAATACATACAAACGTTAAGGAGGGCATATTTGTCATATCTTCGAACGCCACACCAGCTTTTCCATTGCAGATAAAATTAACCGTCCGAATATTCTCTAACATTTTCGTATAACCTATTTTACAACACTTATGAATACACTTATGAACCTTAGGGGAGAATTTTAGAGTTCATATTTTAAATCGTATTTCATCTTTTATTTCATTACACGAATATATATCGAATGTAAATATTTTAAACTAAGTGTATAATTAAGAAAATAATTATATACACATGGTATAAATATGTATCATAAAACAGGAGAAAAATATAGTTTTGAAATAGGAAATCTTATCCGAGGAGAGGAGGGCCGTTGATATAGAAAAATTCTTACATGCATGGGGTGTTTGAGCCCCACTCATTACACCTAATGATTCTGATTTAGCCATATATATATAATTCATGATTGAATTTGGATCAATTGATGCATACATTTTATTCATAAAAAATTTCTCAATTGATTCATTTTATTACATTCCATATGGACTATATTTTAGGAGTGTCTTGTATCTAAACTCTACCAAACCCAAACCCAAACCCAAACCCAACCCAAACCCCAACCCCAACCCCACACACTATCTTGCAAGTGCAACCTTCCCCAAAACCTCCCTCACCCAATACTAAAACAAGAAAATTGAAAACTCAGAATCACCCACCCCACACACACACACATAATAACAATGATAACTCCACTAATTAAAACTCACCATTTAGATTCTATCTCCCTAAGCTCTCTCCTCCTCATGTTAGGTCTTTGCCCCTCACCGCACCCCACCCCACCTCCCACGCCACAATTTCTGATCCTTCAAACCTTCAGATCCCCCACAGCCCATCTCTCTGCTCCACCACTATAAATCAACGAACTCATCTGCTAAAGATTCAGCATTACACACAACCCAGAGAACCAGAAATCTTGATCTTTTACAGCTCATGTCCAATGCGTTGTCTCTGCTTCTTTCCATCAATCCCTTGTTGCTGAACATGAATCACAACAGAACCCTTCTTATATCCTCAAAGTTCTTGCACATAATTTGCTGCAAGATTTAGCAAAAAAAAGATTCTGGAGACTCTTGAGATCTAATCTGTGAATCCTCCACGAAAGCCCACTAAAAATCCACACACCCCCTCAAATGAAGCGCACGGTCCGCCCCTTTTTCAGCATTCTCCTGCTCGTGGCGGTGGCGGCCACTCTCACTGTCCGTGTCGTGCTTCATCAGAACGGATCTTTTCAGCTCAGATACGAAATCCCATCTGTTCAAACCCCGAAAAAACCAGTCTTCAACGAGACCCTTTTGAAGCACGCAGCCGTGGATATCGGCGAGCCCGGTTTGAAGCGAGAGATTGAGGAGTTGTTAGATGGGAATTTCAGGATCCGGGGCCGGCAGAGGTCGTTTTTGTCCTCCGGCAAGTATCACATCGATGGGCGGCTGAGGACGGCCAGAGGGACGTCGTTGCAGTTCCGGTCGCCGGCGTTTAACCGCCTCTGGTCGAGCTTTCGTAGATATTTAGGTGACTGGTCGAGGAATCGGAGGTTTTATTCCGAAATAATGTCGGATTTGGCGAATGAGGTTAAAATCTTGATCCATGAGTACAATGGGAAAAAAGGTTCTAGAGGACAAAAATATAGAACTTGTGCTGTGGTGGGCAACAGTGGGATCTTGCTCAAGAAGGATTATGGTAAGCTGATTGATAGTCATGAGGCTGTGATTCGTTTGAACAATGCTAGGATTGCTAGCTATGAGCGCAATGTGGGAAAGAAAACTAGCATTTCATTTGTTAATAGCAACATACTGCATCTGTGTGCCCGTAGAGAAGGCTGTTTTTGCCAGCCTTATGGGATGAATGTGCCTATGATCTTGTATATATGCCAACCTGCACATTTCTTGGATTACTTGGTGTGTAATACATCACACAAGGCTCCGTTGATCGTCACCAATCCGAGATTGGATGTTTTGTGCGCCAGGATTGTGAAGTACTACTCGTTGAAACGGTTTGTGGAGACAACGGGTGAGGATGTTGGCAAATGGGGGCCGGCTCACGAAGGGGCGAACTTCCACTACTCGTCTGGTATGCAGGCGGTGATGCTTGCGTTGGGCATCTGTGAGAAAGTTAGTATTTTCGGGTTTGGAAAATCGAACTTGGCTAGGCATCACTATCATACAAACCAGAAGGCTGAGCTCTCGTTGCATGATTATGAGGCCGAGTATGATTTCTATCGTGATCTGATGGAGAGACCGGAGGCGATACCCTTTGTTTCGGAGAGTTTTAAGTATCCTCCTGTTGTAATGTATCATTGACATTTTTGTTTCCACTTGCTGAATACCTCTGTGTGATATTTGCTTGATTGTTTTTGGCGAGTCATTCATCTTGTATGAGTTTGTATCAGTGGTTAAAGAGGGAATTTTAGGAACTTCTCCACGCAATCTTGTTGTATCTCAATTGTAAAGTGCAATGAAAGAATTACATCTCAGTTTCTTTTCCAGTATCTGGTCATTTCTCTACTAGTAGCTCACTAAACACCACACTTCTGTTTTTCACATGATGTGTTGTGTGGTTATAATTCATAGCTGTTTACTGATCTAAGTTGTATACACCTTATATGATTCTCTCTCTCTCTCTTCCTTTACAATAAAGATAGTTAATTTGTACATGACCCGAAAAATTGGTAAAGATTGTGTGATAATAATGGAAGATGAGACATAAGAATCAAGATTCTACTATTCTTTCACAAGATTGTTTCTGGAAAACATATGAACAAGAAGATATATGGCACACTGTTTTTGGCGTTCACATATACAATTGCATCAATATCCCGCTTTTAGTTGAAACCTTGCAAATTGCATTTTCCAAGTTAGCACAGTGAAGTTCACTCCTTTGCCATCCGAACCCAAGTACCCTGTTCAGTACTTCAACTTTGGTTATTTTGCTTTGTTCTTTATCCGCATGGGCTCTCTCACACCCACGCTCACACACACACACATCTGTTTTGACAGAATCACCAGATTGGTGCAGTTGAAGCTTAGCTACTCTTTCTTGCAGGAGCAAAATTCCAAAAACATGCACTGTAATGGACTAATGGGAATGGAGAATTTCATGCAGAAACATAAAATATAGGAATCCAAACTTTTACACGAGTCTACATAATGATACTACCTTCTATTACAATGATGACTATTGACAAGCAAAACATGTCATCATCATTAACAGTTTCTTGTTTGTCCAAACTTCACAACATCCAAAATGAACCCTTTCACCTAAACCTTGCTGTCACCAAAAGAAGGGGAAACAAAAAGATCTAATTCACAACCCTTCACAACACATTTCCATACAAAATAAGGCCATCACCTCCAGCTTTGCTTTAATCTTGAGTTGGCTCTCTATTCGGCTGTATCGTATACCACATCCTTCTCTTCAAACTTCACGGCTACCAAGAACCTTATACTAACCTGCTCAAGAAAACAAGAACGTGGAAGGTCAGATTTTTCTTTGACTACACGGCAAGAAACTAAACTCATGTACCGTTTGTTCGTGCTGTCACTTACCTGTTGTGGGTCGTAAACAGCATATTCATTATACTCAAGGGGACTATCTTTGTGCTCCGATGGGATTAGCTTGCCGTAAGGCACTTTGATATCATCCATCCACGTCAAATGCTCTGATTCTTCTGTTTTCTTCCTGCCTAGCCCCATCACACCTTGTTTCTTCTCTTCAAGTGATTTTGCATCCTATGGAACACTCTGAATCAGAAAATTGCCGAAAGAAAGCAAATTATTTGACATTTTAACACCTCTAGTGGAAGAACTAGTGTACCTCTGGTGGGCTCATCAGTTCTGTTATGTTTTCAACCAAAGATGCAACTGCCAAGACCAAAAAGTCCTCCAGCCTGTCGACTGCTGTGAAACCATACCTGGCTGCTTCTGCTGCAGCATCCGAGCAGACTATGGCCTTACCGAACTGAGAATCACATGCAAACAAGAACTCAGCCATGGCCAAAGGCAGATGCCGCTTCCATGCATACATGCAAGTGCGTGTGTGCGTGTCATATACTTACGTTGGTATATGTGCATGCGCACACATATCTATATATGTTTTATGTAGGCATGTGGGTTTTTGTGTGTCTGTGTCTGTACTGCAGTACTTACCATGTATCCGGGGACAGGGAGGAAACACACCGCGGGCAAGAATCCTTTCTGCAGGTGTCTCAAGAGATTTGAACTTCGAGTACCTAAGAGTCAGTCAGTTGTAATCCTAGTACATCTGGAAGAATCTAATGAAAACACCAATACGCAAAGAACAATAACTAAAGAACTTTAACACCTACCACACCATAGTAGGACTTTGTTCGGTGACTTCTTGACCTTGTCTAGAGACGGGCAAGCACTCAATTCAACAGCAAAGACATCCTGGATTGACACCCCATAACTCTGAAAAGCAACACACGAGGAAAATAATTACAATCCCATAACAAATAATGCTTGCAATATCAATATCAACCAACTTTTTTGTCGCCATACAATTTCTCCTACTCTGACAGGTTCGTATGTCTTCTCCAGGTAATTTGCCACCATCTTATAATCATCCGTGTCATTTTCTACTGGAGAAATAGAGCATCCCAACTTCTTGTACCGGTCAAACAGAGGATCATCAATGGTCCAACCAGACATATCTCCTATGAGACGTGAAGCCACATTTACATCTCTAACTGTCTCAAATGAAGCTGCTCCCTGCACAATGTTTTTCCCCGGTTACTATCTTAGAAACATAATCCCACAATTTCGACTTGTTTGCACAGACTCACACGATCTGCTATGTCTGTAAAATCGTGGAAAACAGAAGGCCTGGTGGAGGGCCTAAGTGTAAACATTTTTTGACTGAAATCAGAGCACAAGGCGTCCCACTTCTGTCCTTCTTCCTTCTTTATAATGAGTTTCTCCATAAATTCCAGTAGCATTTCTTCACCTGCATTATCAATACACGTCGAAAACCACAAACCCAAAAAGAATAGACAAAGAAAGAAAAAAAGAGCAACCTAAAATGAGAAAGTACTACGAAGCACTTACATCTTTTTATATGGAAGTCGGTAACCATACCCAGAGGAAGGTCTGGAAAATCGAGTCCCATTTCCATCAAAGCATACCTGGCAGAATGAAAACCACCTGTCGATGCATCTCATCAACATACATATAAACAAGAAAACATGCATGAAAATCAGACAACCTTTGCAACCCACCTATAGATGTCCTGGTTACATAGAACCTTCATGAAATTTGCCACCTTAGGATCAAGCTTGCAATGAGCCACTGCAACCCCAAGTTGCCTAAGACCTAAACCCCCATGCTGAACCTCAACTCCATCATCCTACAAGAACTACATTAGATATTCTTTCTGTTGTGACTATTTAGTGTGCGCATATAATTACATGAATGTCAAAATTTTGAACATGCACCATGTCGATAGGGAAAAACATATGTTGCTGCTTTGCTGCTTCTTGATCGTCCTCTCTCTCTCCCACTGTTCAAACTCTTTTCCAGTCAACCCTTGAAACTGTTTTGCAAACTCTTTAATTGCATTGTCTACACTATCCCACTCATTAAGACTCTCTTCTGCTGCTTCGTCCCCAATCCGTCCCCTCCTATAGTACATGTACAGGCGGTTCTCAGGCACCATGATCAGCTGTACAATGCAAAACCTGTCTCCATTCAACCTCTGTCGGTCAGCCAGGACAAAAACAATGAATAACATTTAAAAAACATAAGGAGATGACTTGAGCCGTACTCATTCTTTCCTCTCCCCTTATCAGACATGGCAAAAGCACAGTTGTATAATATCCCATCCTTCTCGAGGATTTGCCCGCCTTCATCGTGCAGCTTTGTGTCCTTGTGCACACCCATCTTCCCGTATACCTTAAGCTTAATTTGTTTAACCAAAAAAAAAATCCATGAGATATATAAATGTGGTGTGTGGGTGAGGGGGTTTGGGGTTATTGTTAGCGGATATACCTCAGCTATAACGGTTTCAAGAGCTTCCTCACTGGCATCCTGTTGATATAATGGGATGCCTTTTCCAGCTACAACGAGATCACTGAGTAGATCATAGGCACCCAGAAGCTGACACTGTTTTTTCTCGATACTGTCGGTTAACCAAGCTTCCCTTACTATTGGTATACCCTTGTCCCTGAATCATGTCCCGCATTAGAAAAACTCGTAGCAATTCTTAAAAATGGATATTGAAAATGGAAAAACACGAAAAGAACAAAGCTTTCGATGAAAAATAAATCTTTCTTCAATTTTCTTTTTTCCTTTTTCCCCTTGATGCTGGGATTCTTACATTGCTTCAGCCAACTTGGACGCGCCACCACGCTCCCTCTCAGCAGGAGACACGACTAGACAGTTCACCCCTACAAATTAAGGTATACATCTCCACCTTAGCCCGTATATAAGACGGTAAAATAGAAAAAACACAAATTATTCAAAGCTGCACTAATCCATGAAAGTTTACCGATGATGGAGTTAGCAACTTTCCCTCCATGCTTCTCTATCTTTGACTTCCAATATTGCTGTGTTACAAAAGCCAAACACATAAGACAATGCGTTTCTTAAAAGAAGGAAAACAATAGAGAAGATTTATAAAAAAAAATAAAATAAATTAACATACATGCATTCGGGTTAAACGAGCAAGAGAAATAACCATTCCTCTGAAAGGCTTATCATTTAGAGTTACCACCTTGGAAGGTCGAGCTTTGGAATCTTGGCGCGTTTCCAACAACTACAACAATGTAAGAATTGGATATTTTCATGCAGAGCAATTCATAACATAATAACAAACTTTTTTTTTTTTTTTTTTGTATAAAAGGAGACTAGAAAGACTAAACTACAAATTACATTAGCAACACCAGAATCTTTGATAGAGTCGGGTAATTTGATAGGCTCATCCCTCCTCGGGGGATCCTCCGTGTTATAGGTGCAGCTTGACCAATTACTATATTCCCCTTTGCATATGTAGGTTGTATTCAACGACAACTCCAGAATGCCACCGCAGACCGGACAATTGTCTAGTGGCCCATAAAACAATATGTCTTGGCTGGAATTTTCCAAATGTAAAAGAACAATCAACTTAGTAAATATTTCAAAAAATCAATAATCTTGATTTGTGCCCATTTCTAGAACATTTTATCTAGTGGCAACGAAGCCATCTCTTAGCTGCAATTTTCAAATATAAGGCCCTAACATGTGATGTAACTACGGTAAAATTCGAATAAACAAACATCTTAGCACCCCTCTTTCGGACATGTACCTAGTTTCCCATAGAACAACATGTCTTTAACACATCTTAGTAGCCCTGTTTTTGGACATGAAACTTAGGAAGCATCAAACTAATAACCATCTAGGCACAACAGCATCATCAACGCCAGTTGAGTCCTGTGCGTTGGCCTCCAGAATTTCGCACATCTGCTGGATCGATAGATGCTCGCTTATGGATTTACAGAAATTCTCAAATTCTGCTTTGATATCTTCAGTTGACTTGCCATTTTCCTGGCCATTTTCATCCTCGGGTTTTTCCTCAGTTTTGGCCTTCTTCGGCGAGTGTTCGGCTTCAGCCTCGGCCGTCTTGCCTTCGGCTTTCTGCTTCCGTGTCACCATTCTGTCCTCGTTGCCAGGGGAATGAGCATGTGATCTTGTCTCGTGAGCCTTAACATTGAAACAAAATAAACATGAAAACCATAGTTCGGGGACATATGTTACTACATAGTACGGCCATGTATATATATATATATATATATATAAATATATAACAAACAAAGAACCCTTAAGATAACAAAATCCCAGACTCGAACATAGCAAAAGTTCAGACAACTAGAAGGAATTACAAGTGAACATGCAAAGCACATCTCTGTAGGAGTCTTAAAGCAGAACATTCTCTCAACTTACAGAACTTAAAATTTAAAATTTGTGTTAATGCAGTAACAATTAACAAATACAAACAAAATGTTATGTCATAGCAAAATGGAAGAGGTAAGGCAAACTGCATTAACCTCACAATTTCAAGGCCAGCAAAAATTCAAATTCCATCAACTATTTCTTTTTTCATCACCAAAACCATACAACACAAGAAAAAAATCAACAAAATTCCCAAAACCCCAGAAACGAAACTACTCCGAAATCACAATGAATCATTCATTCAAACACATAACGTACACCAGAGAAAACAGCAACAAGAAACTAAACAAACCTTCATTTTCCAGAGCAAAAACCAACCCTCAACAGCTAAAGAACACAACTTTATGAAAACCCACAATCTATATCGAGTAGAAATGTAGCAAGCAGGGTCAAGATTCTTGAGCAGACTAAGTGTGGTTCACACACACTCTTTTTACAAGAGCAGGTCGGCGGTGGGAGACACGTAAGATTGTTGTGTCTTCCTTACAAGAGCAACATGTGTACTCCAGTTCGGCAGTTCATGGGTTGTTTGCCACTACTACCAGTTACTAAGTTTCACTATTCTTGCTCACTGACGTGTTGTAGTTTCCCAATGTGAGAAAGAAGTTAATTTTTTCACCTTATCAGGGCTGAATTATTATTATCTGCTAATAAGTTCTTTCACAATCTCGGGAATGGTTTTGTTTTTGTTCATCAATTTTCTTGTTTTTGGCGAAAAATTGGGGTTTTTTGCTGCAATGCACGCATGTAGACATTGGTTCTGTTTCTCGCAAGATGTGATCATGTCACTGGGACACTCTTGGAACTCCACATCACATTCAGGAGCTGCCCCATGCCATGCTATTTTTGGGTATACATCTACTTTTGTTATATTATATGGGATTCGTTCGGAGGACGGAGTCAAAACAATTTATTTGGGATAAAATTAAATTTATATAAAATATTAAAAGTATCTTTTTGAGTTAAAAGGATAAATTTTAAAAATTTTTAGTTCGATACAAACTTGAAGTAGGGGGACAAGTTACCACACCTAGCTCGATACTTTTATCATTCTATATTATAGTATAAAAATTGTCTTATGTGAAATTATTTGTACCATTCTATATTTTGTTAACCCTGTATGACAAAAAAATCTCTTCAAAGTACCTGTGAAAAACTGAAATTTAAGATAGAGAATGCGGAGGTTTAATTTTTGAAAATTAGAAATAAGGCAAATCACACAATTGGTCCATGATGCTTACCATTAGAATTATGTTAGTTCATAATTTTTAAATTATAACATTTTAGTCCTTCAAAGTATTAATTACGTTTTACTTTAGTCCCTCAATCACTTTTTTTAGGGTAAAGTGTCAATCAAAATTTAAATTTTACTCCAGTTCCTCAAATTTTATATTGTTTTTGTACTTTAGTCCTTTAATTTTGTTTTTAATATTGATTTTCCAAAACTTGTAGGTATATTACTACAAAATATAGACAACCACTAATGTTGTAGTTACTCTGCAATCTACATTTCTTACATAATGAGCATAAAATTGAATTTCTATATTTCGCTATATCCAAAACAATATTGAACAATGCACGCCACAGTTAATGAATTATACTTCTGCGGGAATATTAATAAAATAAGGTGTTCTTAAATGGCATCAAATTTTGGCTCAAGAGTTTTTGGTTATGAAAGATATGGTGTATGTTGGCAAATTATTATTAGGCTCTTAAGGTTTTCAAACTAGGATTTTAAAATTGCTGAAACTAACAATGCCATAAGTTTATGTAAAATCAATATAATAACTTCTTATAAAAGAACCAAAAAAATATAATATTCACAACTTATCTAGAAAAAACTCAATAATTGAGGAAAAAAATTTAATTTACAACTTATCACATACATAGTTTACAATCGAAAAATCTTACGCTATGATG
Organism: Petrea volubilis; assembly: GCA_026212405.1. Taxonomy (NCBI): domain Eukaryota; kingdom Viridiplantae; phylum Streptophyta; class Magnoliopsida; order Lamiales; family Verbenaceae; genus Petrea; species Petrea volubilis. Next base: position 2,136,740 of record CM047886.1, on the reverse strand, counting down.
CACGGACACGGACACGGACACGGATATAGGGACACGGACAATATACGACACGGACATGGCGACACAAAAAATCTCAAAATTTTAGGACACGACACAGCTCTAACACGGTTATTAAAAAATATATTATATTATGTTATATATTTATAATTTATTAAATTAAAGTATGTGATAGAGAAATAGTAATATTCATCATTACAACAAATATATCTTAAAATCAAATACATGATTAGAATAGAAGGAATTCATCATCATTCAAATATCTAAATGCAAACAAGTAAAAGAGTTAACACAAAATATACAATACAATTAAAAAAAAAAATTTGTTATTTTCAGTTTTTTCACTAATTTTTTTAAAATTTTGAAAAAGACTTCATTTGAACTTTGTAATATATCAAAAAGGCCACAACCGTATCCCAACCGTGTCCGACACCGTGTCGAAAATTTATTTATTTTTTTAAATTTTCTGACATGTTTTTGCTGTGTCGGACACATGTTGGGCTTTGTCGGAGCCGTGTCTATGTCCGACACTGCACGGGAACATTTTTTGCCGTGTCCGTGCATCATAGATCTTATCATAAAACCTATATCGGTCAAAAATAGAAATTTATTTTAACCTATTTCCATAAAAACAAGTCGTGATAGTAGAGTGTTGTTCTCATTTTTTTTTTCTATTACAATATGAGAAAATTCAATTTTGGTTTGTTTATAGGTAGTCCGTGGTGCTGCAACACTAACAGAAGTTTATAATGATAATCTGTAAGTTTTGGAGGACCAATGTGAAGAAATAAAGTTTGAAAGATTAAAGTGCATATATATAAAAGGACTAAAGCGAAATGTAAGTGAGTTTTTTAATGACTAAAACGTTTTGAGATTTAAAAATTAGGGGTTAAAAAATGATTCAAAATGTGAATTTTAGGGACCAAATATGTCATGATTGATTTGCCCTTGAAAATACATAAGTTAATTCAATTGGCATTATAAAAATGAAAGTAAAAAAATATTTAACCAAATTAATTACATAAATTCTTGAGATTTCACGTAGTAAAATTCTAGTGTAATAATATAAACTACAATGAACAATAAAGAAGTTAAAAAAAAAAAAAGCTATAAAGAATTAATAAACATGACTTTGTAATGAGTGGAATTTTCAAGAGTTTAAACTAAAAAAATAACAAATATAAACTTATATACTTAATATATATATATATATATATATATATGTATGTATGTATTTGGTGCAAAGAATTGTAATCGACTTGATTTTGTGGTATAACTTTGACTTGAATTATTAAAACATTATATTTTTTTGTAGTTTTTGATAAATGCACAAAATCAATTCATCTCAGTGCGGTTCGGGTGGTTTTACAAACATGATGCTTAGCTCTAGCTGTCAATGGATCTGATTTGAAGCGAATTTAGGAAATTCAAATCCGGATCCAATAAGCTTTCTCAGTACTCGAATCTGACTTGAATCATATATGATTTACATTCAATCCTACTGAGCCCGAATCCAATAAAAATTTCAAAACTTGATAAGAAAATTCGATCTAATTAATAGTTTAAAAAATTGAAACTTTAAAATCAAGTAATAAATAAAAAATTTATTTCTTTTGCAAAAAAAATAAAATTTTAATTAAACAGAAAAATATTTTAGAATGTGTAATAAAAATATTCATTATTTTGTTAAAAATTACTTTGAAAAATAAAATTGATATATTACTAATTATTATGATTTATGAATTATATTCTATTTAAACTTCTTTAGTAACATATATTCATAATGTTATTAACCTAATAAAAAGTATTATAAAAATTCGGATTTGAATCTCTTTAACAGAGCATACTGTTTGGTTCTATATATATTCTATATATTTATTTTGAATTATGAATATTTATAATCGGATATGATTCATCAAATATTTTAATCAATCTAATATGCTAAAAATTAGATTGGGCTCGAGTTGGATTTGGATTAAAATCCCCTCCATTGACAGCCCAAAACCTAAGGCCTAAAACATTAATCAGTGCCTTGGTAGCCCAGCCCAACATAACTAGAAGTTAAGTTGATTATCCTTTAGATCATCAGTTTGATAGGTATATCCGTGGGACATACAAAAATAAAATACATACCTGAATAATCATCAGTGCAGATAAACGAACCCATGGCTGATCTATACTTTTCTCATGGGTGCTAAATTATTAATTAGAGAATTAATTACCTTGTTCACGATGTTAAATTAGGATGAAAAAACTTAATTTTATATTGTCAAGGGCAAAATGCACAATACTCCCGCACGCTAGACCCTGTGTTTTTCTAATTGTTATAGAAATCCTATAATTTTTTTAAAGTTGCTCACCACCCCCTTGATCAATTTAGTCAATTTTTAATTGAATTGACCAAATTACCCTTCCTTATATTTCAATATTACTTTTTTCCTTTTTCCCTTTTTTATTTTTTCTTTATTCTTTTTCTTTTTCATTCTTTTTTACGTTTGTTTTTTCCATTTTTCCTCCTAAACTGATCTGTTCTCTCTCTCTCTCTCTCTCTCTCTCTCTCACGCCTCCTCTCCCTCTCATTTCTCACCGCCGGCGTACCACCTCGTCACCGCCGGCACTCATCGGAAAGATCTCATCGCCGCCGCCGCCGCTTTATCGGATAGATCTCGCCGCCGTCCGTCCTCTCTGTCTCTCTCTCTCTCTCTAATTTCTCTCCCTCCTTCCTCAGATTTGTCTCGCCATTGCCGTCGCCGCCTCCGCCGCCGCCACCTGCCGCCCTCTCTTGTCGGTGAGTCGCGATTTCTGTCTCCCCAGCTCTCTCTCTCTCTCTCTCTCTCCCCGACTCTCTTTCTTTTTCGATCTCTCTCTCTCTCTTTCCCGGACTCTCTTTCTCTCTCGATCTATTTTCTCTCTCCCCAACTCTCTTTCTCTCTCGATCTCTCTCTCTCTCTCCCGGACTCTCTTTCTCTCTCGATCAACTCTCTCTCTCCCCAACTCTCTCTCTCTCTCGGACTCTCTTTCTCTCTCCCGGACTCTCGATCTATGTTCTCTTGGATGGTAGTGTTGAGTGTGGCGACGGCGGACGGCGGCGGTGGAGGGTATGGTAGTGGATTTTGGTGGCGGCGCCGGCAGTGGTGGAGGGTGGCACCGGCGGTGGTTATTGGGTGGAAGATTAATAAGGATTAAATTAATAAGGTTTAAGGCAAATTTGTTTAAATCAATCGGGATTAATTGTGGTTATTGGGTGTAAGATTAATAAGGTTTAAATTAATAAGGTTTAAGGCAAAATTGTTTAAATCAATAAGGATTAATAGTGGTTATTGGATGGACAGATTAATAACGTTTAAGGTAAAATTGTTTAAATCAATAAGGATTAATAATAATTAAGAAGATTTAATAACTAAAAAAAGGTTTAATAATAATTTTTATTCATAAGGGTAAAATTATCATTTTATTCTCAAAAATATGATCATCAGTTGCACAGAATACGCTGTGCATCACACGAATGGCCACGAAGGTTTGTTAAATTTGATTTTTAAAACCATGGGATTTTCTATAACAATTAGAAAAACACAGGGTCTAGCGTGCTTGTTTCACAAACCACAGGGAGGTACTGTGCATTTTTCCCTATTGTCAATTCTGGAAGAAAAATGTTAAATTTGGGCCAGGTAACACAAGTTATATCTCTCTTTTAGTGAAAGTGTATGAGTCCGTTTGAATAGGTTTAAAAAAAAAAAGTGATTATCGAAGAGGACTTTTGTAGTAGAGTTTTTTTTTTTATTTTTAAAGTCAATCAATTGTGCATTTGGATATAGTAATTAAAATTGTTTTAAAAGATGCTTTTATATGAATTACAGTTTTGCGTTTGGCGTTTCTTTTCTGGCTTCTTCTTATTTTAAAAAACCCATCCAAATATTTTTTTTTTGCTCTGAGGTTTTTATTTTTATATTTATTATTATTTTTTTGTGCTCTGAAGTGTTTTTTTTTTTTTTTTCAAAAATAAGTGTTTTTTCTCTAAAAAAAATCCATCTAAACAGGCTGTATACTTGTCATCATATGTGGTATATATGTATTCTATTTATTCATTTATTAAATTTCTAGACATAATGAAATTCATAATGTTGATAAGGTTTAACTCAATATTGGTGAAGTTGAAAGTTCAAAACTACGGGATTATGAGTTCGATTAAGGAAAAAAATTGTGACCAGAATCCTCCTTTGATTCAAAGGACTAAATTCGAATACTTTACAACAAATATTCTCATGTCCTCCTTGTGGAGGGATATTTTGATCAATTCAATTATGTCATAAGTAGAAATTATTTATATGATCATTTAAAATAATTACTTTTTATCATGATTATGGTAGACGTGGATATATGCATTCTTTTTCTTAAACCAATGATATTGAGGGCACGCATATTTTTATGAATAAATATTTATACTTAAACTATAATTAATCAAATCACACAAAATTCCAATTAAAACTTTTAACCACACACCCTTCATGAGAGAGAGAGAGAGAGAGAGAGAGAGAGAGAGAGGAATAACATATTCCCGGGCACCCATACGCATCTTTTCTCCCTTTTATTTGAATAATTACCTTCGTCCTAGTGTGTGTTGTGTGTTGTGTTTTATATGATCATGTAAAGACCGATGGACAAAAACCTTATACATGTTTCAGTCTATGCACATTTGACATTTGACAGTTTACCAGAAAATAATTGATCTGTGTGTCTAAATCATATGTAAAGACCGATGGTTAATAACCTATGATACTTATTTTTGTCAGTACATATTTGACATTTGACAGTATATCCCCCAAAAATAATTATCGGTTGACTGTACTTTTTAAGCTTTGAACAAAGTACGTATATGTATACATATATATATGTATATATTTGCATGTTAACTGTACACAATACATATTCAACACCCAACTAGTTAATTATTTTATCTTTTATTAAATAAAATAAAATCACGACTTTGGACAGAGATAAAGCATATATACATATATATACGTATATGCATCAATCAGTTTTTGGATTCTTCATTCCTGTACGCTCTAAAGTAGTTAAAAATGTTATCCTATTCCTAGAAAATACATCCTCGGCTTTTGTTGTCGAGGTTCAAAGCAGTTACCCATGTTGTACTATTCTTAGCTATATATATATATACATATACATATATATATCTATTTGCTGAATATTAACTATATATATACATAGGAAAATTTTAATTTGTAGTTTTATACAAGCATAATGTCTAGTTTTCTAGAATTTTTAAAATAAAATAGTCAAATTAAGCAATTAAGTTCGACTTTATTAATCATGTAATTGAGGTGTTAAAACATACACAACGAATAGTTAGATCCTTATATTGTCGTGCAATTTCTAAATAATATTCCACTACTTTCGGGAAAAAAAATTGTAATTCGCTCTAAGAATTTTTTGTAACACTCCACTCGATTAGTAAATTTGAACACTATACTCTTTGAAAAATAAATAAATAGATAAATAAAGTTGAACACGATACTTTTCAATTGAATTTTTTAGTCTTTGACAAGAGTAATTTTATATTTTTGCCAACATTTCAATGCACTCCATATTTTCCCTGTTCGGATCCTCTACTACACAACGGTGATATATCTCCTTCTCCACTCATCAATACATGCCATGTGTATTGTTGAGCGATTGAGATAAGGAAAGAAAATATTTAAATTTTTTTCCATGTCATAAATCTTTCTCTTTCCTTATCTCAACCGCTCACCAATATACGTGACGTGTATTGGTGAGTAGAGGAGGAGATATAGCACCATTATGCAGTAGAGGATCCGAACTGATATTTTCCATTCCATAATATCAAATGTCGAATCACAATTTTTTAATCGAATGCCGATACCATAATAAAAATAAATATTACCATGTTTTATAGCGAATTGAACGGACACTACAAGCATTGAAATCCCGATACGATTATATTCGAACATGTAATTAGAAATATCCTTTTTCAATTAAAAAAAACTTTATTATGGATGTTGTATTTTTTCAAATTATGAAGGGAAAATAATAAATCCCTCGAGGTAAAATTGAAGGGAAAATAGTGCAATTTCATAAAATAATATATTGTGGTCTAACTTCAAATTAATAGGGGGATTTAATTTCATTCTGAAGCGAATACATTTGTAACTTAAATATGTGAAATATCAAATAAAAATACGACTATATAATAAAAAAATATTAATGTTATCATATATAATTATTTACAAAATCAATTTAATTAAATATATACCCATTCAAATACCAAAATTTACACTTTTAATAGCCGTAAGGCACGTTACTCAAGGAAAAAGCAGGAATCGTAGTACGCTGTTTTCTCTCTTCCTTGCTTAAAAGCCAGCCCATCCGCCATGATTACACCTTTATTTTGTTTTTGATTTTAATTTCATCTTTAAAAAAAAATCTCCATGTTTTTTTTTATAAAAAAGATCACCATGCTCTGGCCTTTCTTTTCTTGATTCTTTTAGTGGAATTGACGATTACAAGAAAGAACTTATGTTTAAAATTAGATAAATTGTTTAAAGGCACTGTAAAGGAAAAGGGCTCTTTTAACTTGTTTTTATGGTCCAATTTATAAATATGTGAAAAATAACAAATGATAATATATAAAAATTGTATTTGTCATATATATTTAAGGAATAATTACCCTCACCTCCCCTAAATTTAGGTAAAATTACAAATAAGCTCCTCTTATTTTGAAAATTACCAATACCCCCTGAGTTTGGTTCTCTTATTGTTAAATCAAACAAAAAGACTATAATACCCTTTCCCCCCCTAAATACTTGCAAGAGAGATTTGCTCTCACTTCCCCTAAATTTTGCAAAAATTACAAATAACCCCCTCTTATTTTGAACATAAGTAATACCTCGCCTTGCCGCCATATCGCCACTATCTGGATATTGAAGCTATACACCAATTTTTTCGTCTTTTTAAGCCCGTCAGAACTGCTCAATAAATTTTGTTAACACTCCATCCATTTGAATTTAGTTGAAAAAAAACTACATCAAACCCTAACTCGCCATTACATCTCCTCCATCTAATTCCTCTACTATTATCGGCACTATCCCAAAATGGGCTTCACCAAAGCTCATTGTAATTAGTTCAAGATATATTCAGATCTTGCTGAAAAAATCCATCGGATAGAGCAACCCTTTGTTGCGTGTCTTTTTTTAAAAATATTATAGATATACCCTTATGTAATTCGAAAAATTACAATAAACACCCTTCAAGTTTCAAAACCTTACAATAAATGAGGGAATTTTGGTCCTCAAAAAATGATGAAAAAATTAACTGAGAGCATTTTCGGTAATTCACTGATGACGGAGTGTTTGTCATAAACGTTGATATATATCAAGGCGGAATTAGTAATTTTCGAAACAAGAGGAGTTTATTTATAATTTCACCTAAATTTAGGGGAGGTGGGAGTAATTATCCCTATATTTAATGACAAAAAAAATATTAAATTGTTGCTACTGACAAATTAATTAATGACATTTTCATAGTGATGACATAGTGATAAGAAAAAAGCTTTTTGTACATTTATAGCGATATTTTTTTGTATACAATTGTCGGTATAAAGATATTTCCCAATGTAAATAGTGATAGTACAATTAATTTAAGTTATATATTAATATTGTGCTCTTTAAATCATTTAAGGATAAAGGAAAACGTCTATCACTAAATAAATGTAATTAGTAACAATATAGAATATAGTCATATAATACATAGTGATAATCATTCCCATCATCCCCGAGTTTAGGTAAAATTACAAATAATAACCCATTGTATCGGTTATTATCAATATCCCTTGAGTTTTGTGGACTTATTGGTAACATGGATGGAAGCAATATAATATTCATTTTACCCCTTGAATATTTGAAATATTTTTTATTAAAAAAAATGAAAAAAATAGGTGAAGAGCTGAATTGACCAAAATATCCTCAATTGATATTTTAGGAAAAAAGTCACCATCTTCTTCAAACAAAACATGAACTCACTCCCACCTCCCACACCCCACCACCCAATCACCGCTGCTGCCACCATTCACTCCACCACGCCATCGCTGTCGCCGCCACCTCTCACTCGCACCGCCGCTACCACCCCCCACCACCGAGCCGCCATTTACTCCACCACGCCACAACCACCGCCACCCCCACCTCAACCTTTCTCTCCCTCTCTGCCTCTCAATCCCTCTTTCTTTTCCTTTTACTTTTTTCTTTTTACCTTTTTTTTCCTTAGATCTGAAATCTCAGTCTCTATCCCGCCCTCTCTCATTGGTTAGTGTGGGTGGGTAGTGGTGATAGATAGTGGTGCAAATGGTGGCGGCGGTGTTGAAGGGCAGGAGGCGGCAGCGGTAGTCCCTCTCTCTCTGTCTCTGTCTCTCTCTCTCTCTCTCTCTCTCTAGATCTCTCGATGGGGCGGCGGCAGAGGACAGTGGGCGGCAGCAACGGAGGATGCCTAAGGACAGTGTATGTATGCATATATGTATGTATATGTTTACAAATATTTTGTATATTATATATATTTATATTATCTATAAATATTTATTTTTTATCACATTACAAATTTAAATTTGTGCAAATATATATATATATATATATATTGACATTATAAATAAAAAATTACATTAAACCCTCTGTACAATGAATTATCTCAAACAATGACATTATTTATCATAAACACCCTCAAGAGTAAATGAGTCAATTCATAATTGTCCAAATAATATTTCCACCTTCAAAAGGGTAATTTTGGGAGTTTATATTAGTATAAAGACATTGACTGTTAGTCAATCTAACAGATGGTAGAAATTGAAAGATGGCAACAAAACTCAGAGAGCATTGGTAATAACCGATACAAGGGCCGTTATGTGTAATTTTGCGTAAACTCAAGAGCGATGAGAGTAATTATCCCTAATACATATTATTCAACTTTCACATCTCGTTTTTGTGTTTCGGAAACAATATTATTTTCTCATGCAATGAAAAGAAAGAAAATAGAATTTAACTTTCAATCTAATCACCCCCCCCCCCCCCCCACCCCCAAAGGAATAACCTAGCAATGTGAAGAAAAAGCTAGACCCAAGAATTAATGTATTAAAAGAATATTTGACAAGTATATATTAATCTTTTTAATTTGATAAAAACCTAAATTGATGGCCACATGTCTATATTACATATGGTAAGTCGTCCCACTTTTGCTTTGAATTTGAGTTCAATCTTAACATCTGACACGTTTCATCACAATTGTCAACTTTTTCTCTTGGAATATTCTGACATTTTCCCATGGCTTTCAGTCTTTCAGTCTTTAATCACTTCTTCTGTCAAGGGTTTTTCTTTGTTTTGATTTTATTTTTTTATTTCAGGTGTTCTTTTGCAACTGTACCTTTTAATATAACAGTAAAATCACAAAAATGTATTGTTATCACGGAACTAATGTTTGTGTCAATTGTTCATGTATTTGATATGCTTGTAATTAAACAAAAAAGACCCCCTAGACATGATGCAAAGTGAGGAGACATAAGTCGTCACTACTGCTTTCTTTTTACCCATCGACATAAGTATGTCCAATATTTAATACTACACACATGAAAAATAATGTAAATTGACAATATATGAAAGTTGTTATGAATAACAATACGCATTGAGTTTCAATGTAAGTGCGACATTTATATAATGATGATTTAATAGTAAATAAATATCGTTGCAAATTACTTCATGGAATTATTCAAAATTACATACCAAAATGCTGTTTTAAATAGTGATTCGTCGTTATATATGTATCACTAATCGTTCATAACAACCATTCGTAGCCAACTTCTTAAATTGACAATTTTATACACTAAAGAAAAACACAAACTGATAACAATATGATAAATGGTAGTAGAAATATTGTCATTAGTTATATGTATTTGGTGATAAGAAATTATGTTTTTGTCATAAAAATGGAACTTAAGATGCCAATAGTGACAAAAGCTATGTTAAAGTTGTTACTATTAAAAATTTGTGCATAACTCCCATATATAACTTAGTAACAAGGAAAATGACAACTTTGTTATCACTTTGTTGCCATTATAAGGGTATGATCACTAATTGTAGATACTAGATAATAACAATTTCAATTAAGTATTAAGTCTTATCACCTTTGAACCATTTAATGAAAAATAAAAATTATTATCATCAAATAAATTTATTAGTGAAAAATAAAAGATATTATCACTTTCTATACATTGTTGGTGATAACTTTCACGTGTCACATTATATTTTTTCACTAACATTTTTTGTCACTGTTCAACTTTTACAGCAAAACATATATTCTTATCGCTTAACAAATGTAAGTTATAATAAACAACTTTGATTTTAACATATCATTCAACAGCATCTTGTCCCTATAACTTATTTTTCTTACGATGTGCTTCATATATATATGCGTGTATATATTCTAATACATGACTTAATTTTGATGTAATTTTCTGAAAGGAAAAATTATAATTTTAGTACTGTATGTTGTGTCCTCTAACAATTTTAGGAATAATAACTTTGTCATTTGCAATTTCAGGACATTAACTTTTTCATTTGCAATTTCAGAATATGAATTTAAGATTTTGTGGCACATTTAGGATATTCACTTGAAAATTTCCGATCAATTTTGTCAATTTTCCGACAAATTTGCAAATATGGAGGTGAGAAGTCCTAAATGTACCACAAAATCTTAAATTCATGCCCTGAAATTGAAAAAGTTATTGTCCTAACATTGTTAAAGGGTACAACATACAGTTCTAAAATTATAATTTTCCCTTTCTGAAATTATCTTTGGTGGCATGTCAAACTCACTTAATTATATTTTCGATAAAGGCCAACATGTTAAGTTAGCACACTGTCAAAAAGCTTTTGAGTTCATTTTTCAACACATAATAATTAAAATCTCAAGATTTTCTGAAACTAATTAAACGAAAGTCTTTTTTTTGATTTTTTATACATAACATTAAGTTCTTTATATACATCGTTTGGTTTTTACGTTAAAAACAAGTGAATTGATGGCCTGCAGCTTAACTGCGAAATGACATACACTGCACTGGACAGCAAATGGAGATACCCCAACTTTCAATTTTACTTCTTTATTTATTTTTGAAACATCACCCTCCTCGATAAATAGAGTTTTTTTTCATGTTATAATTGAATTTCATATAACTAATTATAAATTGTATATATGTTGATGACTTGATTCCTGAATTATTATGAGCAAACTCCCCGGTGAAAGTTCATAAAGTTCATTTATGAAAAATTGTAATGCACTCCTTTGGAAATCAATACATTATAAATTTAATTTGTACGACGTAGTTTGTCTATAATAATTCCATTCATAAATGTCTTGTTGCCGATAAGGCAATACCTCAATGAAAAAGGTGGAGGTCCCGTAACCTTAAGGTTATGGGTTTGATTCTTCGTAAATGCAAGTATTTTTCTAGTTTAATATTAATTTTTTCTTACTGTATAGTAGTTTGTATTTAGTTATTATTTGATGATGTTCACTTGTAATAGTTGTTTTTGGTTTGGAATATTTATGTAATCTGATCATTATAATAGACCACTAATGTAATAGACTGATTATAATCGTCGATTTCCCAAAAAAAAAAAAAAGTAAATGTCTTGTGAGTTGTGATTTTTCTAGTTCTGTTTACATTGAATTCACTACAATAATGCATCCCATTAAAATTATATAATATATACATATTATAAATTTAATTTGTATGACATAGATCGCATAGTAATATATTTGGAAGGTGTTAGACAAATGCATTAAAAGTTGAAATATTTTGTTTTCGTTCACAATTTAAACTTAAGGTGGGGAGATTATATTTGAAAACTGTTTTGTAAGAAACAAATTAACCAAAGGGAGGAAACTCTGAGCAGTGGTCTCACATCAGAAAAGGAAAACTCAGTGTTATTGGGGCTTATAATTAGGAAGAATAAATAAAATCGGCAAATGTTGGGAAATGTTTGTAGTTTTAAATATTAAACGATCTGATTGTGTCAATAAACTCTTTCTTAAACTTATATGTAAAGAGTGTTAAATTATATCAATGATTTTTACAAAACGGATTTTAATTGACATGCAGCCATTGAAATCAATAATTGTGTGCGTGTGCGTGTGCGTGTGTGCTTTTCTTTTTCTTTCTCTTTTTCTTTTTCTTTTTCTTTTTCTTTTTGTGGTAAGGAAGAGGATCAGTGACAAATACACCATGATTTTTTTAATCTCATGAATGCTCAAAGTAGTTTCTTGATTTATATTTAGTGATTGGTAATTATTTTTAGAAAAATTATAATTTTAGGACAATATATCGTACCCTCTAACAATTTTAGGACAATAACTTTTTCATTCACAATTTCAGGACATTAACTTTTTCATTTACAATTTCAGGACATTAACTTTTTTATTTGCAAATTCAGTACATGAATTTAAGATTTTGTGACACATTGAGGATAAAATTCCGACCAATTTTCTCAGTTTTTCGATAAATTTGTAAATATTGAGGTGAGAAGTCCTAAATTGCCAAAAAATTGTAAATTCAAATTCTGAAATTGCAAATGAAAAAGTTAGTGTCCTAAAATTGTTAGAGGGTACAACATACAGTCCTAAAATTATAATTTTTCCATTATTTTTTGATATTCTATTACCAATTATAGAAATTCTAGCTCAAATTGGATATGATCGAATCAGTGCATTATATTTACTTTGTACTTGGTATATTTGATAATTATGCTTGATTAAAAATATTGCAATTATTTAATTAATATATATATATATATATATATGTTGGTCTTGTACTTCATTTCTCTATCTGTACCTATAATTAAGCATTCAATAAAAAAATAAAATACTACAAAAAAAGTAATATTATTAACAAGATTTAAAAGTTGTCACTAATTATAATATTAAGTGACAATACATTCTATTTTGTTACTAATTTATCAGTTCTTTTGGTGACAACAAATTTTATATTGCCACAAATCACTCAATAATGACAATAATTAATATTTTAGTTGTCACCATTAACAATTAGTGACACATCTATAGCGACAACTTGGTGCCAACAGAAATTGTCATCAGGATTTTGTAACAAGATTCCATTGTCACTAAGTTGTCACAATAAATGTGTCACAAATTGTCAATTTTGCACTATATATTTTCTCACCTTTTTACTCTATGTTGTTACAATTAACATTGTGCAAACTATGTTTTGTGACAACAAAAATTTATTGTCATTAAATGTATTAATTAATGACGACTTTTTCATTATCACTTATTATATTGTTGCAAATTCACTCATTTTCTTGTTCGTAGTGAAATTTAAAAGATTGACAATTAGCTGTTGGGAAAACTAAACATAATCCAATTGATCCTCCAACGTGTAAGATGCAAAGAGGGGTGTTTGTGCATAAAATTTAATTAACATAGGACAAAATTTATGCGACTTAAAAATATGAGTAGGGAAAATTTAATTGTCAACTTTGTCCCATAGTGTATGTCTTTTTTCAATTTTATCCCAACAATTACAATTTGATCATATCGTGTTCCATAACTACAAATTCTCATATTATGTTTGATGTGCCAATTTCCATCAAATCTTTAATGACAAACGCCACATATCATTTCAACAACAAAGTATAGGAACGGTTACATGAGAAAATTGGCTCATAAAATATATCGTGAAAAAGTTATATTTTATGGAACACAATATAAGAAAATGGTAATTATTGGATCATAATTGAAAAACAACACAATACATTATGAGACAAAATTTGCAATTTTACTCAAAGAAATATTCATAAAAACTACCTCAAACTCTAATTCAATCAACAGACACTAGAAGATGCATGTCAACATCATAATACAATACATTAATACAAACTAATAACTAAGAACTCGGTTTATTGCTCACCAACTAATGTGGACAGTACTTAAAGTTCATAATTACAAAACCCTCAACCCCCACATACGGTTTTATTCGTAGATACTAAGATACATACCACTAGCTAGGTGCAACACACATAAATCATAATCTAGCCATTAATGGTGGATCCATGTATACATACATATACATACACATATATATACATGCACATATATCATGGTCTCACCCACACAGGGTACACACAGTTAGCGTCTTCTCGCGGCGGTTTCCCGCTGGCAATTGAAGAAGACAGCAGCAACAGGGAGGCCTAAGTCATTGTCCTCAGCAAATTTCCTGGTATTGAATCGATCCCTACAAGTTGGTGGGTTCTTAATTATGCCATCCTGTCTCTTCTTCTGCTTGAACAGCACAAACGCAAACCTGTGGATCCCTATGTTGGGCCGTGGCATTTCATAGCTCACCACTTCTTTCCCTGTATCAATAGATTCACAATTTAGTAAAAAATTGTAGTAATTAAATGATCATATAACTTTAAATAGCTAAATAATGAAATGTGAATCCAAAAATATTGTAAAATCTTGCATACCAAATGAGGAATCTGTGGTGCCTGGGATATCTGTGACTATCCTGCGATGATGATCAGTGTCAAATCGGGTTAATTATGCTTGTTAGTGCTCTAAGATGAAGCACACACGCACACATAACTGCAGTAGCTGCCAAGTATTTTCCAAGAGGGTTTGTTTTATAGTGTTATATATATATATATACACACACGTGTATATATTCCAAGATTGTGTTAATTTGATATGATATAAATTGAAATAGATCCTTGTCATTAATAATCAATTGAATAGGAGACGACCCCTCAACTAGGCCTAATACGAAATGAAAATTTGCAAGACATTAATTACATAAAAATATAACTAACATGTTATATATCTCCTAGTATGTATGTATATATGTATGTGTGCATCACAAATTAAGATCTGATTAGTAATTCAGTTGAAGTTGTAATATATACATGTGGGCTACCGGAGTTTGGTTTTATTTTAATATCATATCAAGAAAAACAATTTGGTCATGAATATATATATATATATATATGAATGACTTGTTCATTTTATAACCTATAATTATTTAGGGCATAGATACTTAGGTTTATAGTGCTATAGTTTTTTTAATTTCTTGCTTTTTTTTTTTTGGTTGTTTATGTTCTTTTGTATTGTGTAGAGAAGTTCAAAAAAAGCAAACCAGTGCAAGTGCTCCCTGAGATATGGATCACTAGGACCGGGAACATCAGGGTCTGTCAAGATCTGTAACATAATAAACAAGGTAATTCAAATGAGTGAGCAGCTTCACACACACACACACACATATATATGTATATATATATATATACCACGGTGAAAAATGATCTCATGTCACCACCATGAACCTCAACCCTAGGTTTCGAGGTGACTGCAGAAGGAAAGAGCTCATGCCCATTGTACACAATCTTGTTGGAGTTATAAGTCACACACATTTTAGCAGTGGGGGAGAAATTATCGACAACATCTCCGATAACTCGACCGATTTCAAGGGGGTCGTTTGAAATTTTTGCCATATCTATACGATCAAGAACAATATTAATAATATAGCGAAAAGAGCAAAAGAAAAAAAAAAGGTTATATTGCTAGATTTTAGAGAATTTAATTTCTTGGAGGAGACAATTTTTTTTATGCTGAGAATGGAATAGCAAACCCCATGTATTTATAGTGGCAACAAGAACCATCTAAGCAACAAATATATCATTGGAACTCGGTTTAAATAATGGGGTTTTGAAGAATAATAAGGGATCAAACATATACACATCGGATTTACACATTATCTGTCATGCAACCAACGAAACAAAGGTTTTGTTTAATTTTTGGGAATTTGGGAAAAAGCAATTAGAAAAGAACTTGTGAAAGATGATTTGACATGGTACTTCTCTCTCTCTCTCTCTCTCTCTATATATATATATATATATATATATTAGATGTGTAGGTCTGTATTTAATTTTCCACCATGTATGAGTATATTCATCTTTGAATTCCTTTTTAATTGTAAAGAAAGTGAGAGAGAAAAAAGGGGAATTAGCAGATACTGTTTGAAACATCTGCAGCTACTAAAAACAGTTGCGACCTTTGGTATTTAAGGTATAAAAAGATAAAAATTCTAAAGGGTTTTAACAACATTTGTCAAAGTATTTACTGACATTACTATATATGGGAGAATAAAAGAAGGGGCACTCGCTAGGAGCATATATAAAGAAACTCCACATTTGAAGCCATCAACTGTTCTAATTGTGGAGGTCAATTCAAGAAAAATAAAATAAAATAAAATAGTAATAACGAGATTAAAATTATATTAAATTAAAAATAAAAAGAAGCAAGAATAAGTTTAATTAGCTGTGCCTGAATTGGCTGCTGGCAATGGGGAGGGATATTGCTATAAATAGGAAGACTTGATGTACATGCATTGGATCTGGATGAGGCTGGAGTTACAATATACATATATATATATATATATATATATATATATATATAAATATATACTAATTTCATATAATCTTTCTCAAATATTTCTTTTTTTTTTTTTTTTTACTTTCTTTCCCTTCTTTCTCTCTTCCTCGCTATCCTCTTTCATCTCCCACTACTTTTCATTATAATTTTTTTTAATTTTATTTGTAATTGTTTTCTTAATTTTTTATTGAAATTATTTTATTTTTACTTAACACTAATTTTATGAATCTATGAAAATAATTAGAGACAATCTAATTAGTATAAATACTACCAAAATTTTAGTTTGTCATTAAATTATATGTTTTTGTTATTATACACACGTATCAAGTGTGTCGATATTACTAATATGTATAGTGTATGAGCATGCACCATTCACTTTAGGGATAATTACTCCCACTACCCCTTAGTTTAGACGAAATTATAAATAACACTCCCTTGTATCGATTTTTACCAATAACCCCCTATGTTTTGTGGTTGTCTTACAATTAATTTCCACCTTATGTTAAGTCAAAGTCTGTATGCTAAGTTGAACTACCGAAATTACCCTTTTAAAGGCGAGAAAGCTATTCGGACAAATATAATTGATCGATTTACCCTTGAGGGAGTTCTGGTAAATAATGTTGTTGGTAGAGGTTTTGCATTGTAATTGTGTAAAATGTGAGGGTGTTTAACGTAATATTTTTCATATATTATCAAAATAGCCGTTGTATCCAAATTTTAGCATGCATGGGAACTTCCTAGCTAAATTTGTATACCTAATTACACTATAAGTTACAAACTTTACAAAAATAAATAGTGCTCAAAAGCATGATATCAATATGCATTACAATACCAAATGTGTTCAAAAGTATTTGACAGAAGATTTACCCTAGTCCCAATATACAACATCAACCACAACCAAATTTGTTCAAAATCATAACATACACTTTCATTACATAATTTTGCATACAACATCAACCACAACGAAATTTTCCAAAAATATCATCCATAAGTTCAGATTTGTGCTTCCGATGGAGGGGCTGAAGATTAAGGTCTGTCATGTAGTTTCTTGGACCTTATATCCCTTTGGTGATCATTTGATGGCATGAAACACTGCTAGAAAAAACAGATTTAGCCACAGATTTTTTCCATGGCTAAAAGTGGCGTGGCTAATTTTAGCTACAGCCATTTAGCCACGGCTTTACTTAGCCACGGATTAGCCACGGCCATGGCCACCAATTTCTAGCCATGGTCAGGCCGTGGCCAATTTGGCCACTAAATTCTGAAAAATGCATGGTTGTGGCCAATCCGTGGCCATTAGCCACGGCCTAATCCAAATAAATAAATGCTGACTTGATCTGACCGTGGCTAAATTAGCCACAGGCTAATTTAGCCATGGTCTGGCCATGGCTATTAGCCACAAGCTAGCCATGGCTACCAAGCCACGGTCTAACCATGGCTAGCCCTGTGGCTAGACCACTCTAGCCTTATTAGCCTAGTTATTTTACACTGAAATATTGTAAATTATCAATAACAATTATACATTGTTGAATTATTAATAAAACTATAATATAAGTTATGGCAATTGCTCAATTATAAACTTCCAAACTCAGAATAAGTTATGTAGTATAGTCCAATATATTGTGATATTATAACACATCTAATATCTAACATATCTAATATCTAATATATATATATAGTCTATATGATATAACTATATATCTGTATATAACATATCTAATGTATGTTATAAATGTAGTGTATGTATATATCGATCTAATAAAAATATCTATATATCTAATCATATGTATTATATATCAATCATCTATATGAAATAATTAAACATATATCAGTGTACTATATATCTAATATATGTTATATATATACATATATATATATCTAATATATATACATCTAATTATATATAAATACACACATATATATAAGTATATTTAATCTTATATGTATGTTATATATCGAATCATTTATTATATATATCAATATATAATATACATATATTACTTAAGCATAACCAAAATTAATTATTAAACAAAAGGTTAAAGTGGTGTAGTAGTTTAATGCTCTAACTTTAACTAAGAGATCAAGAGTTCAATCATACCTGGTGCCAAAAAATAAGAAAATTTGGCCAAGTATTTTTAGCCACGGCCAATCCGTGGCTAAAAATTGGCACCAAATTTTGCGCTAATCTTAGCCACAAAAAATAGCCACGGTTAGGCCGTGGCTAATTCGCGGCTAAGTTTTTTTTTTTTTTTTCTTTTTCAAATCCGTGGCTATATGTAGTTTTTCTAGTAGTGAAAATAGGTTGGGATGAAGTCCTTTTTTGCCGTTTGTCCAGTCCGAGAATCCTATTTCTTGCTACCCAGGATGCTCTCCTTCCACTTCTTCTTGCTTCCAATCCACCTTTAGGCCTTGGTATAATGCTTTTGTTTCTCAATTTTTTGGAAGTAGTGGGAACTTCTGAGTTAACAATCGTGACACTTGTTTGGGATGATGGTATTATCTCTTTATGCCAAAAAGATGAAGCCAAAAAAATCAAAAACATTTTAAGGCACAATATTGACAAACATCTTAAGGCATAAACTAACTAAAATAACATAACATGCCTCCATTGATTGCATCCTTCTTGCTTGGTCAGATTGCCTAGACCTCTTATTCTTGGATGTTTCAAAAGGTTGTAATGAGCCAATATTCCTCTTCATTGAATGTGTTGATGCAGCAGCCTGTCCATTATCACCCTTGTTACAAAAGGAAAAAAACAACAACAAATAAATATGGATTGAGTAATAAATACAAAAACATTAAAAAAAATATTGAAGTAATGCATTTACCTTCTCACAAGTCCTATTGTTATAACCAAAGCCATTGCACTTTTTACACCTAACTGATCCGGATCTCTTTGAAGGGGCAGGTTCTCCAACCTCCCTTCTTCTTGCCTTTTTAGGCCTTCCTGGCAGCCTCTTTCTCAATGGAGGATTTAAATTAGTGGGTTGCACATCCAAGTCTTTAGGCCAAAAGCTTTGGTCAGGAATAGGATGTATCATCCTATTGTAGGCTTTCTTGTAATTGTCTGTAGAGAATGCTTGGTGCACAAAATCTTCTAATTTGGATCTCCTATAATTAATGGCAGTAATAACATGTCTACAGGGAATCCCCATTAACCCCCAAACCCAACAAGTACATGATCTAACCAAAACGTCAATAACAAAAGGATTATCTTTATCCCTCACTTCATACATCCCCTTACCAGCCACTAGCAAATGGCATTTTCTACTCTCTTCCCTCACATTATTTAATACTTTTAATGCATATGGTGTTATTGGTGATTTTCATTTTTTTGATAGGGTTGCCCTCCTTTGAATAAAGTTGATCATGTTAGACCTTATGTCATCCATAAGAGTTAGTATGGGTTTACCTCTCAAATCACCCACGTAAGCATTAAAGGACTCAGAAATGTAATTTGTGATGTGATCATTTTTTATGTGTGTCAAAAGCATGCCTAGACCACTGATTTGCATGTATGTTACACAACCACTCATGTGCAAATTTACACAACCACTCATGCCTAGACCACTGATCATATGCAAATGCATTGAATTGTCTTATTTTTTTCATGGCAAAATTGTAATATCTAATGTTATATGCTCTAAAGGCTGCCCAAAAATAAGATTTCAGAGCTGCACCAGAATAGTGGAGCCTGAAATTAGCAAAAATGTGCCTTGCACATTTTCTAAGATGGGCATGAGGCACTAGCTCATTAATTGTATCCACCAAACCCTGCCATCAATTATGAAGTGTTAAAAGCAGCTTATAAAGTGTAAAAAAACAGCTCATGAAGTGTAAAAAAACAGCTTATGAAATTTTAAAAAAAGTCAGTTTATTACCTTTTGTCTATCTGACATAAAGGTTCAAGGTGCATCATGTAAGAAGCCTCCCACCATTAAGGACAAATTCTCAAAGAAAAACATCCAACTTTCTTTGCGTTCAGCTTCAACTATTGCAAAAGCTAAAGAAAAGAAGTCATTGTTTGCATCCATCCCTATTACACACAATAACACTCCCCCATATGGCCCCTTGAGGTGACAACCATCAAAACTTAAAAAAGGGCTACAACCTTCAACAAAATCATCTAGTGCTTTCAAACCTAAAAAGAACCTCTTAAATGTAGGTGCTACACTTATACTAGGCCCCCCATCCTCATCCTCACCAACATCACACTATAAAGTCATCACACAACCCTCATTAGTTAATAATATCATATTTGCATAATAAGGCAGAAGATGATATAACTCACTATGGCTACCTTCTACAAATTCCATAGCCATTTTTTAAGCCCTATAGATTTGCATACAAGGAGGATCTACCCCAAACTTACCCAATTCATTCCTAATCACTTTGATCTTCATGTCTGGGTTTTCACTACAGAAAAAACGCCCGATTCCGGGGGAAATTTTTCCTCGGATTTTCTTTTTTTTTTTTAAACCGGGGGAAAATTTTCCCGATTTTTTTTTAATTTTTTAAATTAAAAACCGGGGGAAATCCGGGGGAAAATTTCCCCCGGTTTTTTTTTAATTTTTTTTTTTAAAACCGGGGGAAATTCCAGGGAAAATTTCCCCCAATTTTTTTTGAATTTTTTTTTTTAAAAATCGGGGGAAATTCCGGGGGAAAATTTCCCCCGGTTTGTTTTTTGAATTTTTTTAAAAAAACCAAGGGAAATTCCGGAGGAAACTTTCCCCCGATTTTTTTTTGAATTTTTTTTTGAAAAAACCGAGGGGAAATTCCGGGGAAAAATTTCCCTCGGTTTTTTTTTGAATTTCTTTTTAAAAAATCGGGGGAAATTTCGGGGGGAAATTTTCCCCGATTTTTTTATTGAATTTTTTTAATTAAAAACGTACTATTTAGACATATTAAGCAAAACAATAAACAAAGTTGGAATTAGCTCAATGGCAAGGTATTAGTCTTGCATCCAAGAGGTCCCAAGTTCGAGTCCACACAAGAGCAATATTTTTCTTTTTTTTTAAATTAAAACCGGGGGAAATTCCGGGGGAAAATTTCCCCCGATTTTTTTTTTAATTTTTTTTTTTTAAAATCGGGGGAAATTTCCCCCGGTTTTTTTTTTAATTTTTTTAATTAAAAACGTAATATTAATATATAATAGGCAAAACAATAAACAGAGTTGGAAGTAGTTCAATGGCAAAGTATTAGTCTTGTATCCAAGAGGTCCCAAGTTCGAGTTTGTACAAGAGCAAAAAATTTTTTTTTTAAATTAAAAACACTCTTTGGGGTAATATATAAGTTTATATAATATCAATACTATCTTGTCACTATTATTACTTATACTATCTTTTAATTATGTTTAATATATTTATAGGTATACATATGTTTATATTGTATATATATGTTTATGTAGTATATAGAATATATATATATATATATATATATTTATATAATGTCAATACTATCTTTTAACTATTATTATTTATACTATCTTTTAATTTTATATATAATATACTTATAGGTATACATATGTCTATATAGTATATATATGTTCATATAGTATATAGAATATATATATATATATATATATATTTATATAATATCCACTAATTAAAAGTATATGTTTGTATATGGT
The DNA here is from genome assembly GCA_026212405.1 of Petrea volubilis. Taxonomy (NCBI): domain Eukaryota; kingdom Viridiplantae; phylum Streptophyta; class Magnoliopsida; order Lamiales; family Verbenaceae; genus Petrea; species Petrea volubilis. The sequence continues at coordinate 2,114,602 of CM047886.1, read as the reverse complement.
ATACATATGTATATAGTATATATAATATGTTTGTATATAGTATATGCTTGTATAGTGTATATATAGTATATAGTATATGTTTGTATAGTGTATAGTATATAGTATATGTTTGTATAGTGTATATATATATATATGTTTACGTAGTATATATAATATATAAGTTTATATAGTATCAATACTATTAGAAGACAAAACTATTTATAAGAATCAGAAGAATATTTATTGGTATACATATGTTTATATAGTATATATAATACATGTGTTTATATAGTATAAATATTATATCTTAATTATTTATAATACATTTATTTTATTTTTTAAAATTGAAAGAAAGAATGTTAAAATAAGAATAATCAAATAAATATATAATAAATATAAAACAAGACAAAATAGAACACAACTTCCAGCAATAGCCTGGTGGTGAATGGTTGGTCATCTAACCTTGAGGTCACGAGTTCGAATTCTATCAATTACAAATATTTGCATATTTTGGGAGTTACTATTCCAGCGGCGGCGGCGGAGGCGGTTCGGGCGGGTGGTGGCGGAGGCGGTTCGGGCGGGCGGCGGCGGCGGCGGGGTGGGCCGGAAAGATGGTCCGGCGGAAATTTCCCCCGGAATTCCGCCAGAATTCCGCCGGACCATCTTTCCAGCGGAATTCCAGCGGAAAACGGCAGTCAGGGGCCATTTTTTCCGGCGGACACGATTCCGCCGGATTTCCCCCGGTTTATCGCTGGATTTAGCGTTTTCCGGCGGAAATTCCGCCGGATTTCCGCCGGATTTTTCCCCCGATTTTGGCGTTTTTACCTGTAGTGTTTCCCTCAAAATATCAACTAGCTTAGATGACAACCATCTAGAACTAACATCTTTTTTACTACTTTCTCTCACACATGTGTGCAGGTTATTGTATGTTTTAATTTTAAAACTAACCCCATCACTCATCACTGATGCATGGATTCTCCAAGGACATCCTGCATACCCACACACCCAAGTTACCCTAGTCTTTTCATTTTTTTTCCTAACCAATGAAAACCCCTCTTGAACAGCAAACTCTTCTAGTTTCTCCCTAAACTCATAAATATGCTTAAAAGACTGCCCTACTCTTAGTACTAATCTTCTAACACCTCTCTCTTCATGATACAACATAGGTTCATCCCTCATTGAACCCCTAAGTGGATCATTTGGCAATTCATCATCTAATTCATTAAAACTCTCACAGTGATCATCACTGCAGGTGATGGTCAGACAAAACATGATGATCTTCATCAACTAGTTGGTAACCCTCACTGCCCCCCTCATTCTCACCCTCTTCGTGACTGCCCTCCTCATTATCACCCTCTCCATGAGCCCATTCACCTTCACTGTGACCCTCATTGCCCCATTCACCGTCACTGCCCACTCCCTCACCACTGCACACTCCCTCATCAATGCCCCCTTTCTGATCTTGACCTACATGCTTAATATACATATCAAATTTTTCATACAAACTACTCCTATCAAATATAACCAACAAATCAGAATCATTAGAAACCGAAATCCTTTCATTAGATCCATACACACTACTAGTCACATTAATTAATTACATTATCTTGTCCTAAGTTAAATAAACCCTTAATTAACATCCTCAATGAAATCTTTATAATTGTGCACATCCCTATCAATATTAGGCAATTCCTCACATTTTTTACCATAATGAACCGCAATACACACAACTTTATCAATAACCTACCAAAGAAAAAGAAAACAACAAAGAATAAAAAAACACTAATTAGGCGCAGAACAAACAGAAAAATACATACAAGTAGAACAAAAAAAATGTAAAAAAAATACATACTAAAAATGCACCAAATTGCAAAAAATCGTGCAACAAATTACAAAGAAAAAATACAAAAACTTGAATAACAGGCCCTAGTGCAGAAAACAGTGAAGTCTAAAATTTGGGGGTTTTGTACAAATATTTCACAACTAGATAAATTACATCACAAATAAAACATGCCATCAAGAACCCTACTTAAAAAAACAAAAAATCCCTAAATGTTGAAAAACTAGGGCACGAAAACTCCTAAATGTTGAAAAAATCCAAAAACAAAGTTCACCAAATCAACACTATCACGCACGGCACACACTAACAAACTAAGATTTTCGAAAAGAAGAGAAAAAATTTTAACAAAGACCCTAGCTATGTAAAAATTGCATGAGTTTGATCGACTCACCTTAATGTAGCAAACCGTCTTCTCGAAGTCTTCCTGGAATGCCTTCTTCCCGTTTAGCTACTCATCGCCAGCATTCAAGCTCCGGCTAACCCACTAAGGCAGATGGAAAATGAAGGGTTTTAGGGTTTTCTCTCATTTTCGTCTCTTGATTCTCTCTCTCTCTCTCTCTCTCTCTAATGAAAATGAGCACCAAACCGTGTAGCTTGCCAAAAAAATCGCCCAAGGGTATTTTGGTCATTTCAATCATACCCATATTTTTCTATTTTTTTTAAAAAAATAAAATATTAAAAAGTGCAAGGGGCAAAATAGATATTACATTGCTTTCGTCTCTATTTGTAAGACAACCACAAAACATAAGGGGGTGTTATTTATAATTTCGTTTAAACTCAGGGGTAGTGGGAATAATTATCCCTTCACTTTATTATTAGCCTAAACTACATATAATCTTTATAACACTAGTTATATCTTTATCCTTTTGAAATTTTCACTTACACCTCGATAGTTGTTAGTCAAATTATTAATAACAAAATTGACTTTATCATATTATATAATTATTTTATCTTATTACCTAATTATATATATATATATATATCAAAGTTTATGTACATAGTTATTTTTATTTTTTCCTTTACTAATAAATTATATTTAATAGTATCAATAACTCTTTAATTTATAAATGTCATTTTCCCAATTTTAGCATGTTTATACATGTACATTAGAATAAACAAATAAACAACTAAATTAAAATACAAATAATTTATTTTTTTGACCTAAATAAATAAGTTATTTTAAATAACTTAATATTATTAATAAGTGGTGTATAATTGATTGGAGTATTTTTCTTTTAAAATAGTGGACGCTTTTTAAATGCAATGTCATTATATATTAGAATTATGTTTAAAATGGAAATAGCATTAGTTAATTTGAACATAAATTACTTCAACTAATCGCACTTCACTAATTAATAGCAATTGGTCAAATATAAAATATTCTATTCTATTCTATTTTATTTATTTATTTCTATCTATTTTATTGTATACATGTTTTACTTGAAAAAATAAATATTTTCAACTAAATAATTATTTGATATTCCAAAAATATAATACATTATCCGTTCGCTTTACGAGATTTATTAATTAAAACTTGTCTGGCTCAAGATTAACCAAGATTTAGGTTGATTATAATAGTTGTTTGGTGTCCAAGATTAACTAAGTAGGATGATCATAGGTATTGTGCATGTTTGGTATCCACAATTAAATAAGATTGAAAGTAAGATTAGACTATAATTACATTTTTACCCTCGATTGTTAAAGTTTTTTAAAGTTTGGTGGCACATAAATTAAGAAAAAATAAATTAAAAATCATATATACATACATATGCCACATATATTCAAGAAAAGTCCAAAATTCACATACATATATATATATATATATGTATGCACACACATGCATATATATATATATAGACACACACATACATATATATACAGACACGGGAGAGAGAGAGAGAGAGAGAGAGAGAGAGAGAGAGAGAGCGAGAGATGGGGCGAGCTCTAGGTAATTAAACTGTGTTGGTGGCATGGAGGTTGGGGGGAGGGGTGGGGGCGCTGGGGGAGAATGAGGTGGGTGGGTTTGAGGTGGGTGGGGTTAGGGTGGGTGGATGAAGAAGATGAAAATGAAGGAGGTGGTATATAATTGTTTTTTAAATTATATAATTAATTAATTTTTCTTAGATATGATTTATATAATTTAGATTCTTTTTTAAGAAGAAGGGAATGGAATTTTTTAAAATTATTTAATTAATTATTTTTTTTAGATATGATATATATATATATATATATAATTTAGTATCTTTTTTAAGAAAAAGGGAATGCAATTTTATATTTAATTTTATTTTTTTATTTTGTGTACTTTCCAGTATGTAATTTTATTAAATAATGATAATTAGTAATAATAATATTATTATTAATTATAATTATTTAATAAAATTACATATTGTTAAGTATAAAAATAATTAATAATAATACTTATTATTTAATAAAATTATATATTATAAAGTATAAAAAATAATTAATAATAACAAATTTGTAAAAGTAAGGACAAAATAAAGGATAAAATGGTCAATTCAAAGTGTTGGAATAGTTAATTTTGGAAAGTCAAGATTCAATCTCACCCACTCCCCCGGAAATTCTTACCCACATCAGGTTCGACCACACCGGGACTAATCACGTGGCGAGTGACCAATCACATGACAAGTGGGAGTGATCAATCACATGACAAGTGTATTAACACTTGCTACATGGTTGGTTAGGTGCGGTCAAGCTGAGTTTGGACAAGAATTTTCCTCTCCCCCCCCCCCCACCCACTCCTAAGATTATAATATCGAGATTAGACCCATCACATGGCAGGCCACATGCGATTAGATAAAGTCCCACAATTATATTTTGGCAACCAAACGATCAATTAGTCGAGATTAGCCGATATGTGAAGTCTTTTTCTTGACTAATCTCGGAAAGCAAATGGTTCCTGAGGAAACAAATTAAAAACAATTACTTAAATAAATGTCCTTATATTATATGGCTACTAGATGATTTTTTTATTATTTATATAATATAATTAATATAGAATAATTTGTTAGTAGTGATTTTACTAATCAATTTTACAAGTTTAAATGAAGTTTTAAACATACAACACAATAGGTGTTACAGGAGGGCATAGCATAGGAGTAGCAGATGTCGACATAATGAATAGCGGGCAAAATGTAATTTATGCCTAATTAGCAAAACAATCGCGTGAAAAAAAATAACTTAAAAAATCTCATATTTTCAAAGTTGCATAAAAAATCACTGTGTGTTGCTCTCGTTTTGATTGCAAAAATTATTGTATTTTAGCTACTAAAATAACATTTTTATCTTACAAGTTAATTTTATTTTTAATTTAAAAAATAAAAGAAAAACCCAAATTACACCCCCCCCCCCCCCCCAACCCAAAAAGAAACCATCAAGTCCCCGAAAAAAGTTGATTCCTCTTCTTCTTCTTCTTCCAACAGTAAACCCTTCGTGTGTGTATTTAATATCTATAATTGTATTTATAAATTTGAGTTAATATATTTAAATATAAAAAGAGGGTAACATTATCATTTTATCTTTATTTCATAACCTATATACTCGTTGCATAGCATAGAGCTTAATTCCATTTCCAAATGAAACAAACTATATATATATATATATATATATATATGCTGCAAAAATTATTAATGCTCCAATAATTAATTAAGCTACAAGCTAGATCATCAGGTCCAACTACTCTAGATCCCTTCTTCCAGAAAAACAAGTTACAGTGAGATCACCATATGATTTATTTATATTTGCTCCACTATATGAGACATGATAATGAAAATTATTAATCCCTTTTATTGGTTGGAATAACGTACGTATCATATTAATTGTCGGGGCATCGATAACTTTTAATATTATTATTCCTTGATACGTGATTAGATTCTAAATTAATTAAGTTTTAATTTTCCAAATTAAAGAACAATTTGTAATAAGAATATAATTGGCCTACCTATATACTAAGTTTGCATGGCTGGCCTAATTATATATAAATGCCTAGATTAGACAGAATTAGTAGTAGATAAAAAGGTTTGATTCGTGATTCATATTTGCACTTAGTCATTATTTAATTTCCTCTAATTTATTCACTAGTCACCTGGTTCTTGATTGACATGTAGAATTTTATTTTATTTTTTAATTTCCTGTTCTTGCTTTTTCATTAATTATTCAATATTCACAAACACTGCGGATCAGCTCATTTCTTGGTATTTTGTTATTGGTATGAATTGATTTTCCAGCCAAGTGATTTGTTGGAATTTAGAAAATATGTTATCATAAAATAATAATAATAGATAAATCGAGATAAATATTGTACTCTTTGTTTTCAGGATGAATTCGCTCCGTACAAGTGCTCACGAATCCTTGAAAATCATCTCCAAAATACAGCAACCGACTTTCTTGAGGTAGCAATATAACAACAAATTTCAAAAGATATCAAACTTCAAGTATTTAGTATTTTTGAAACTAAATTAAAGGAGATGAAATAAATCATAAAATATTTTTTTATTGTATGTGATTATGGTGTATAATGAGGGATTATCTATTATAGTCCGGCATTCGTGGTTTTTGATGGAATAGACATGAATTTTGGGGTCACGTACGTTCATTGATTTTTGAACCAAAATGCACTCATCATTCAACGTGCTCATTTGCCTAATTCATTGAACTTGAATATAATGTTTCAACGGGTCACATCCATTCATTCAATTAATTTAAAATATTTAATGGGATAATTCTCATTTTCGTCTGTTATGTTTGGGGGTGTATATTTTTTACCTATTAAGTATGTTCTCTGCAATTTTGATCCTATATGTTTTAAAATATTATAATTTCAGTCTGATTTTACGGGAATCCGTCAGAACTCGTTGTCGTGGAGCATAAAATTGTGATGTCACGTCAACGAGTTCCGACAGATTCCGGAGAAATAGGATTGAAATTGCAATATTTTCAAAACATGTAGGATGAAAATGACAATAATCCCAACATTTAATCATTTCCATTCATATAAATATTTAATTATATAAATTAAATTTTCTAATAGGATTTACATTTTATTCGATTTCTAGAAATTAGTTTAAAAAGTGGATGATCATTAATTATTAACATTTTTTTTCGTTATATGTTTACGAGGGACAATTGTGTACATAGTATTAAACTTTAATTGCAGTGGATTAAATTCAAGTTCCTCTCCTGATTTTCTCTATTATGTACGATAGTTGATTATTCGAATAATATTATGTAAGTTTTTCCTTGTTCCACACCAACCTTAATTAACATCACATACATCAAAACTATGTATTTATACCATTAATTTTATGCGGAAAATTATACATGCATACATATAGACTAACTTTTACGAATGATTTTAATTAAATTATAAAAATAAGTTGTGTATTAATATTTAATTACAAGAAAGAAATCAAATAACTATAATAAACACAAAAATATTAAACATAAAATGGAATTGAATTTGAATCGAGTCATACTAATATATCGAATAAATTTCAGGTTTTTGTGGATAAAGATGAATAATCTTATATTTATTTATCCATTAGTATTTTAACCCGTGACAAGGCATGAAAAGTAATACTTTAATTTATATGTAATAATAAATTGATAAAAATAAATTAATTAATTTTTTAGTAGAACAAAATTTTCAAAAATCACACCCTAAACTGGTAATTGATAACTGAGTATGTTCAAAAAATCAATTGATAGTATAACATATCCAACTTCAATATTAGATAATTTAGATTTTGGTACAGTTATGCTGTAGGATTTCTTTTTAAGAATTATGAAAAAATAAGTTACAGATCATTCCAAATTTCAAAGTATTGATAAATATTGTAAATAAGATGGTATAAATAAAAGATAATAATTTTATTATTTAATTTGAATGAAAATGTAGCATATCTTATATTAGATTTTGGAAAAGTGTTGAATTTTTTTGGATAATCATAAATAACTATATACTTAAAAAAAATTAAATTTAACATTAAAGTAATTTTACATGCGTCACAATACAACATAATGAAGCTATGTAAGTGTGCGCATAGATAGCACTTACTTTGATGGTTTCAAGGTTTTTAAATTATATATATATAACATAGATTGGTAAATGACATCCAATTATACAACTCGATATCAACCTTCCTTTTCTTTTCTTTTTTTCAATTTATCTATACTATCTATAATATTATATAAAGTAAGAGGCCTTTTGAGTAATTACCTTTAGGTCTAACATTTTTTTAGACTATCATTTTATTTTCTATTTTTTTCCCTTATTTTCTCTCTCCCTCCCCTCCCACTACACATTTTCTTTTTGATTTTTCTTTTTCTTTTTTCTTTTTCTATCTCTCTCAACTCTCCTCCGTCTTCTCCCCCTCCCTCCTATGGAACATTTGTATCTCATTTATTTATTATTTTTAATCATTTAATTTTATCTTATATTAAATTATTTTACTTTTTACTTATTTAAAACTTAATAAACATCCAAAAAAAATTATTCATATAGAAAATATAATAAATAATAAAACTCAAGTACATAATTCATTTATAATTTTTTAATTGACACACGCATCGAGTGTGCCCACTTTACCAGTATTATATAAAGAGGGAGCCCCTTTTAGTAACTAACTTTTGGTCTTACAAGTTTTTTGTTTGTTAATTTCTTTTCTTTCTCTCTCTCTCTCATCTCTCTTCTTTCACGTTCTTTTTATTTCTCTCCTTCTTTCTCACCCACATTTATCTTCTCTCTCTATCTTTTTTCATCTTTCAATACTCTTCAATATCATGTTTTTAACTTTACTTGTAATTTTGTATTAAGAAAAAACTTTATTTGTAATTGTTTATTAATTTTTTTATTATAAATTATTTTATTTTTATTTATCGCTAATTTTATAAATTTATTAAAAATAATTAAAAATATTTTAATAGTATAAATACCATCAAAAATTTAGTATGTCATTAAATATATTGTTTTTTAATATGCATACAAATCGAATGTACCAATATTATTAAGTACCGATTAAATGGTTTGGGAGATTTTGGTTTAAATCATCACCCAACAAACGTAATATTTTCATTGACTTAGGTCGGATTTTAAAATATCTTATAAAAGCCAAAATTTGAACAAAAGACTTAATGCCATTGGTAGGTTTGAAGGAAGATAAAAGAGCACCAAATTTCGCACCATAAGTTGCATTATTGGCATGCATGCCAATTGCCAACTACTTTGATAAATGTTCAATAATGCCCAACATGGGGAAAAAATTGTGTGTGTGTGTATATATATATATATATATATATAATTTATTTGAAAAATTAATATACAAAACATAATACATGCAATTTAAATTATTTGATTCATATATGGTGCTAAATACAAACCGGTTCCCACCATGGTCGTCACTTGGCAATAACGCATCATATGTTGTGGTTTCTATTAACACAGTGGTCTAATCATTAAATTTTATTATTTTTATCTTTCATATTCAGATTTGAATGTTAACAGGTTGGTAACTACTGGTCTATAATATATATAATCGGATAAGAGATGGGACTTGATTCATTGGTGTCCCATTCGGATTACAAAATTTACAATGATGACATTTGGCAAAATGTATCGTTAATTAAACCTGATCCCAACGACTCATGATAAGATGAGCAACATATAGTAGCTAAAGTTTTAATTGAAAAGATACTTGAGTATTTCGATCTGACCTTTTATCTAGCTATCTATGCGATTTTATAAAGTATTAGTACCCTTTAATAACTATTCGGTGTCTTTGGTCTGACTTTTTTCTTTTTTCACTTTCCTCTCTCCCCTTTTTTCTCTCACTTTATCTCTCCTCTTTTCGGCGTGATATTTTACTTCTCTTTGTTTTATTCTCTCCCTCTTCTCTTTAATAGTTAGTTTACTTTATCTTTTTATTTATTTTTAATAATAAAACTCAATTTACTTTTCAATCATTTTTTTCAAAATATATGAAGTTACAAATTTATTAAACATTTGATCAAAGTATAAAGTATGCTACACCCACTTGCATTTTCATTTTGTAAAATGATCTATGAACTAAATTGCTTATGTGATTGTTAGACAATCTATTTTTATGTCAGATCTTTTAGGTTGGAATCATTATCCTTTTTATGTAATCGAATGTATTGGCAGATATTTCTAATTATAACAATAGTAATACTTTTATTTCAAAACACAAGTGAATGGTCAAGTTACATAATGAGTGTGAGAAGAGAATAATTGGGGAGATGGGCCTCCGTGTTGTATTTTATTCATACTGGACATGGGCTTAGTACAAAATTGCAAGCATCCTGTTTCATCGTTCTAGTCTTGTCCCAAGCACCGTGGACAAATTGAAACTCTTTATTTTATCACATAACAAGAGTCCACGTTTCGATTTTCCTATAGCTATGGACTATTTTGTGTATATATATATATATCACTTGTACTTATAATTTTTTTCTTTTTAATGTGCACTATTACCATCTGTATACATTTACTGCTACGATTCGAATCTTTAGCAATACCCTACACGCCTCCATAAAATAAGTCACGTGTCCATTAGGCCAAAACCCACAAACTGGTATTCGTGAGTTGTCGTTGAACCATTTTTTATATTTTTGAAAACAAGAAAAGAATTCATTAGTTGAGATTGGTAGATCTGTCAGTGAAAGAATGTTGTAACAGTCTCACTTCATTATTTTTTAAATCGTATAATATAAAAGTATTATTAATAGTCATCGTATTAAATCGTCATCGTATTGGTTAAAAGGCAAACGAAAATATAAAAAAAGTATTATTAATAGTCATCGTATTAAATCGCACACAATTTCTATTCTATTACTAGCAATGCAACATATTGCAGTTAATGATTTACATGTGCATCAAAAAAGCTCTATCTAGCTTGGTGTTTATATGTGGAGTATACTTCTCCAAAAAAGTATTAATATACGGATTAGATTGACATAAGACATCTATAATATATATATTAGTATGTGGGGCACACTCAATATTTGTGTAAGATAAAAATAAGATATAATATAATTACGTATTTGAATTTAATCGTATAAAAATAAGTATTTATTGATTTATTTATAAGAAATGTATATTTTTTTTTTTTTTGGAATTCATTAGTATATTTATTAGATTGATGATAAGTGAGAAAAATAAAATTAAAATGAGATTGTATGATTGAAAAATAAATAGAGATGGAAAGTAAAAGGAGAGAGGAAAGAGAATAAACAAAAAGAAAGTAAACATGTGAAGGTAGATGTAAGAACAAATCAAACTAAATAAAAGATACAATATATATATATACACACACACATATACATATCAAAAAACACGAAAGACACTAAGCAATTATTAGAGGCTCTTCATGCTTTATAAAACAAGTATAGATACTTAAATTTTGTATGAACAATAAATATATGTGAAGTGCACATGGCCTAATGGGTAAGACATTTGACTTTTAATTAGACAATTGTGGGTTTGAGTCCCACCAGGTTTGCTTATGATTTGTAACCATAAAAAAAAAAAAAAAAAGAATTATATAGATCTAATTATTGATTCAATAAAATACATTATCAATTATATGATTTGGTAGAAAATTCTTGTCTAAATCTGGCTTGGTCGTACCTAACCAATCATGTAGGAAGTATTAATACACTTATCATGTAATTGGTCACTCTTCCTAAACTGTATAACTATCACATAGCAAGTGTAAAATACTCGCCACGTAATTAGTCCCGATATGATCAAACCTGATACGGGTAAGAATTTTCCATGATTTGACTTGCTAGTAGTAGCAAGTGGCTCACGAACTAATATTTTCAATTGTTGGATTGAGTATGATGATGTAATAACTCTATTCTTTTAATATTGTTTGATATGATTATATTCGAATCCAACGACTGAAAATATCAATTGAGTCCAACTGGATAGCATAAATAGAAAGTGGCCCATGTTTTTTCTTTATCGAAAAAAAAAAAGGCTCACAACTATTAATTCACCTTACAGTTGTACCAAAATCTCTTGGTAGTTTATACTATAAACATAAACACTGCAAACAGACTAAAATTGGCCCAAAACATACTAGCCCAAAAACAAAACTCTAGTTTGCCAACCCAAATTCATATATATATATATATATATATATATATATATATATAGACAAATCATTTTGTGTTCTATAAGTAGTCAAAAAGCGACACAAGCACCCACAAGGACCAGTGATGATGGTACATGAAATGGCACATTTAGGATATTCTTGGAAATAGGCATAAAACCACACAATATGATTCTAATATTCCCAATAGACTGCGGAGGGATATACCCTTTATCCAATTAAAATTAAATTAAACAAAGAGTGTGAAAGTGTTACAAGTAACATGGAAAAAAACAATTTTAAAATATTGTTGCTTGAAGTAATCAATTTCCCAAAGCATAAAAAGTTTGTAATTAATTATTCATTAGCATGTTGGATAACACCATTAAAGCAATTGATATTTTCAATAACCAAAATAAATAAATAAATATTAAACGCCATTTGAATTTGCAGACTTATTGAATAAAATTTAATTACAAATAGTTACGAAACTTTTTTAAAAAAAATTGAAATATAGCATTATTCGTTTTGAATCCCGTGTGCTATTTTTTTTTTTTGGGTCCTATAAGGTGTTGTCTCAACGAAATTTTAAAATAAAAAATCTCATAAAATTCAGAATCATTTATATATTGATTTTTTAAATATTAAACGACATGATTCTCTCATAATTTAGTATCATCGGAACCCTAAGATTTACACCATTTGCAATAACTAATAAATCCAATTCAAGCTATAGAATTAACCTCAATTATACATATATATATATATATATATGTGTATGTGTGTGTGTGTGTGTGTAATATTAAGAAAAAAAATGCAAACAATAAATTTAAGTTTAATTGTCTAACTTTGTCTAACTTTCTTTTTTTTTCTTTTTCTTATAAATTTAATTTAATTTAATCATGCCACTTGAATAGGGGCCAATAAGAAGGCACAATAAAAGGTAATAATGGAAAGCCAAATAATTATTTTTGGCAAGAGCTATTGTCATTATTTGCGACATGTCAGAATCAGACAGATAGGATAAGGAGTAAGAAACAATTTTAATTGACTTGATTTATACTTTTACTGAATTTACTTGAAACTCCTGCCCTTTTTCCATCGAAAAATCAAAAAAGAAGAAATACAAAAAGAGAGGCTAAATGTGTAGTAAACGACGGAGCCAAGGGATTGAAGGTACAGTCGCATGCTCAAATTTATATCGAACTAAAATTTATATGTATGATTTTACTATCCATTTAATTATCTACGTTTGATAAACATTTTGGAGTGTTCATAGAAAATATATTTTATGGGAATCGTTTCGAAAAATGCTTGAAGAATAATAATTTATTTATTTATTTATTATTTGCAGATGGTTGATGTGATTCAATTTTAGGAAAAAAAAAATGCATTTGATTTTATTTTGGGAGAAACATTTTTTTCAAGAAATGTCATATCGTATAAGATCTTACATAATGAACATCTTCAAGTAAAATATTTTGTATTATTGTATTATTTCGGATGTTAAGGTATATATGCATGTATAATATACTTAAGAAAATGTATTTTTTATTATTAAAATGTATTTTAATTCGAAATATTTAATTAGTGGCCTCAAGGTGACTATTGTACGTAACACAGGTCAAGGAGACAAGTTTGGATGGTATACAAACTAATGGAAATTAGTGATGCTACATAAAGAAAAATGATCTCCCTAACAATCATTGAGCATCTAATAACTAGTACCTCGCCGTCTTAAATTTATCATTATTTGATTACATTTTATTTTCAAAATAAAATAGAATAATTATTTTAGAACAAATGAATATATATATACATATATTTTATAAATAGATTCCTTATATATATATATGTATATGTATATGTATATATATATATATATAAGTCCTCATTGTTGCATGATGCAATATTTGGAATAGGAAAATTCTTGTATAAACTCAGTTTTTGGATCCTATATGAATCAAACGGTTCAGATTGTATATTATTTCTTATATCGATAATTTTATTTAAGTGAATTAAAAATATATCGTAATTTGAATTGTTTGGTATATATGTGAGGCACAATTCAGAGGTATAGAAGAATTTTCTGAAGAGGAGATTGTTGGTATTATATTTTTATTCCATATTGGAAAGAGTTCAGTGACTTGATAAGTTTATAAACTTCAATAACTTCTGCACCTCGTGAGGCATTTTTTTATTAAAGAACAAAATAGTGTTGTCTTGAGGTGTGGAACAATATCTCGCAAGGTTGAGCTTCTATGTCAGATGATAAATTTGTGCATCACATACATATACACTTGCATCTTTTTGCATATCAGAAATTATAAGAGCAATGTCTCCCATAATTTAAATTAATAAAAAAAAATACATATACACTTGCATCTTTTTGTAACGTATGAAGTAGTAGATAATAGTAATGAGGTATATCAATAGTGCAAGTGGAAAGAATAAGGGAGCAGACAGACGTGTCTTGAAATTACAATTTGAAACCCTCTGACGACCATTTCTTTGAACTTTGGTCTTAAGATATTCCCAAATGGCCAAATCACAAACGCCATAAGACTGCAAATTTCAAACTGCTGAAAAAAAAACTTCTTCAATTATGTTAAAGTTATAGTAAAGCTTCCCAATCAACAAGCTGTAGATAGCGATTATCCAGCCTGCATTTTCACAAAACAACTCAGCTATCATTTTACAACTCAACACACACACACACACGCACGCACGCACGCACGCACGCACGCACACACACACACACAGACACAGCAGAAGAACAGCAGCAATTCTCCTGAAATTACTTCGTATGGTGAGCTAAATCAAAAACCCATCTCGAAAATTATATTTTTAGCCGAGCCCATCTTGAATTGGCATTCTCAAGTTCTTATTTTTCTATTAAAATTTTATTTCAAATTTTTTTTATTTTTTTATTGGGGCAGATATGGTTTTCAAGAGATTGTTTGTTTCCATGATGGGCTGTTTGGGATTGGCGAAGCAGCCGACACAGCCCGCTCCTCCGGCTGAAAATGGTGAATCTTTGTCAGTTGATGTACAGATTTGTAATTCTTCTAAAAGGGTCAGGCTGAGTGATGGCCGATTGTTGGCTTACACTGAGAGAGGAGTACCCAAGACTCAGTCCAAATACAGAGTTATTGTTGTTCATGGCTTTGGCAGCTCCAAAGAAATGAATTTTATGGCATCCCAAGTAAATAAGTCTACTCTCTAAGTCTATTATATATATTTGTATTGATATCCTTTTGTTGTTGTTGATGATGATGATGATGATGTTGTGTGCGTGTTTGTGTGTGTGATGAGGGAGTTCACTTCAGAAATCTATTACTAATGAATGGATTTAAGAAGAGGTTGTTCAAATAATAAATCTACTTCTTTTTTCTTTTGAAGTTTAGAGTTGATTCCCAAGAATTCATATTCATAACGTAACAAGAAGTAGGTGAGTTGTGGAAGACACTTCCACCATTGTTTTCTATCTGGACTTCATATTGACTTTGGGATAGAGTTAGTTACACTGTCACCCTTTTTGAACTATGTGGAATTACACAAACTTCCCTTTTTCAATTCACAAATTACAAAGGCCTCTTTTTGACCATTGGAATTCGATCTAAACTAAAAATTTTAACAGAAAACATGAATATTATCATCTAAACATGCGAAAAGCAAGTTGGGAAGTTTTTCAAACTTTGAATAATGGCTTCATCTATCTATGTGTAATGAAAGACACGGGGGTTGGGGGTGGGGGGGTTAACTGTAAGATGGACATAAGTTACAACAGAGGTATTTGTAATTTTGAAACCAAGAGGGGAGATTCGCGTAACAATAATGGAGGATATTGTTGCTAACAATTTGTTGCAAAAGAAACTTGGTTCTGTGATCTGAATAAACTTCTGCATTTTACTTAGAACTCGAGTTTCATTTATGATTCTATCAAAAGAGCATGAAGCTTATAGATGTTATGTTTTAAAAGGTCATATAGAGGTCCCTAATACTATTTTAGCTTTTAGGATCTTTTGGATGAGTTGAAGATATACCTTCTATTATTTGATCGGGCCGGATACGGCGAAAGTGACCCGAATCCGAAAAGATCATTAAAAAGTGAAGCATCCGACATTGAGGAACTGGCCGATAAGCTGCAACTGGGGTCCAAATTTTACGTGCTTGGAGTATCGCTCGGGTGTTATCCTGTCTGGAGTTGCATCAAAAGAATACCAAACAGGTAATATTCAGTTGGAATTTCTTGAATGGCTGCAAATTAGTGTTTTAGCACAATGTTGAGTTCTTGTTTTTTTTTTTTTTTCATTATGTGGTGGTGTTAGGCTAGCAGGCATTGCGCTTGTGGTTCCATATATAAACTACAAATGGCCTTCTCTTCCTGATGATTTGATAAAAGATGATTACCGCAAAGGCCTTGCACGATGGACACTTTTTGTTGTGCGTTACTTTCCAGGATTGTTGCATTGGTGGCTGACTCAGAAAGTGTTCCCGTCGTCTACTGTACTTGATAGAAACCCTAAATTTTTTAGTAGAAAAGACTTGGAGGTATTGAAGAACACACCCGGTTACCAATTGCTTAGTCAGGTAATTTTCATTTCATTCCATGATAAGTAAAATCAAAGAAACTACACATGTCCACCAAATGGATTTATTGAACAATCAAGAAATATAAAAGGGTAAAAGAATTCATTTCACCCTCCGAAATATACCCATTTTTACACTTTGCAAGTAAACTTGTTTTGTTTTCTCTCTTTTTGGTTTACATTTTGCAATTTGCGCTACACGAAATTTACGCTTAAGCATATATTGTCATGTTACGGTGAATAATAAGCATTTTTGTTACATTTTACCAATTGGGCTTATACAAAATTTATAGTCAATCATATATTGTTATATTATGTTGGAATAATCAGTGTTTTTATGACATTATGCCATTTGTACTACACGAAATTTACACATAACCATATATTGTCATGTTATGGTGAATAAGAGGCATCTCTGTTACACTTTGCCATTCGCACTATACAAAATTTATACTTAAACTAAATATTGTTATGGTATGCTAGAATAATCAGCATTTTTGTTACATTGTGCCATTGCACTACACTAAGGGGTTTTACTTCTATGGTTAAAACTAATATGATTTGGTTATTGATGGTTTGGTTGTGAATTTTACTCTTAAATATTCAATTAAACCATGAATAACCAAATCACTCAAATTTTAACCATAAAACTAAATGACCCCTAAGTTTATAATTAACAATACATTGTCATATTCTGGTGGAACAATCATAAGTTTATAATTAACAATATATTGTCAGGAACAATCATCCCCAAAAACATCACTTGAGCCACACAGGGGGAACATTAAGTGACCTTAATACACTTAGTCTCTTTTCAGCTGATTTTTCCACCGAAATGTGGCAATATATGTTTAACTGCAAACTTGGTATAGCACAGATGGAAAAGTATTACCCTGAAAAGAACCAAAAAAAAAAAAAGATAAGAAAAAAAAAAAGAGAGAGAGAGAGAGTTGGCAAGTACTAAAACGGGTATAGTTCGCATAGGTAAAATGTTATGTTATTCACCCATTATAAAAATCAACTCAAGTATCAAGATTATGACATGTATGTTGTATCGTAGTGCAGAACAAGATGAGGAATCGAACGGTATTCAACTCCCTACGTCGTGATTTCATAGTGGCTTTTGGCAAGTGGGATTTTGACCCGATGGATCTAGGCGACCCGTTTCCGCAAAAGGAAAGCACGGTTCACATCTGGCAGGGTCACGAGGACAAAGTCGTTCCATTTCAGTTACAAAGGTATGTTACCGGAAAGCTCCCTTGGATTCGGTATCATGAAGTCCCGGACGGAGGGCATTTGCTGGTCTATGATGGTGCAGTGTGTGAGGCCATATTAAGGTCTCTTGTGCTTGGAGAAGATCCTCCATTGTACAGGCCTGAAATATCAGCCAACTAGTTGTTTCATTTTATCTTGTTTTTATTTTATTTTCATTCTTCTTCATCACAATTTGATGATCTTGTAAGTATTTTGATCAGTGTGAGTGAATAAATTTGCAGTTGTCAATGAAAATTTACAGCTGTTGAAGCCTCAGTGGCCCCTGAGAAAATCATGGAAACTGTAATTAGTGGTAATGGGGTGTGAAATCATTATTTGATTTGAGTTCTTGGTGCAATGTGAAATCATTATTTGATTTGAGTTCTTGATGCCCTGTGATTCCATGTGAACTTTTGTTCTTCTTTTCACGAAGCTAAAAGTAAAAGAAGATATGTAAAAAAGAAAAGGGGTTAATTACAAGAAACCCCCTGATGTTTGGTCCGTTTTCACAAAACCCTCCATGTCGTGTAAAATACAAGTATCTCCCTAACGTTTCGTTCCGTGTTACAAATACTACGGGTGGGATTTGTTATGCAAGAGCAAACAATAGATGGGTATTTGTAATTTTTCATACGACATGATATTTTATGAAAACGGGTCTAACCTCAAAAGGGTTTTCTGGAAAGAAAAATGTATGTTCATATTGTGTTTTGGTAAATATTTTTCTCCTAGTTTCGTTGCTGTCACTGCTCAAACAAGTATATCAATATGAAGCAGTTCATCTATCAATAAACTTAATCCCAAATTATAGAGCTATGATACAGTCAAACTTGAACAAACTGATTCTAGTACTACGGAGGCAAATACGGCCCAATACCGTTAAGAATTGCATGAATAACTTTTCCTATTTCAAGATTTATGATTAATATTCACAATGTTTAATTTAGACCTAGTCCCTCAACAAATTGGCAGCAGGGCTTTAATTTTCTCAAAACTAAGACCTCAATGAAATAATCATAGATAAATCTTGGGTCAGTCAACAAAACCCCATTTGAGGTTCGGTCCGTTTACACAAAAATTTCATATAATATGAAAAATTATAAATACCCATTTAATATTTAGTTTTGTATTACGAATTCTACCTGCTATTAGGGAGGTATTTGTTGTACAAAACTAGACAACAAGAGGGTATTAGAAACTTTGCATATCACATGGGATTTTATGGAAATGAGTAACTTCTAAGGATTTTTTTTGTAATTAATCCTAAATTCTATTTGAAAGAATTCATCATCAACAATGAATCACCAAGAGCCCAATGAAAGAAGAATTATCTCATGATTTAGGACTGCAAAGTGTAATTTTTCCTTCATTAACACATTGGAAACTAGAACAATTTGAAATTGAAGGTTTTGACTTTTACCCAAAAAATAAAATAAAGTAAAGAAACACACACACACACACACACACAAATAAAAAAATCTTTATTGTTTGTTCAAATCCAAATGAGATTTCTTGGGTATCTAGCAAATAATGTAGTCCCAAAGAAAAAAGGAAGTATTTTTGACCAAGCCTTTTTCTTGCAATAAATTTCATTACAAAATTCTTGCCATGATAAAACTATGAGAATTGACATTCATCCATTCCCAGCACACCAAGTAACCCCAAAGTATATTATTTATCTCATGCCACGGCATGTTAAATAAATATATCGATAATTATACCCACATTTTCTGAGTTCAGATAAAATTACAATAATTGATTCTTGTTTCAAAAATTATAAATACCTCTTAAAATATATATAAGTTTAAAAAAATTCATCATTTATTGACATAATTGCGAGCTGTATTTCTTATGTTTTGAATGGCATTTTGTGATGAAATCTGCACGGTCTTGTCAAGTTCAAAATATTAAAGTTATATATGAAGTCAAATTTTTTTTTTTAAGTAGTGGTGGTGTCGAATTATATGGTGGTACTCGGTAGTGGTTGTTATAGTATAAAATGAAATTATTTCGATAAAGTTGGTGAAATCACAAAATTAATTGAGGGTTTTTATCAAACTTGATGAATCGCACCTCTTGTTGGTTAGAGCGACTACTATAATGTAGGAAAGTTATTGATAATTTTAAAAATTATTGTCAAGCTGAAGTTTTTTTGTTAAATGATGACAAATGTTAGGGAATATTGATAATTTTTGGAAGAGGGGGTGGGGGGGATTATCTGTAATTTCACCTAACTTAGGGGAGGTGGATGTAATTGTCTCTTAAATATATCTATTTATATATTGATATAATAAATTAATGAAATTGAATTTATTAATTCTTTTTAGACACTAAATTATGAGACCGCATTATCATAAAGTAATCAATAAATAAGTATAGTTGAAATTTTAATCAATAACATAATATGTTCATTTTTAAAATTATTTCTGGTATAATTATGACATGAAGAATTTTCCAAATTTATGCATGGATAAGTTATAAATGATCCTAATATTTTAAAATTAAAGTGATAGATGATAAATATCATAAATATGACACTGCATATACAAAAATGAGTTTTACAATTTGATTTGAATAAAAATGTAACATGTCCTAGCTTAGATTATAGATAAATATTTAATTCTTTCAGACAGTTATAAATTTAGACACTACATATAAATTTATCTGAATTATAATCTATATATATCTGAATTATAATCTATATATATATACACACACACACATATATAATTTAGAAGCCTCGAGGCTATCCAAGTAAGCGTATTTGTGGATAACTTCGTTTAACTCTATTTTACCATGTATGAAATAAAAATACATTTTGTAAATATTTAAACAAATATTTTGTTATTTATGTTTATCCAAAAAAATCCAACATTTACCCAATACTTAAACTAAGATGGATTAAATTCTAATTCAAATAAAATAACAAAATTATTTTTTTCATTTACAATAATTTTCATTTACTTTAATTTTGAATCAAAATTATTTGTCAAATAATTCTACATAAATTTTTTAAAAACTTCCATACCTTAATTATACCAAAATTAATGTTTAAATTGATCATGTTCTATTATTAAATAAACTTTAAGATATTTATTTATCAATTTATATTATACAAATTAAAGAGTTATTTATTTTTATCAAAATTATTCTTTCTAATAAAATTTATAATATATATTTATATATACATACTTCCCGTGCCTTGGCAGGGGGTAAATACTAGTTAAAGAATTTTATAATTTTATACATCCCAAAATAGGTTATGATGAGACTATCCGTGTATGCGTACACATAACATTTAAATAAATAACCTCAATTTTTTTTTCAATCAATATATAAATACTAAAGTTAATGTCTCCAAATTTATGCATAGATAAGGCTATAAAATATTACTGACTATATATACATATATATATATATATATATATTAATGAATAAAATGAGAAATGTCAACCTTTCTGATGCTTACAGAATGTGTTAACAAATGAATATCAAACAATCAAATAGCAATCTGCCAGATACTCGTCGGCAAAATTAAATTTAAAGGATCAATCATTAACAAATTAAATAAATCTTATTTAAACTAATCATTAATTAATTTTTTTTATGTTTAGTTTGGAACAATTTGAAATTAACAACTCCTAACATTGAATCTGGTACAATCAGGCAAATTTTTTTTTTGTTGGTTTTCTTTCATGAAATGTGCGGTTGAGCTTTCGCGGTTATGTATTTGGTCAGTTCATAATATATATATATATATATATATATATTAGTACCCGATATTATTTTTGAATACATCAAATCATTTGATTAGTTGACTATAACATTGTCAAACAAGTTAATCAATTCTCTTTAATTACTTGTGTCAAAATATTAATGGCTAATTACCTACACCAATCAATTACTCCATATAATAAACTTTTTTGATGAAACCAATATTATTAATATTATAGACCGACGTCACTGGGATTGTAACCCAATAGTGGAGGTTCGAATCAACACTATTAAGGTCTTGTGTTTGAACTCTCTTTTTTATTCTCCTTCCTCTTTGGGTGAGAATGTAGCGTTTTAATTAATATTTATAGAGTGTCTCGAATTGATTGTATCAATATATATATATATATATTGTTGACTGATATTCTTGCTACTTGAGAGATATTTTATTCGCAAAATCGGTTCAATAGGTATAGTGTCGAAATTATTTTTAATAACAATTTATTAATTTATTAGATTAATATTACTAATACTCCCGAAAATTTAAAATTAAAATTGCTTTCGCCCTTAATTTTAAATGTTACGTTTTAGCCGTTATATCATAGATTAATAACACTTTAGTCATTATAATTGATTTTTTAGCCAAATTTCACCAAAAAAAGACTTTTATGAAGGGTATTTTTTTTTATTAATTTTCACCGGTCAACTAATTTTTTTCAAAAACAATTTTAAGCAAAACTTGATAAAAATACCCCTTAAGTATGTGTTTTCACATGAAATATGGTTGAAAAATTCAACAAAATAATCAAAGTGTTACTTATTTATGACTTAAATGACTTAAATGCGACGATTTAAACTTTAGGAACTAAAATTATTCAAACATTAGATTTAAGGAATAATTAATGACATTAACCCTAATTCATTAACCGTCACGATTAGATGAAAGGATTTTTTTGGAGGATTCCGCCAGAATAACTGTAAAAGAATATCAAAACACGAGTTCAATAATTTAAACTCCATTGTAATATGTAATTATAGAAACAAGTTCAACATATTTGTTATATTATTGCTTTGGGCAATTAACACATTGCACCCTCTAAACACACTTAATTGGCACTATGCATCCTAAAATTGAAATTTTAGCATTTTGTTCCCTTAAAAATACATTAGCTTGGTACTTTGCACCCTCCACCATTCCCACGGAAATTTTCTACTGGAAATAATATTCGGCCAAAATTAAAAGGGAAAATAGGATATTTTAAATAAAAATAAATAAATAAAGTAACAAATTGAACATCTACTTCTTCCTAAAAATTAGTATATAATACAGAAGAATTGGAGAAAAAAATTGAAAGCAAAGAAACTCATCTTGACGGCTTGAGCGTTTTTCAATATCTGTTCGACTTTTCACCTAATTTCTAGCAACAAATTAAAGAATCTTGACTATTGAAGTTAGATAATAAACAATCGCGGAAATATTAAACGAAGATGATGATGACGAAGGGGCTTTTCACATTAATAATAGACCATAAAATATTTCTTTTTTGCTACTTTTTGTTGGTTTTTTATTGAACTATATGTGCGATCACACACAAGTTCGTATCATTATCACTCAATGACAACCTTATTTCAAAAGGCTATGAGGTATTTTAAAGTAATAGCAAATATGGCCTTGCCAAATTGAATCAATCTTTCACTAGTGAGGGTACTAAATTTAGGATGAATTATTGGCAATATCTATGCAAATTTTTGAATTTATAAGATTATCTTTTGATTTTCATATTACCTTTTGAATTTTAGAGATTTTTTAATTTTGACTGGAATATTATTTCCGGTGATATTTTTTTATAAGAATGGGTGAAAGGTGCAAAGTGCTAAACTAATATATTTTTAAAGGTGCAAAATATCAAAATTTGAATTTTAGGATGTATAGTACTAATCAAGTGTGTTTAGAGGGTGTAATGTGCCAATTTCCCTTATTGCATTTCTAGATATTTTAATTTCAAATTTATCAATCTTTACATAACCTTAATGTATTTTTATTTTTATAAAATCAACTCAAGACACACTATAACTGTCAACTGGAATGCCGCACCCTTACACACACACTCATTCAAAGGAAAAAAGGAAAAGGACAGAAGAGATAGAACCCAGGATCTTAATGGTACCAATTCAAACTCCCACTATTAAATTACAACCTCAATGGCAATATATCAGTTTCAAGTAACTTGATATGCAACTAAATGTGAGACACATAATTGCTCAAAAATTTAAACGTTATTTTGTGACACAAAAAAAATATATCATCAATAAAATGTGGCCAAAGCACTAAAAATTTTGTCACTTATGTTAAATATAATAATGTCCATGTTGCGGCCACACCTTTCCACCTTTATAACTTTATGTTAATTAATTAAAAAGATAAATAGTTGGTCACACCTTGATTGCCAAAAAAAAAAAAAAAACTAATTTGTAAAAAGGACATTTGATTAAATTAGTATGATAAGGTCATCATCTTGTACCCAATAGACTCACGTAATTTGCTAAAGCACGTAGATTGTGACATAAATTTTAGCCTTTACACAACTTTTTTATTTATTAAGTGGCTCAAGTTATATGCAATATTAAATAAAACTATACATTGAATTAATCTTTTATGAATTTCGTAATCGAATCTAGCACTGAGAATGCGGCTAATTTGCTACGGAATTATGTTAGTTGATGTCGTTATCGTCTTCTCTTTTTTATTTTTTAGGCACCGTAAAAAAACATTTCCTTCAAAAATTTGTGACGGAAAGATTTTATCACAAATTTAAAATATCTATAATGAATTAGTGACATAATATAATATAAATAAAATTAAAGAAACAATCAGTGGTAAATCATTTATTGATGAATTTATTATAAACGAAATTCATTACAAAAACTAAAATTCTAATGAATTGGTTTATCACCGCAATTTCAAGTCATCAAGTTTGCTACATTCTAATTTCCATTTCTAATTCTCAATATTTCTAAATTAAAAATAATCATATTTAGTTTTCTGTATGGAAAATGTTTTTTGAAAAATATTTTGATTACATGAAAATATATGACGATAATACAGCTATAGAAATGAAAATATATTTCGTATTTTTATGTTTTTTAGAAAACAAATACGGTTTTATGACAAAAAAAAAAAGCACGAATATGATAACTTTAGAAGTGATGCATGGGGGCTTATTACCTTCTTTGTATCAAATTAATCCTAGTTTTACTCTTAACCATACGTCATACATAATGTGTTTGCTATGTGACCAATTTTAATTTGATTTTTTTTTTTTTTGATAAAACGCAAAATTGACACTACTTGAAATATCTTATTCGATAATGGAAAACTTGTGATGGAGTGGCTTTATAGCAAATTTAAGGTATTTGTGATAGATCAATGACATAATTCAATATAAACAGAACTAATGAAACAATCAATAACAGGGTATTTATTAACCAAATTGTTACCAATGAAATCCATCACAAAATATAAACTTTTAATATATTGATTTGTCACTAAAGGGGATACATTCTTGCAGTGTGATCAACTCTAACCAACTTAAAGTTTTTCAAATTATTAAGGAGTGTTTATCTCAATTTGGAATTTTCTTTTCCAATCAATTAGTGCTTCATAATATATATATATATATATATACACATATACATGTATATATGTGTGTATGTATCATGTATATTAAAAATATTTTTTTTAAAATACACATTTGATATAGATTTATTATTCTTGACATGTATTTATACCACAACACTTGGCTAACATTTTATGGGAAGATGAAATTTTCAATAAAATTTAGAACCAGAATTTGGTGTGGTGCTCATATATATTTATTGCAATTGATAAGATTCAGACAAAGACAATCACTTTACAAAATATCCATACGAAATTCAGAGCCAAGAAAAATAAGACAAACCAAATTCACAACATCTCCATGAATTCCTACCTTAGCTTTTGTCCTTTGTGCTTTAAAAATATTAATATTAATCCACCTAACAACCACTTCATAAATTAATGCGACGGCAACAAAAAAATATATTCTGAAGACAAAACTTTGAATAGAAATTGAAAACATAAAAATTTGTATATTTGTGTGTTATATTTCAAAAAATAATAATAAGCAACATCAACATCAAAAATATATTTGTTCATAATTTTCAATCGTAACACCATACACAATGTGAAAGTTGTCACTATTAATACGTAAATCTCATGATTAAAACAAAATAAATGTAAATTTCATAATTAAACAAAGTAAAATTTGTGATGGTGAAAATTTAAATATGACACTAGGTATCTTATCATTAACACGACTCTTTTACTATACGTTCTGAGAAAAAAAATGTTCAGCTAGTGACATATACACTAAGAGAGTGTTTGGCTGAGCTTATAAACTCTTAAAAATATTTTATAAGCTATTTGGAAACTTAAAAATTCGTTAAAAGTGTTTGGTATTTTTTTTAATAAATGAGCTTTTAAGTTCTAAAAATAAGCCATCAAGAGCTTATAAGCTCAAAAAAAATAAAATAAAATAAAAGCTTCCCCAAACTTTTTTTTTCGAAAAGCTCATAAGCTGTTTAATGTTAAAAATAAAATAACATAAAAATATTTATTTTTTTTAATATTATTTATCTACTATCTCAAAAAATATTTATTTATATGAAATTAACTTTACTTTTTTTTTTCAATCATCATTATACTTAAAAAAAACATATAAGCTCTAACCTTTAACAAACAAAATTACAATTTATAAACTTCAAAAATATCTTATAAGCTGCAAGAACTTGTTTTATCCAAACACTTTACGAATTCATTTTTAAAATAAGATATCGAAACTTATAAGCGCCCCAAAAATATTTTATAAACTCCACGAACTTATAAGCTCTTTAAAATAAGCTCATCCAAACACTCTCCATCTTATAAGCCTTTAAAGAGTATTTGGTTAAGCTTATAAGCCTCTCAAAACTTATAAACTCCTAAAATTTGTTTGATAATTTTTTAAATGAAAAAACTTTCATTTTTACCTAACAAAATCACAATTTATAAGCTTAAAAACCATTTTATAAACTAAAAGATCTTGTTTTATCCAAATACTTTAACAACCTATTGTTGAAATAAGACATAAAAGCTTATAAGCTCTTTAATATGAGGTTAGCCAAACACCCTGTAAGTGTGACAACATACATGATTGCATGAAAATATATCTAAGCCCTCCATAATATTCCTATAGGAACAAAATAATTTACGGAGGTAAAATAATTTGCATAGATATTGATTTACATTTACAAGAGGACATTGTAATAAAGTATAAAAATATTAAAATCTAGACCAAAATTACAAAATAAAACTCTCTACCCCTCCATCTAAAATAGTAGCCTAACACATTCACCTAATAATCAACATCACATCAGAAGTTAGAGAACTGGTTCTGAGAAGATTGCACCATCTGCAAATCTGTAGCTGTTTGGCAAGAACTGTCGTCCCCGATCATCGTCCTGAAAATTAAATCAATATTTACTTTTTTGTACAAAAAAAAATAGCACGAAAATGTACATAATCGATCTTTTTTTAATGATAACAAATAAATTATTTAAAAAAAAAAAAGATAAAATTGATCTTACTCTCTTGGCCTAGATGCCCATAGGGAACTCAGAGCTCGTAATCGACCATAGTACTCTCCGATCACCAAGAAGCACCGCGCTGCTTGCCGGACTGTCAAAATACGGCGTAGTTGATGAAGTGTTTGCTGCCTCAAGTTATCGCCCTGTATAATTTTGAAAATATAACAAATGATATTATCATGAGTTGAAAAATGCACAAGAACTTTGAAATAAAATTTAAAAAGATAAGAATCAATGAGATGGACCATAATGCATAATGCCATGGCAATAAGTCTAAACAAATTTTTCAAAGGGGAATATTGAAATAAATTGCGAACAACTTTTGGACTATTCCAATTATTAATTTAAAACTTACAGACTTGATTTATTTAATATTCCAACTAGTTTATTCACATTACACCATAAACGATATAAAAAATGTTTTCATGATAGATATGGCAAGGGCTTGTGTTCAGATATGGTTCACTTTCAAACCGTCTATTGATAGGAACTGGTTTAGAAGAGACTACAACATATACAGAAAATGACGAAAATGTCCTTATTAGACGCAAAATTCTCCTGATTAAAAAAGGGGGTAATCGTCGAAAAACCTCTAGAATTTGCCTCAATTATGGAAAATCCCCTCCATCTATTGAAATAACTAGGGGTGGTAATTGTAATTTCAATAAATAAACGATCATACCTCGGGGGGGTTTTCCGTAATTATCCCTACAAAAAAAAGAGGATACAGAACAATTTTTTTTCTAATTGTTAATTTAATTTCAGGTATATTTGACCTTTGCGATGCGATAATGTTACCTAACAAAAAAAATAAAATAATACGAGCTATACTGACTTAGAACACGTAATCGATCTTTACGTTATATACTATAGTACGTTTAAAAAAAATGAAACAGCTGCATGCGCAGATGGTTGTTAAAGATAAAAATAGATCTCTATGATTGGCTAGTTCCCACCATTATCAGTGGGGTTCCACCATAATTGGACATACTTGTATAATTATTCCTAAGATGTAATTATCAATCAAGTTTTTCACAGTACTTCTCAAAAGCAATTTTCATAAAGAGACTGCAAAAAAGCTATATAATTGCTTGAGGAAGAAGTATTCTTTTCTTTCCTTGACTTAGTAGGTACAAAATGTTTTAATTTGCAACAACCGCATAGTCCATCGTCCCGTTTAATTCAATAACATACACACACATATATACACATACATATAATATGACTGTGAGTGTGTGTGTGTGTGTGTGTGTCAAAGTGGGAAAAGGAGTGTAAGATGCATATTCAATCTACACACACACGTGTTTGTGTGTGTTAAAGTGGAAAAAGGAGAGTAAA
Source organism: Petrea volubilis (assembly GCA_026212405.1). Classification (NCBI taxonomy): domain Eukaryota; kingdom Viridiplantae; phylum Streptophyta; class Magnoliopsida; order Lamiales; family Verbenaceae; genus Petrea; species Petrea volubilis. The sequence continues at coordinate 2,086,091 of CM047886.1, read as the reverse complement.
GATGCATATTCAATCTACATTTTGCTCTTTAGTTACTTTTCTTTATGTTGTATCATTTCCCAACATTTGCTTTCTTATCACTTATCTCGCTAGCTAAAGTGCAAAGATAAACTCTTATACAACTCTCTCATTTTAGCATCAAATATAATGCACACAACTTTTAATCACACAACTTTAGTAGAGGACCAAATTTGTTGATGGTATATAAAGGGGACGCGATGAAAATATTTCACTTTTTTCGTTAGTTATCTCTAAAAAACGGAAAATTCGGCGCGCACATGATAAAAAAAATGATAAGAAAAAGAATTAAAGCAACCTGTCGGACGAAGCCTTCAAGATTGGTGAGCTTGCCTAATGCAACAGCCATGTGATGCATGCTATCGTTAACAGAGCCGTTGGCTATGGTATCGATTAAAGATTGTTGTAGCTGGTCCAGTCCTTGAGAAAGAGCCTCCTCTGCCTGCTGAGATGAGTGCTGGAGACCATAAATCCCCATAACTTGCTGCTCCGTCAACGGGTCTAGTTGCGTTATTAACATCTAATTGAGAAACAAGTAACCATTAATTGGAATTATAATCATCACAACATGTATGACAAAGTGAAACATGCACGTATGTATAGTAATAGGGACGGAGCCAAGAATTTTAATATTGGAAGACTAGCTTGAATTTCTTACAAAATATGAAATCAATTTATATAAAATACAGTTTTATATAAACTTCAGGGGGCGATAATTTTATATAAACTTTGGTTTTTCTTTTTTTTTTTTTTTGCCCTATTCTTTTCTTTTTTCGCTCAATCCGTAAATATTGAGATATATAGACTCATTGTTATGGCTACTATTTTACCTTGATTAGATCAGAAGGCCGAAAACCGCCCATCCAGAGAAAACATCGCTCGGCGGGTGTAGTCCACATTCCGGTGATGAGGTGGAAGACATCGGATTTAGCAGCAACTCCTTTCAGGCGAAAAATTTCATCGTAATGCGTGATGTATCCATCTACGATGACCCTCAGATCCCCGTCCGATAAGTGTGCTTGCAATGCGGTACGAAGTTCGGACATATGCCTATGATCATCATCTAGCCATCTTGCATATTCCATGTCAAATATTGCACCACCTATAATAAAATAAATAAATAAAAAGAAATAATTATTCAATTTTTATATATTTTAAAGGAAAACAAAAAATGGGGCCATGCAAAACCATGCATGTCGTCAAGATTGGCTCATGAAAAGGCACATTTGAACAAACCACATAAGGATAATACTTCCAGCTCCAACCACACCACCATTTATTTTTTATTTTTGTTTTCTTTTTTAGAGATTTTACATGTCTATTTCACTTTCTAAAATAATTGTTTTTTCTTGCTAGGGTACAAAGGGTTGGCGCCAGAATTCAAGAATTTGTGGGAACATTTCTGGCAAGGACTGTGCCTAAAAGATGCCAAATATGTGCAACATTTGTATAAACAAGCCAAGAAAAATTTGAACACTAACACTAATAATAATAATAATAATAATATCTGGGACACTTGTTCTGACCATGCAGCAAAATTTGCAATCCCTGTTCATACTGAAATATTGATAGGATTCTTATTTTTATTTCCTGAAACAGGTATTGAAATCTGAAAAGGCGTTAGACAAGTAAGAAAACTTTTTAGTCAAATTCAGAATTGTGTTTGTCTTCAGTAAAAATAGAAATCCAAGTTTGATTTGAAATATCATGCTTTGCTAAATTGGACAAATAATTAAAATCTTGGCTTCTTGAAGATTCACACACACACACACACTAAGTTATTGAGGTACAGATTAATGGCCCATCTGGATTCACACACACACGCACTAAGTTATTGAGGTACAGATTAATGGCCCATCTGGATTCGCTTTAAAAAAGTATTTCTTGAGATGTGCTTCTTAATGAAAAGCTTTTTTTTTTAAACCAACCAATTTTGTGTTTGGATGCAGTAATTATAAATAATTTTTTTTTTTTTTGCTCCTGCCCAAAACATTTTTTTTTCATTAAGTATTTTTTTCAAACAAATAAGTAGAAATTGTGGATTACTAGGTAGAAAAATCTAGCAAAGTGTAAGAATAAAAAGTTTTGACTTTTTATAAATTTGTTCAACTTGACAGAAATATTGGCGGCACTATAATCTCTATATATATGTTGAAAAGACCAATTGGCCCCTCTTTCTCCTAAGAGGTGTCTTGGTTGGCAATGCAAGGGAAGGTATTTTAGTAAATTCACAATGCAGGAGGTAAGACATACCAGAGCTTATATTCCCACTTGCAACCCCACCTCCTTCTAAGAAAAGTCCCTGTTGACCACAGTAATTGAAAAAAAATAAAAAATGGGGCACAGAGTTCAGAAAATCAATTATTTGAAATAAGACAATTTGATATTTTAAACTTTAGGGGCATTGGATTTATTTATTTAAGTTTTTTTATTTTCAAACTTTATAATTAAATGTTAGTATTATTACCTGTGACCTTGCCCTCTGAAGGTCTTGTTCCAGCTGAGTGAGCCTGATCCTACTTGATTCTAGCTGCTGTACATAGGCCTGAAAAAGGCAATAAAAAAATTGGGGGGAAAAAAAGAATAAGATTGAAAATATTTGGTTTAAAATAAAACAAATTTTATTCGGACAAGATTGAATTTTTATAAAATATAAACAAAGTACCTTTACTATTTAGAGAACAAAAAATTTAAATAAAAATACGCGTAAAATGTTGTTATTTACGGAAAAATAAGCACCTACTTTTTTCCTAAGCCTGCTTTTCCTTGCTGCTTCCCTATTTTGAGCTAAACGTCTCAATGTCTGTAACAGTGTATAAAACATATCATCAGCTCCAAGATTGATTTTTTTTTTCTTGAAATAAATACTAACTTTTAAGCTAAAAAATAAAAATATCTCAAGAAACTAAATATTGAACTCTATTTCAAAATCCATGCATGCATGTGTATAAATGCGTGTGTGTGTGTGTTTTGTTTTCATCACCTTAGCATCGAGCACTTTCTCTGAATTAGAACCAGGCCCCCTTCTCTGCATAAATTTTTTTTCCATAAAAAAAAAACAAAATAAGAAAAAAAATTAACACTTAGGCATAACAAATCGTAGTCAAAAAAAGCAGCCAGGATAAATAAATTAATAATCTTTTGAATTTTTCTGAGGGGTGTGTGTGTGTGTGTTTTAGGGTGGGAGAGGGTAACGTGTCAGCAATGGTAATATCTTTTTGAAAGATTCAAGCTTTTTTTGTTTTATGAACAGAATCAAATTTGCAATTATTGGAGGGTTTTGTTGGCAATTTTTCAGAGTTCTTTGTGATGCTGATATGTGCACTGTTTCTTGAAAATAATAATGATGGGAGAGGACTATTATATATATATATATATATATATCTACAATGGCTAATGAAATGTTTTGTTTCATTCCATCACTACTGCAAGCCCTTGTACATTCACTCAGATTTGGTGCTCAAATTCCCATAAGGATTATTTGCAAAAAGAGCCCAAAAAGCTAAAAAGAATTAAAAAAAGATATAATTCAACTACAGTTCTTGGGATGAGAAAAAGTAGGTCATTATGAACTAGGACTTAAACTAGAGTTGCTTCACATTATTGTAAAATTGATCACAGTAAGAGAAAAAGATCAAAAAACTATACTACTACTGTAAAGATTCTGCCTTTCTCTGTGATAACATGTCAGAATAAAAATCAGGAGAATCCCTCGGTAATCAGAAGTAGCTCTCTAACCCTTTTGATATAAATCTTCTGCAGTTGTTGGGATTTGGGATGAGAGAGAGTGAGAGAGAGAGAGAGAGAGAAAGCGGAAAGAGAGAATTAAGTGTAGCCATAAAAGATGCCAACTTTTTTCCTGAGTAATTGGGATTATGTCGAGAAGAGGAAATTATGACAGGAAAAAAAACATATTGCAAGAAAACCTTTTCTGATGTTTGTTTGGCAGCTTGTTGAGGCTGTGATGAGGTATCCATTTGCGGCGGCCGTGGCGGTGGCTGACGGTGGTGGTGGTCTGAAGAAGATGATGGCTTTCTACTAATGGGAGACTCAATGTTCACAGCTGAGCCTGAATCAGTACTCTCTTCTTCTCCTGATTTTGAGCTTCCCTGCATTAAATGCACACAAAACAACCCCAAGAAAACAAAGTCAAATGGCTTTCATCACAACACAATCAATATCCTCAAAAAAATAAAACAAATCTTTAAATAAAAAAAAAACATAAAACAAAAATTTTCAAGAAAGCTCCAAAAGTTAAAAAGATAAGCTTTAGCAAGTTTACACAAAGCCCTTTTCTCTTCTAGCACTGCTAGAGATAATAAGAGGGAGAAGATGAACAATTTGGTGTTTGTTTTTGTTGTGTTATAAAGAGGGGGCAGATAAATACAAACATGGGGGAAAAAAAAAAGGGATAAAAATAAAATTAAAATTTTAAAAATGGAAAAAATGTGAGTACTCTTGGGGTATTCTGCTGGAATCTCATAGGCCAAGAAGGGAACATTTCCAGAGTTGCTGCAGGAGGCCTGATCGTGGTGGTGTATAAAGCTGCAACAAAATCACAAAAGCAAAATCTTTGAGGATCGGAGTGAAAAAAAATATAACTATTGATTTGCAGAAAGTTTGAAAACTTCATACAAAGGGCAAGAACCTAATAGCCCTTTATATACTTATACACATATATATTTGTGTGTGTGTGTGTGTGTGTTTTTTTCCCTCTAGCAGTTATGGAGTCAGTAAAGAATCATGCAAGCAGGGCTGTTCTTTTTCCTTAATTGAAACCCCACGCCATTCAAATCCCTTGTTCAAGAATGATTTCTGTGTTAGAAATGGTAAGGGCTCTGTAGAAATGTTCAACCCCCCACCCACCCCCCCAACCCAACCCCACTTTGTGTGTGTGTTTTTAGGAGTTGGTTACGCTTGGTAAACGTCAGAAAATGAAAAGGGGAGGGGTGGATAGTTTAGTAGCATACGTTGTCTAGTCTCATCATTATTGATCTTAACTCCTTGCAGAACTATAGCCTCCTCAAGCTCCCCAAAATCAAAAGCTGATGACCCTTCTTGATTTCTTCTTGCCCCCAAAAAATGAGAGAGAAAGAGAGAGAAACCCAAGTCAGAAACCAAGAAAAGGAATTACAGAGATATCATAAATTCCAACTAATACAAATGAAAATCAAGAATAAAAAAATGATCTTTTTTTTTGTCAATTTTTTTTTTACATGAAGCTTGTGTTGGGGTGGTGAAGCATGTGGGGTAGTGGATATGGGATATGGTGATGGTGTGAAGGTCCTGAATCGGATAAAGCAGCAGCTGGCTCTCCAAGCCGATGACTCGCCATGCATAAAAAGACTTGTCTTTTTTTCATGCCATTTTCAGGCTTTTTTTCTCTCAGATAAGAAACTGCAGAAGCAAAGATGAATAAGAATACAAAAAAGATGATAAAGATCGAAACTTTGTGTGTTTTCTTGAAAATTTATGATGTTTTGAGGCATAAAAACTCAACTGGCAGATGGGATGTGCAAAAAGATCGAAGCTTTCTTGTCAAAGTATATATATATATCCCAAGTAGCAGCAGCCCCCAAACGAGAAGAGGGTCCTCTGTGTGTGTGTGTGTGTGTGTGAATTTGTTCCAATTCCTGATATTTGGGGGGGCTTCTCTCTCTCTCTCTCTCTCTCTCTCTCTATATATATATATATATATATATGTGGGTATTTGCAATTCTTGATGCTTAGAGGGTTGTCTGTGTAAGCTTCTATTTTCTCTCCTTCTCTATGTAGAAAACTGTGTGATTATTCTGTTTTTTATTTTTTGCTTCTCTCTCTCTCTCTCTCTCTCTCTCTTGTGTGGGGAAGTGTAGTTGTAGTTGTAGTTGTAGTTGAGTTGTAATTATTAGCATCAGAAAAGAAACTCAACCCATGGTACAGGAAATATTGTCCTTGAGAACCTGTCTGAGAACTTCAGGCTTTTGTGGGTTTTCCTAACAAAATATTTTTATTTGTTCGGAAAAAGAAGAAAAAATAATAATGTAATGTAATATAAACAAGATTAGATTGTAGTGTAGAGAATTAAAAAAAAGGGGGTGGGGTGGGGTGGGGTGGGGTGGGGTCTTTGGCAGGAAAGCATTAGAAATGAGGAAGCAGAGCCTCCTACTCCACTCAGTCTCTCTAACCGCCTGTGCTTTCTTATTGGCCCTTTTCTTTAGGGGTTCTTCACTATTGCAAGTACTCCTAATAAGAAACTTCAATTACTCAAAAAAATTAAATGCAAAATTTTAAGAGATTGATGAATTTCACACAATCATAATTATTTATTTACTATGGATTTTTTAATATAAATATAAATATTTTGTGTGTGTAAAGTCTAATATGCAAAACTCTTTTTTTTTTTTTAACAAATCGTAGTGAAATTGAACGTGTAGTATCTTTTATATCTCTGTTGGAAAAGGGTCATAATTTTTTATTCGGGAAGCAAGTTTGGGTATTTATGAAATATGAAAGATAATTTTATTATTTTGGGAGATAAAATTTCAGATTTTAATAAAAAAAACAAAAATACACATGAGAAGTGCTTTTATATAAATTTTAAAGGAGGGTGATTGCAACTTTTTAAGTATCCTCTCTGACTTCTACTATGTTTGCTCTGATATCACATTGTATGATGAATACAAGTTCTCATTATTAAAAATAAAAAATAATATATATGATAATTGTAATAATCATAATCCGTGAAATGTGTGGAAATTTAAATACAAAGACCAGAACATAAAAATTGTTTATATTTAATTATTCTTTTAAATGAGACAAGGGTTGTAAAAAAAGAAAAGGTAAAAGCAGGGGGTATGGGAAAAACCCCAAAAAATGTATTTTTGTTGATCTTTTAATTTTATGCACTGCAAATTAGATGGGTTGACCCCCACCCCCGCCCCCACCCCCACCCCCACCCCCTTGGGGAAACTTATTATTATATATTGTATTAATTAATTAAGATGTTGCTTATAGCCTTTCAACCAGAACAAAATTATTAAACTAAACAAATCACCAATAAAAACACCCACTTGTTAAATAAAATTAATTAAACCAATCCTTTGAAATGGATATGTTTGGTATTATCCCCTTTGTTGATGGGTCAACATCCATTCCCTGTCATCACCCTCAGCCCATGCCACATCAAGATTCTTTACTCTTAATAGAAATATTAAATATTTTTCACTTAGGTCCGTGGTAGCAAGGGTGGACTTAATCACATTCTTCACATTAAGGTCCACTTTGGAAAAACATTCGGTAAGGCTTCTTTTCTTTTTTTTTTTTTTTTGTGAGTAAGGTTGGGTTGGGTTGGGTTCGGGGCTTAATCCCTTTGACAATCATAATTATAAATTTGTCTATAATGGAATTTATAATCTATAAATGTTAGTACATGAATAATTGTTAATGTCTCAATGCAAGAGCTCTTGAAGAGAACATGTTATATATATATATATATGCATATACATATATATTATTTTTGTGCCATCATTTTTGATATTTTATTAGAGTTTGACTAAATTCAAAACGAGTATCGTGTAGATCCATACAGACGATTATTTTCTTAATAAACATTTTCGATATACACAAAGTTTGAACACAAGATTTTAATTAAATGATTCAAAACTCTGACAACTTGTACCAACACCCTTTAGTAATAGGACATATGAATTGAGGGGAGCAATGAGGAGACTATGAGATTTTGGTTAATGGACCCATGATCTATTTAATGAAGAGGGGGATTATTGATGTGTACCCATATATACGTATATATATGTATATATATATATATATATATATTATAGAGTTTACGTTTGTTTTCATCCACTTTGGCCTGTAACATGCTCATCCCTACCAAGTATTATTATTATTATTCTCCTTCGTTATATTACTAATCATTTGTTTTAGAAAGAATTTTGGTAGATGTTCCGTGGAGTAGGTGTTCATGCACCTCAATTTAATTACCATCTGTTTTTGTTTTGTTTTGTTTTGTTTTTGTTTTTCTTTCATATGGAAGAATTCTCAAAAGTTGACCACTCATATGGAAGAATTATCAAAAGTCGACCACTGCTAAAAATAATTTTAAGTAAATACATTTGATTAACCACCTTTTCGATAAGGGAAAATTACAATTAGGACCTCTTAGTTTAGGTCCAATTATAAGTAGACCCTTTAAAGTATGAAAAATTACATATATATTCCTTGAGGTTTTAGTCTGGCTAACATTCAATGGAAGGATAATAAATTGACTTTGTTATTATTGCCGGGATGTTAAGAAAAATGAGAAAAAAAAATCTACAATCTAGATTAAATATAAAATGACAAATTTGTCCATTTTCTTGATTACAATTATCAATTCCACATAAAGTATTATTGCATAGAAAAAAATCTGAATTTTTGAAAAAAAGGGTAAAATTTGAGTTGCACTATAATTAGGGCTGTAAATGAATAATTGAAAATTCAATTATAGTTCTCATTCGTTTATGGGGCAAAATATCCGTATCCGTTTAAACCAGATATTATCCGTATCTGATTGTAGATATTCGATTATAAATGGATACGGATATGATAATTAGATATCCGATCCGTTTAATATTCGCTCTGAATACATATCCGTTTATATGTTCAATTATTTGTAATTTAGTTGTATTTATTAATTATACCTAATAAATAATGTTTGGCAAAAATAATGTATATATGTACTAAAGTTTTTATGTGTTTTTAATAATATTTCATTTTTAACATTAATTGATTTATTTATTGATACAATTTTGTAAAATTCATTTTGCAGTTAATATTTTTTAAAAATTTATATTTTTAATAATCATATGTATTATATTTAATATATTATGGGATATATAGAATTAAAAAATAAATAGTTCATTATATACGAATGATACATAATAAATTATTGTTTCAAATAAAATACATGATTTTTTTTAATGGATATCATATTTTTATAACGTACAAATATATAAAAGGAATAAATAAATATGAACTTTAGGTGTTATTAATGAAAATGTGTGATATCTATATATATACACACATATATAATATTTTGTAAATAAGTGAATAACATATAAAAATATGACTAAATTGTACACACAAATTCAAATATTCAATTAATTACAGTTGAATATCAATTATTTACAACTGAATAAGATACTTAAATATTCACAATGGGACACTGATATTCAAATATTTATAATTGAATTTAGTTTTTAAAAATTATAATTGGATATGGATATATCCTATATCCGGCGGATACGGATATGGATACTACTTTTAGATATCTGTCAATATCCATATCCGTATCGATATCCAATAAAATTAAATGGATATGGATATGGAAACGGCATATCCGATCCGTTTAACATCTGTTTACACCCCTAACTATAATTTTTTGTTTACATAAGCAAATCACAGTATATCGGTAATTGGAATGCGCTACCTGTTAGCCGAACCCAAACCTCAAGATAGGTATGTGCAATTTTTCATATCTAAAGAAATCTAACTGTAATGTAACTGAAATTTTATGAGGCCTGAGTGTAATTTTTCCTTTCAAAAATGTCACAACAATATATTAATCGAGGCATTTTTGGAAAAAAGCATAGAGCTGTGAAATTCTTTCTATCAGATTACATACTAAAAAATATTTTTTTGACGACGCTATAAATTGTTAAGAGAAGCATTTTCCTTGCTCAAACACGTGGAAATTTAACAAATCTCGCGAAATTTAGAAGGTCTTAGTCTCAATTTATTGTGACGATTTGTGATGTCTCAATTGATATTCTTTCAACACTAGTGGACATAAGAAAATGGGTTTTTTGTTTTTTAATTTATTTTCTAAAGAGGGCACTAGATTAAGTCATTGCTGTCGCTTAAGTATAGAGTTAAAGATTCTATTATTTAGTGATGGGTTCCACTTCTTGTTTTGAAAATACCCCAAATAAGTTTATATATCCCAAAATCCCAAGCTTTCAATACCATAAAAGAACTCACTTTTTAATTGTCATATCAGACTCATTTTTATTTTTTTTTAATACTTTTTTCTTTTTGTGGTCTTGAGGAAGCGCTTAAAAAAAGCACACGATAACGAGGAAAAAAAAAACGCTCCTTCAAAGGGGTGGGCTTATGGCTTTTTATCTAATTGTGAAAAGATGGCTGATGATAAACCTCAAAAGCTAAATATATATGATATCATAATGAATGTTGTTGCTCAAGAAAAGGAGTGACTATAAATGTTCATGTTGTTCTCAGGCGACCGGTCATTCTCAAAGCCTTTTGCATAGATTATTGAATAATAATAATAATAATAATAATAATAATTTTGTAAAATTCGAACCGTAAGGCCGTAACTTAGAAGTCTTATGCCTTTTAAATTAGAGATAATTATAGATTGCCATTCCAACTCCTTCGAAAACTAAAATATTCAGTGTTATAGGTTGCAACCTGATCTATGCGTTTTTATCATTTGCAACCTAATATAATTTTCAGATGAAAAGACTCTTCAAGTCTTTAGTTTTTGTCTGTCTCGTTGCAATTTTAGTTCACTATTTCTCAAATTTTGATACATTTAGTTTGATTTTCATCGACAACCCGAAAATTCAATGAAATTAATCACATGTGGGTAACGTTCACTTATGCCCAAAATTTAGAGATTTTTTGAATAAGTCAAAAAAACTCTCAACATATAATCTTGACCTGATCCACATGGCACTAATATGGCATGTAGGGTGTTCGTTTGGTAAAATCGAACCAAATCAAATCAAATTGAACTTTCGATAAATTGAAAATTAGGTACATCAAATTAACCTATTGAATACAAAATTTTTAAAAAAGTCCACACCGCATATTGTTTTATAAAAAAATAAAAAAAATTGTGATAATACAACAAGTGAAAAATGAAAAGAAATTATCATTATAAGTGACAATAAATTTATATTGTGACAAAATATACATTGTATAATATCAATGATGACAATATATTATGAAAATGTGATAATTTAGTGACAATAAAATATTGCCACAAAATTGTAATGATAAGTTTTGTTATCACTAAATTGTACCCAGAGTGTATGAAGTCGTTTGTACAATGATAAGTTACAATTAGAGAAATGAAATTGTTAGGAGTACCTTGCTCCTAGTTTTTGCCATCAAAAAAAATTATCAATAGTGCTAATTAAAATATTAATTTTTGTCACAATTAAGCGATATTGTAACAACATTAAAATTATTGTCAAAAAAAAATCTTAATTAACGACAAACTAAAAAACATTGTCTCATTTAGTATTGTAACTTTTAAATTTTGTCAATAATATTATTTTTTTTTGTAATGCTGGAGTTTTCGATTTCGGCACAATTCAATCCGTTGACCGATCCGTGCACGGCCCTAATGGTATGACTTTTAAGAAAAAGGAAATTACATATATATATATATATATATATATATATATATGTTTGTGTTTACTTGTAGAATCTAGTTTTCATAATCACATCCTTAAGATGCATATAATAGCTTCTTTGACTATAAAACTTCCTTGTTAATTGGTATAATGTCGCTTATAGTCAACTATTAGACAATAATTCGATGCTTGTGAATATTATTAAGTGGTTAAAGTAACTTCAAAGAATAAGTCCCCCACTCCATTAGGCTATATATATATATATGTTTTTGTATTTTTCTTTATTACTTGGTATAAATTGACAATTAAAGTAAATTATGAATTTGCACCCCATGTTTCACGCCCACAGATTGACTAATTAATTCTATGAATTTAATTAGGAATGCCTATAGCTTCAAGGTCCAATTGTGAGTGCTGGTTTTGAAAGTGAGTTGAAAAATGGAAACCTTTAATTAATTTATTTCTGAGTTCTTATGTTAAGAAATATACCTTAGTTGAAAGTTAATATCGTTACATCTTAAATTTCAATTGAAAAAATAGGTCTGAAAACACTATAGGAAATCACACATTTCACTAAAGAAAAATTTACGACAGACAAATTTCGTAAGAGATATAGGACATTCACAACAAATTTAGGACGAAATTTCATTGAAATGTTGTACCTAAATCAACAGTAAATTACAAAATATGTTGCTAATGAATTTGCAACGAACAAAATTCATCGCAAAACTATGACATGTAACAAATTTCATTAAATTCGTGATAAATTATTTTGTTAGTAAATATAGTATTTTTCACGAATGAAAAAGAGTATCGATTTAACGAAACTAAAAGAAAAATGAGAACATCTAATAGTTACTAGATGGATTAATTGTTGGTCATTGGGTTGAACCTTTCTTGGAGGAAAAACTCATTGACTATGTGACAAATTAATTGAAAATTTGTCTAATCAAGCCTAAGAAAATTCATAGATATCAACTGCTATATGAGAGTCTAATTATTGATGAAGTATCTATAGAAATTTGTATTAATAACTTCTTCTAGTTATTTGGGCCTCGATTAATATTTAAGCATTTATAGCCCAAACTATTCTAATGGGCTTCTCATTTTGCTCAACGGCCCATATCCAAAAGCCCAACGTCTTATCATAGAAAGCGTGTTATTGAAATGCGTTTTTCTTCTGCCAGTGCAATATTTGCCGGGAAAGAACTCATCCTAGTGGTTGACCGCTCTTTACCAGCCTTATCCCTCAACCGGCGGCCCACCATCACTCCGCCATTGAAGCATCGAGATCAAAACACTCTCGAGCTCATTGCAAATGGGAATCTTGAAACTGCTTTTACTAGCTAATCTGTTGCTCATACTGCCCATCAAGCTTCATTCAACCAACACTTACAATGTGGGAGATCCCGTGCCCCTCCTCGTCAACAAGATTGGCCCCCTTCATAATCCCAGGTATTGTCTATCAAGAATTGCGTTTCATGAATTTTAATCACATTTGTTTCTCTGGGATTTCCGGGTTTAGTTTGATTTGAGCGATTTTTATCGAGTTCAAGTTCGTGCTGTTTGTTATTTGATTTGTGTTCCTGTTTAAAGGCTTTTTGATTTTTGGGTACTAGATTGATCAGTGAATGCATCAAGTTCTTCATGTTCGTGGCCCTTTTGCCTAATGAACATGTACCCCGCCTTTAGAGGCGTGGGGAGCTTGTCGCAACGATTCGAATCCTGGTTGTGTGTGTGTGTGTGTGTGTGGGGTGGGGTGTGTGCGCATGTATTATCAAAAAAAAAAAAAAAGAAGAAGAAGAAGAAGAAAGAAAAGGCCTTCATGTTTTTACTAGGAACATGGAATAGTCCTGTTTACATTCATCTTGTTCTGATATGTTTTCATGTGTTGTGCTATTGCAGTGAAACATACCAATATTATGAATTGGGCTTCTGTCACCCAGGTTAGACTGTGACACTTGCACCAATCTTCTGAGATATGCTACACACATATTACATATAATTCTTTACTTATTAGCTGGTGCATGCATATGTTGAATAACCATGATATGATGACTTCGTGAAAACTTGAATCTATTTATCACAATTCCCTCAAAATTGAGAACTTGACATTCTGAATTGGAAAGTTTAAGAGGGCAAGGCATGAGATCAAGATTAGCCCCTGCCGGCATAGAGTTCTCTAAGGGGCTTTTCAAAGAACATAATCAAGATTTAGTAATTTGATGATAGATAATGTATATGCGCTTCTACTTGTCATGCTTAATTCCCATTTTTTTGTCTTTTAATTCCAAATAATTGAATCCTCCTTCCCATCCACTTGATCTTTATAGCATATTTTTTGCATAATGCAATGATGCGCAATGCTAACTTTCAAAGGGCTGTAAACCTTCAAGAAAATAAAGTGATTTTGTTTAAATATGATACTTTATAATACTTGTATTTGCAAGTATCTTTGATCTCTTTGGTGTGAATTATCGTTTATAATCAGTCCCATATCTTATTATTTGTCGCATTGGCAGACCAGCTGGTTGAGAAGGTAGAAAACTTTGGGGAACTCTTGAACAGTGACCGGTTGACAAATACTCTATATGAGTTGGATTTTGCAGTGAACAAAAGTGGGGTAGTTCTTTGCCGACAAAATCTTAACAGGACCGATGTTGCGAAGTTCAGGGATGCTATAATGAATGATTTTTACTACCAGATGTACTATGATGATCTTCCCTTGTGGGCATTCATTGGCAAAGTTGAAGATGCTGATGGTAGGAGGCCAAAGTATTTCTTGTTTACCCACGTTCATTTTGATGCTCTTTACAATGGAAACCAAGTCATAGAAATGCACGCCCTTGGCAACCCAAGTCACATGGTGGATGTGACAGAAGATGTTGATACGAAAGTCGAGTTCACTTATTCCATATATTGGAGTAAAACCTCAACACCATACAAGAACAGGATGGGCAGATACTTTGAGGCTTCCTCACTGCCTATACTCCGGAGAACCCATTGGTTTTCTTTCATTAATTCAATTGTTATTGTTATTCTGCTTATGGGACTACTTACTGTGCTTTTCACGCGGCATCTCAAGAATGACTTGAGAAAGTAATTTTCCATGCTGTGATACTTGTCTGCAATTTTGCTCCAACTTCTGTGGTTGTATTCAGAGGGTGTTTGGGTGAGCTTTTTTAAGGAACTTCATAAATTTTATACAATTGTTATGTGAGAAGGTTATTAGATCTTTTAAAAGAAAGTTGAAGTTGCTAACTTATTTTTAAATCTAGACAAATTCCTTTAATTTTAACCATTCTAATTACAAAATTGTCATTATCAACATCTTATAAGCTCCTATACCTTATTTTTATCTAAGTAACTGAAGAGGTTATGAGATTAAGACAAACATCTTATAAGATGTAGAAACTCATGAGATGTTTTAAATAAGCTTAGCCAAACACCCCCTCAGTCATGGTTTTTCCATACATAAGAGATGAGTACCTTATTCTAAATTTTAGTCCTCTATTTTTATTGTTTCCAGATGGTCGATTGCAGATGGGGATGAGGAGAAGGAGATAGGATGGAAATACATTCATGGGGATGTATTCAGATGCCCGACAAACTTGCCATTGTTTTCTGCAGTTTTGGGATGTGGTACCCAGTTTTTGGCCATGTAAGCTGTCGTATTTCCATGTTTCTTTTTGCATACTTAGCATGATACTAACATAATCATCCGATCGCTTGTATCATAGTGTAGGCTTTTTTATCTTTCTTTCCATAACAACAGCAAATTGATAATGAAATTCATGCTGTTCTTCATGAATTTAATGGCTATTTATTTATTTTATTTGATACGGGACATGCCTGAGTTCAAACTTACTTAGGAACCCATCCATTCTGTGATGCTTTTATAGTCACGCAACCCCGAAAAAATTTGATTCAGATATTCTTTCTTCCTTTTCTTTTCGCTAAATTGCAATATACACCTGTGGTGGTGCTTACCAGTGTTCTTCCTACAGCTTTTTCATTGCTGTTTGTGCTCTTGTACCATTTAATATAACTTTTTCTGGTTCTACAGGGTGCCTGTTTTATATGTTTTGGCATCTATGGGAGTCTTCTATCCATACAGCCGTGGTGCTATCTCAAATTATATAACAGCTTACATTCTTACATCACCAGTTGCTGGCTATACCTCTGCATCTTTTTGCAGTCAATATACAGAAACTGGATGGGTACTCTTGCTTAATTCCCTACTAAAAATCTTGGCCATGTTCACTTTGCTTGATAGGTTTGTTTACCTTGATTGGTCAAAAGATATATTGATTAAGGCCTATCATATTCGAAAAGCCCAGAATAATACTGGAAAAGTGCTGGATGACAATCCAATTCAAAAAGGTGTGATTTAATAATCACATTTGTTGGGCTTTTTCAGTATCTCCCACCCTTGCTTAGGAATAAAGAGGAATATATGAAAATATGATTTTTCTAAAGAATTTTACTAGGTTATTCTGGGGAAAATATATATAATCATTCGGCATAATCAAATGATTATTACTAAACTTAGTTTGACATATCCTCGGATTAGTATATGTTAAACCATCTTACTAAAAATGATTGTGCAATGATAATTAGACCACACAATTTTCTTTTCTTTCTAATAATCATTCGGGCTTGGATCCCATCAAGCAAAGCGAACACATGGCCCTTTACTCATCCTTTACAATTACATGTCCTTGTGAAAGTGAATATAATGGATATCTTTTGCAGAAACGAAGCTCTCTTCTGGCAGGGCTGCTCTTCTTTGGTCTGTTTTTCCCCACAGCATGCATCCCCAGTAAGCTAGCCGGATATTTTGGGGCGACTCCAGCAATTCATCTTGGAACAGCACTTGTAATATTCTTTGTATTTACATTCATTGCAATTCCATTACTTCTCCTTGGTGGAATTGTTGGACGCCACTACAAATCTGATCTCCAATCTTCCACGGTCACAAAGAAATGTCCGAGGGCGATTCCATCACTGTCTTGGTACCGAAAAACCCCTGCTCAAATGTTTCTAGCAGGGCTTTTACCTTTCAGTGCGATAGCTCTGGAGTTGCACAACTCGTGTGCTACTATTTGGGGCTATAAAGTCTACACGACACCTGGAGCTTTATTTGCTACGTTCATTGTCCTTGTTATAATCACTGGCATGCTGAGTGTTGGCTTGACATATTTTCAGCTGGCTGTGGAAGACCACGAATGGTGGTGGAGGTACGCTCTCCCTCTATCAAGTTTCAGTTAGTATTCTGTATACATACAGTTCTTGTAATACTCCACCGGAACTGAAAATTGAAAAAAATGAACACTTTATAAGTTCTGGGTAAAGAACCCATATGAATCTACTAGATATCCAAATTACACTAGTCACTTGGTTTAGAATCAATTATCGCATTCAATGGGCTTGTGGGCCCAGGGCGAGAGCAGCTCTCACGGCTAACATGCTCGTGGCCCAGGTTTAGACCAATCCCACTGCCCAAAAGGCTCATTGGCCCGAGGCAAGTCCAGCCCTTACACCCAAAGGCTTGCGGACCCAAGGCGGAGCCAGCTCTCTAGCCTAGGGAACTTGTGCACCCGAGCCGAGACCAATCCCGGTGCTCAATGTGCTCGAGGGGAGACCAGCCCTCGCACCCAATGAACTGGTGGAACTGGGCAATGCCAGCTGTCAATTTTGGGCAAGTTTTTAATAGCCCAATTTCAGGGCACTTGATGGGTCCGGAGGCAACTCTCGTGTCTAGCGGGCTCGTGGGCTCGGGTCGTGACGCCAGCTCTCTAGCCTAAGGGGCTTGTGGCCTCGGGACGAGACCACATTACTTGTTTACTGCATTTTTATGCGAATTTCGCCTTTGACACCATCGCGATATCTGATCCTGTTGATGTGATGAATTCAGGTCCATTTTACGCGGCGGCTCAACGGCAATATTCATGTTTTGCTATTGCATGTACTTCTATTACAAATCAAATATGAGAGGCGTCGTGCAGAGGTCCTTGTTTTTCGGCTACAGCGCGTGCGTGTGCCTCGCATTCTTCTTGATGCTGGGAACTGTAAGCTTTCAAGCTTCGCTGCTGTTCGTTCGGCGCATATACCATGCTGTCAAGAGTGAGTAAGCTTCCTTTAACTTGCAATGCAACAGCATATGATACTGTAGGTAGATTAAATGTATACATAGTGGAAAGTATATATACTGCAACATCTCCACTACTCTCTTTCTTGTGATCAAATGTAAGTAGAGAAGACTTGTTGAACTTACTCGAGGAATTGATATGAACTCAAAAAACCTCAAAGTTTGTAACGATTTTCCCCCTCAGAAAATACGTATATTTTTTCTCTACTAGTTTAAAAACTTGTATTCCTATAATCGAAAGATCGATCGATGCTACACCAAGTGCATTGTTGTAAGTATTTGCTAACGGTTGTTGTTGTGCAAGAATGGCTACAATAATTGCTAGAATTGTCATTTTATATATGGCACAAAAGAAAATAGGAACAAATTTTCAAGAGAAGCAAAAGCACTCAAAGAGAGTGCAAATGCACATTGTGTGACAAGGAAAGTTTTATATGAATCGAATATTTGTTCATATATATACACTAAACAGTTCAAATTATATCATAATATAATATTCTTTAAATTATTCAATGCATCTAATAAAATTCAGGTAGGATCAATGTAAAAAAATTTTATATACAAAACAACTTCTTCCACTGAAAGAACTATTCATCACAAATTTAACGACAGAATGGACATTACATCATCACAAATTCATTAGCAGATATCTTATCATTGCAAATATTTCTTATAAAAAAATTTATGTTTTATAAATTATTCGTTTTTAGGGGTATTTTTTAAGTCGTGGAGGGAGGGGGGGGGGGGGGGGGGGTTGGGAGAAAAAGCGTCAGACGAATTGATTGGAGGTTTTTGTGGGACCATTTTTGTTTTTGATGGTTACAAGGTGGCCATATATTCTTGCATCGGCCGATAGGATGAGGAGGTGGAATTTAAGGACAAGAATCATGAAGCGTCGTCAAAATGCCAAAATATCTGAATTTGCAATAATCCCATATCAACATGTCCACATCTTTGCTGCAACATCCTAGGCCTAGTACAAGTAACATTGGTTGTCCATATGTACGTATGTGTGTATGTTTTCGTCTATTATTATGAAAAATATTCTAATCCAAATTTAACTTGATCAAATTAATATTAATCATATGTTAGTATTTATATTTTTTTTTATGAATAATTGATAATTTAGAGAGAGTAATCAATCATTTAATAAGTATAATACATTTGCTATATAATTTATTGAGTTCGATCAAATTAGATCTGAATTAAAAATTTTCATGTTATTATATTTAGTACCAATTCCCCATGCTCCAAGCCTACGAATACACGTAGTTTCAACTCTAGCCACCCATGTATTTTTCACATCTTTTATGTATAAAGCTCATTTATTTTGTGCTTTACACTCTTTGCACTATATGTAATTCATTGAGGTATATATAATGACATGTTGCAACAACTTTTATTTTCTTGGACAATTAATAAATTTGTTAACCAAGTTGAAAAAATGTAAATAAGCGAGACGGTGTTTGTAAAAGCTAAAAAAAAGGAGTAATAATGTATTTTGAGTTGAAAAAAAGTTATTAAGGAGTGTTTTATTTCTTAGCTTATGTTTCTCAAGTGTTTAAAAACACTTAAAAAAAAGTACAAAATTTAAAAGCACCTCCACCCTTACTTCTTCTTTTACTTCAAGTGATTTTCAAAAAATTGAAACTTTTGCAAAATGCCCTTGATAGTGTGAGTGTAAAAATAAAGTTGAAACCCCTTACCCCCACTTAAAAAAATAAAAATAAAAAGAGGAGAGAAAATTAGAGTGTGGGGGAAGAAACACTAGAAAAAATAAAAGTATTGTAACAAGAATGCAAAGATTTAAGGAAAATAAGAAATTCATATAAGTTGGTCCCAAACTGCATTTAAGTTTTAGTTTCATAGTAGAAATACTGCTAGAAAACACTTCAAAATGATCAAAATTAAGTTGAAAGTAATAACTCCTTAGAAGAACTCGAGGAGATTTTAGTCCATACTGAATTTGATCGTATCAGTATCAATCATATCATAAATAAATTATATGTACTATACGATTGATTGATGTGTATCTATTTTAAAAATAACTAATCTTATTCAGCAAAAATAAAATAAAATAAAATAACTAATCATATGAATACTATATGGATATTTGTTATATAATTTGATCGATGTGATGGACACGTGCAAACTTTGCAAGCCAACCAAAGAAAAGACGAGTACAACACTCTTTAAGGCTACAAAGCAAGAGATGTGTACTTTGCAGACTTTACCTTATCACCAAGCACTCCCTCCTCACACGCTTACCACCTCCATATATACACATACATATACATACAACATATACATACAAACTCAAGCCCGTCAAAAAAACCCTCTTGTGATCATCAACACAAATGCACCAATACTCATCAATGGAACCTTCCACCACAAACTCAAGAAAATCCCACGATCATCAAACTCAGCACAAGAACCCTAATGATCATCAACCCTTGATCACGATCTCTAGCCCATGGTTCGCCGTAATGGTTGGGGGGAATGGAACGGAGGGTGCCGTTCCAGTTCCGTTACAACATCGCGAAACGGTCCCTATAACGCCGCAACACTTCCGCTGTGACAAAAACCGGAACAGCGGAGCGGAGGCCGGTGTTCTGATTCCGTTCCGGCCGTTATCATGGCGATCTGGCGAACCATGCTCTCGCGAACCCACACCCCATCAAGAAATGATCATCAAGAACTCCCATAAGCCATCTACTAATAATTGTGTTACAGGTGAAAATGCAGGTGATCATGATCAATATGTGCAGGATCGGAAAGGGCCACCGGAAAACGAATCCGGCGGTGATGGTTGTGGCGGCGCCGCCGTGAGGGAGAAGCTGATGAGGCATAGGAAGGAGGTGAGTGGTGGTGGGAGGATAGTGATACCGGAGAGATGGGGGCATGAGGATTTGCTAAAGGATTGGATTGATTATTCCACGTTCGATGCTTTGTTGGCTCCTAAAGAAGGTCACTTGGCTCGACAAGCCCTTGTCGGTGAGGCGCGACAAGGACGTTGCGTTCCTAAATTAAATATATAGATTACATAATATTTATATATAGATAGAGAGAGAGAGGTGAATGAGATTTTAGGGATTGATTTTTGCTTTTGTTTTTATTTTTCATTTTATGTGCTTTTTAGGGTATGGTTTAGTTTAAGTGAACTAGTTTTGGCAATATATAATATGTGTGTGTATGTGGTGTTAATTTATCATACAAATGCTTTGTTTGTTCGATGAAATTAAGTACTTAGATGAATTTGTCGATTTATATTGGTCTATTTCTTAGCATTTCTCATATATATGACTAGCTCAGAAATTTTTGGCCTTCTATTTTACCATACGTTAAGTTGGGGAAATAAAGGTGAAGAAACTAAAACTAGTTTCGTGGATCTTTCTTTTGATTTTACGTTTAGTGTAGTTTTAATTAAGATTACTAGGTACATATTGGAAAATTCTGGCCTAAACCTACTTTGATCGAACTCAATTAATTTTCTTTTGCATATATTTGTACTATCTGCGTTGTTGGATTTGTTAACTGTTAAAGTTAGATGTTGCAACTTATTTTGCTGTTAAAGACGCAGTTGTTTATTATCTTGGGAAAATTCTTGTCCCAACCTGGTTTGGTCTCATCGAACCAATCATATAGTAAATGTTAATATACTTGCCATGTGATTGATCACTGTTCATTATAAATTGTACACCAATTACATAACAAGTGTAAAACACTCATCATGTAATTAGTTCTGTTGTGGCTGAACCCGATGCGGGTAATAATTTCCCATTACCTTGTTATTCAGCTTTCATTCCTTGCTTTTGGACGAAGCAAGTCACTATATGCTAAATCTTTTTTTTTTTTTTTTCAAAATTTCCGGTTTTAAAATTTGTATTTCGCATTGAGTAACATATTAGAGTTACAAAATCTATTAATTTCTGTTCGATACTACTTACTGTTTATACTACATATCTATTTTGCACACCCAATATTAGAGTAGCCAAAAAAAGGTTAAAAAACTGATTAAGAAATTCATTCAACAAAAAAAATACACAAATCTACCTAGGGTTGTCAATGGAACGGATTTTAATCCGAATTCGATCCAAGTTTTAGCATATTCGACCGATTAAAATATTTGTTAGATCATATCCGATAATAAATATCCGTAATCCGAAATAAATGGATTGGATGTGGAATCAAGTAGTTCGATCCGTTAAAGATTCGAATCTGAATTTTTATAATATATTTTATTAAATTAGCAACCTTACATATATGGTGTTAGTAAAAAAGTTTAAATAGAATGCAATTCCAAACCATTATAATTTATAATACACTTTTTTATATTTTTAAAAGTATCTTTTTTAAAAAAAATAATGCATAGTTTTTATACATATTATAAAATAATTTTCTACTTATTTAAATTTTATTTTTCACATATGAAATAGTTTTTTTGTTAGTTATTTGATTTCAAGGTTTCAAAATTTTTAACAGTCAAAACGCGTTGAATTTTTCTATCGGATTTTAGATTTTTTTCGAATTCGGACTCATTTGAAATAAATATATATTCTATAAAATTTGGGTCGGATTCAAATATTACATATGCTTATTGAGTTCGGATTTAAATTTTTCTAATTGGGTCCAAATCCAACCCGTTGAGAGCCCTAAGTCTACCATGCGTGAGGTTATAGAAAGGGCCTATATTTTTATTAGCAATTATTGTCATATGCAGCCCAAGATACACTTACTCCACATTAAAAGGCCACTTAAGACCACCCCAAAACTAAATCTTACAAATTATCAGGTTAATTTTACGCAAGCCCATTAAACAAACCCAAATTTAAGAACATACAACTCCCATGCTTTTAAAAGTGACCAAATTAAATATAGGAAAAAAAATTATTTATCACCCAAAATATGTGAATTTTTATAGTTTGTCATATAATTTTTTTTTTATTTTATCGGTTGCCATCTAAACTTCATATTTTTTACAAATTACTATCCAAGCAAATATTCCGATGGAATATTCCATCAAGATTCTGTCGTATGACTAGCGTGTGAGTGTTTTAAGGGTATAATGGTCTTTTAATAATTGTCCCCTTAAAAAACAATTGAATTGTTGGTAACTAGGTTCAAACCATGGTTAATTGAAGGGAACTTAACTGCTCGGCCACCTAAGCTACCTTGCACAAATCATGACAGATTATTATATTTGTCTCATGTAAGCTTGCTGATTTGATTAATTTTAAATATAAATGGGATTAAAGAAAAATAGATTAATTTTTTTAAAATGGATAAAATTATTTTTTTTTAAAACAATTGATCTTGCTAATTTAATTAAGTTTTTAGAAAAATGATATATATTATAAAAAGATTAATTTGATCTTGCTAATTCGATTAATTTTGAAACAAAACATGGTTAAAGAAATTTGATTAATTTTAAAGAGAAATTTCATCAAAAAAAAATGAAAGAATCTGGACGAAAATGGGATAGAATTATTTTTTTTTTAAAATAACCTTTTTTAACAATTTTTCTTATCCCATTTATTTCAGATATTCTTGCTATTTCAGCTTTATAGTTGATTTTTGTTTCTAATTTTGTGGTTTTGAACTTGGGTATTAGAATAATTATTTTTTGGATTTTTTAAAAAGACAAGTAAAATATATGGTATAACTTTGAACAAAAATATATGTTGCCTAGTTGGTAAACATCTTATGTGTTCTTCAAAGTAGATTAGGTTTGACTCCCCTTGCTTACATTTAGCCAATTTTTTCAGTAGGTTTTATATAAAAGACGATAACGCCCTGAAGATTTTATGTGAAAAGACGATAATACCCTTCAAAAAGTCACATGCTAATCATGTGACGGAATCCCACCGGGATATTTCACCGGAATCGGAGCCGGAGTGGTATTTTGTAAAAAAAGTGAAGTTTGGATGACAATCGGTAAAAAAAAATATTTATATAACAAACTGTAAAAATCCGTATACTTTGGATGATAAATAATTTTTTTTCCTTAAACACACACACACACATGTGTATATATAATAAATAATAAATCCATGGAGAAATTCACCATAATCGTGCACGGTACAAATTTGCTACATTATATGCACCGCGCGAACATCACTAGTGTGTGTGTGTATATATATATATATATATATATATATATAAATACATAACATGACACTGCTTCTTGAAGTGTGGATTCATTAAAATTTGAGGCCTATACACACACAAAAAAAGAAAAAAAAAAAGTGAAAACACGCACACGTACACGTACACACAAATACAACAAGAATGGGTCTCGGAAGCCATAGTTCTAACTAGCGTTGTAAATGGATAACCGCAAATTCGATTATCATTCACATCCGTATTCATTTATAGGGCAATTTTTTTAATGAATATCATATTTTTATAACTTACAAATATATAAAAGGAATAAATAAATAAAAACATATAAACTTTAGGTGTTATTCATAAAAATTGAAAATGTATAATATTTATGTATATATATACATATATAATATTTTGTAAATAAGTGGATATTATATAAAAATATGACTAAATTGAATACACAAATTCAAATATTCAATTAATTACAATTGAAAAAGATACTTAAATATTCATGATGGGACAAGGATATTCAAATATTTATAATTGAATTTAATTTTTTAAAAATCACAATCGGACATGGATATATTTGATATTCGGCGGATACAGATATATATGGATATTGATTTTAGATATCCATCAATACAGTATCCTTATCGATATCAAGTGGAAAACGAAAAAGACATATCCGATCCTTTCAACATCCGTTTACACTCTAAGTTCTACCAATGGAAATTCAATTTCAAGTGCGACTATCAGAAAAGTCATAACATGCAAAGATATGTAAAAGATTTTCCTTTTTTTTAATCAAATAATTTGGTATGTAAAAGAGTTAATTATATATATATATATATTATTTGTATAATTTGATACCACAAATTTCAGGCTTTATTTATTTATTTATTTATTATTATTATTATTATTAGTATTATTATTATTACTACTGCTACTACCGAAAATTGCAGCAGTGGTGGCTTACGGGCGGGGAGGGGCTCTTGTGGTAGAGGAGATTCAGGTTGATCATCCACAGAAGATGGAGGTTAGGATAAAGGTCCTTTTCACTTCAATTTGTTATACATAGAACTGATAGAAGTGGCAAAATGGATTAAGAATCATGATTTCAATCTATTTTAATTAGTTTTGGGTTAGGTTGGGTGTTCAAATTTTATAAATGGATTGAAGTACGTTAAGCTTTACTGGGCTTCAAAATTTTGTGGATCATAGATGAATTCAAGTGGTTTCTAAATGAGTTTATGCGGTTCTTAAATAGTACAACCCACTCACTAGAACCCAACCCATTTTCAACTCGATCCAATAAACCCAATTCAAACCCTGCCCAACCTGTTCATTTGCCACAACTAATCATACTAATCTCAGCTTTTTTAAAGTAGAGGTATATAAATTATATAAATGTATATATAAACTAAACATATATAGTGTTGGAATTATTAACTTTTTATGTCGAAAAAATAGATTGGTGAATATTATAATTGATATTGAGATACAAGATTCAATTTTTTTTTTTTTGGTTGAGACAAGGTTCATTTTTGGCTATGCTTTTACGGGTGATAAATGTTGGAGGATAATTTATTTTGTTTAACAAAAGGGAGACATGCTATCACTATAGAAATATGAGATGGAGAGGTGAATTGATTCTTTGAATTTTCAGTCGTTCTCTGCACCAAAGAAGCAATGCAAACTCCTATATTTATACATGCATCACCGACTTTGCTAAGGGAAATTCTTATCCGCACTGGATTCGGTCACATCGAGACTAATAATATGATGAGTATTTTATGCTTGTCATGTGAATGATGTACAATTTAGGGAGAACAACCAATCAAATGACAAATGCTAATATCCATTTGTATAAGATTTTTCCCTTTACTAAGTCGGGTTTGGATAAGAATTTTCCCTTTGCTAATATCCATTTGTATAAGATTTTTAATATCTAGATTTTTTTTCCCAGATTCCCTTTTTCCACGAAGTAATCTAGAATTTTCAGATTCTAAATTAATGATTGCAATTTGCGAAGCATTACTTTAATCATATGGAAACTAATTCATACTGTAAAATTTTTATTATTTTGAATTTAAAATCAGTATGTCCAATTATATCAATCCAAACGTCACCTAATATTATTTCTTTGTGTACACACACTAATACATAAATTTACATGTTTCAGCATAAGAGTGCACTAATCAACTTTCACTATTAAGGACGAAGCCAGAATTTACATTTGAATGAACGAGTTCAATTTTTTGCAAAATATAAAGGATGCTTCAATAATTTCGGGAAGGGGGCGGGGCATTGATTTTCAAATTTTGATAAAAATACACATAAGATATAGTTTTATAAAGCTAGATTGGGAGTGGTTGCACCTTTCAGCCTCCGACTCCGTCTCTAATCACTATAAAAAATTCAACTACACAATTATACATGTCGTCGAGTTAACCTTTTTTTCACAAATTTCACTTTTATGGTCTATTTTTTTAATTATGACTTTTTTTTCTTGTTTGGAAATTATAAATTCTAGTGGAAAGCGTAGCAGAAGGGGTGAAGGACTTTGAAATAGGGGATCACGTAGTCCCTATATTCAACTGAAATGGCACTGCTCAGTTGTGGCGTCTCTGCGGGTGATAATTTGATATTCAAGTTTCATAGAATTTGAATATTCCATGCAGCAATTAAGTCCAATTTGTCTTTATTATTAATTAATTCTTATTTGTCAATATTGAAAAATATTTGTAAAATAGACGGATTTTGTTTGATATAAGCGGGTGTCTACAAAAGTTTAAAATAATTAGTGACTTATATATTTACCCAAATAAAAAACATAGTGCTTTTTTCTTTGCTTTTTTTTTCACATAGTTGACGAGTATTTACACAATGCTCCTTACTGACAAAATAAAACAATTTAGGACGTAGAGAGTGTTTGGCTAATTTTATAAACTTCTTAAACTATTTTTACAAACTCTACAAGTTTACAAATTTTTTCGAATAAGTTTAACCAAATACCTTTTAATCTTTTTTTGTTGATGGTCTTCTCGTTTAATATAGGCTTTGTTTGATTCAGTATAATACATTGTAATACTTATCATAATCTGATGAATCAACCATATTTGATTTGCTATCTTGACATGTACTGAAATGTCTCAATCCATGTTGACATGTACTAAATACATGCTTTAGAGGTGGACTGAATCTCAGGGGAGGGTATTATTATGGAAGTTGGGTTTGGTAGATCGAATAAGTAGTTATGTTTTACATTTTTGTCCTTATGACTCCATTCATAATTACCAAATTTAAGGACAAAATAGTACATAAGCAAGCAATACAATCCAATATGCTAAACCAAACTACATCTTTAATTCATGATACATACCTTGTATCTGCACATATTAACAAATCAAAAGGGCAACCTTAACTTCCAAAATATGACCCAATACCACAAAACAAAGTTAAGGAAGGTGAATCCAATCATCTAATAAATGAAGCCTAGTATATCAAAATGAATAGTGAAATAGAATATATAGATGGCCACGATCAATGCCCAATCTACTAAGGCCTCGTTTGCTTCGCAAGATTCGTTAATCGGAACTTGTGTATTGGCTCAAGATTAGCCGAGATTCAAGCCAATTATAATGGTTGTTTGGTAGCTATGATTAACTGAATAGGATGATCGTACGTATTATGTAAATGGTGGTTTGGTATCCAAGATTGAATAAGATTGAATCAATATTAAAATACAATTTACGTTTTTATCCTCGATTGTTTTAATTTTTCAAGGTTTATTTTTCAAATTATGCCTTAGCCATCTTGCAATAATAATAATAATAATAATAATAATAATAAGAACGATAATAATAGTAGTAATAATAATTAATAATAATAATAATAATAAGAACGATAATAATAGTAGTAATAATAATTAATAATAATAATAATAATTATTATTATTATTATAATAACAATTAATATAATTATTATACTAATAATTACTAATAATAATAATAATAATTATTATTATTATAATAACAAAAATAATAATAATAATAATTATTATAATAACAACAATAATAATAATTATTATTATTATAATTATAATAACAACAATTATTATTATTATTATAATTATAATAATAAGAGTAAAATAATAATAATAATAATAATAATAATAATAATAATAATAATAAGAACGATAATAATGGTAGTAACATGAATAATAATAAGAACGATAATAATGGTAGTAACATGAATAATAATAACAATAATAATAATAATAATAATAATAATAATAATAAGAAGAAGAAGAAGAAGAAGAAGAAGAAGTAATTATTAATAATACTAATTATTATTAATAATAAATATTATTATTATTACTATTATAATAATAAGAGTAAAATAATAATAATAATAACAATAAGAACGATAATAATAGTAGTAATATGAATAATTAATCATAATAATAATTAATTATTATTATTAATATAATTATTATAATAATAATTATAATAACAACAACAACAACAAGAATAATAATAATAATAATAGTAGTAGTAGTAGTAATAATAATAATAAGAAGAATAAGAATAAGAAAGATAATAATAATAATAATAATAATAATAATAATAATAATAATAATAATAATAATAATAATAATAATAATAATAATAATAATAATAATAATAAGAATGATAATAATAATAGTAGTAATAATAATAATAATAATAATTTTAATAATAATAATAATAGTAAAAATAATAGTAGTATAATAATAATAATAATAATAATAATAATTATTATTATTATTATTATTATTATTATACTACTACTACTACTACTACTACTACTATAATAATAATAATAATAATAATAATAAGAATGATAATAATTTTAATAATAATTATAATTATAATAATAATAGTAATAATAATTTTAATAAGAATGATAATAATAATAATAATAACAACAACAACAACAAAAGCAAAATTAAGGACAAAATGGTAAATTCAAATTATTGGAATAGTTAATCTTGAGGAGGCAAGATTCAATCTCACCCCCCTCCTTGAGATTATAATCTTGAGATATAGCACTCCACATTGCGGGTCGGGTGAGATTAGCTCCTGACCCGAGATTATAATTTTGTCAACCAAACGAATAATTAGCCGAGATGTGACGGCCTTATCTCGGCTAATCTCGCGAAGCAAACGAGGCCTAAAGGAATTATATTAAAATGTACATGCAATATATATATATATTTATATTAGGCAGAGATAAGAGAAATTCTTTCATGCATTTGTTATATACTTATTCATACATTAATATGAATGAAAAATATTATAAGATATAGAATCTTAATATATTTTATTAAAACGCGATTCTCAAAATCTTGTTATCATTAACGCATGAGTTAAGTTCGCACCGAATAGTACGAAACTTGTCGTGAAGATGTTCTCAACTCATATACTGGTTAAGAGCTCTTATGTGGTGGTGAAGTTCGTGCGTTGGAAAGTGCGGTCACCCCTCAGCTTCAAGTTCATCCCGAATTAAACTTTGTACATATTTTTTTTAAAAAAATAATTTTTATATATTTAAAATAATTGAAATATTTTATAAAAAAAAAATGATCTTGGCCTCTAATTAAAAGTTTCTGAGTCCGTCTTACTCTTATGTATGTGTATTTTATATAATAAAAAAGATAAACATTTTGTTCCGTATAAATTATAATAATTGAAATCCTTACATCCCAACATGAAAATAGTCATTTTTAACACATGTAATTTTCATTAGGAAAAAGTACGACAAAGTATTTCAATTTTTACTTTTCATATCAAAAAATAAAAGAGGAAATTACTGTTTCTCACCCCAATTGTACGGGTGTTTTTACTATACAACCTAAATTGTGCTGTGTTACAAATTGCCACATGATCTATGCGTTTTTTTTTTGTAGGTTGCAACCTAAGTACATTTTTCGATCAAACAAGTCACCGGACCGGCGATACGTGAGATACACGTGCTTTAATAAGGGTATTTTTGTCATTTCATTCTAATTTATGAAATTATTTATTCTTGATCCTCCAATGTGCACGAGGGCTAGACAAATTCTACATGGATTGCGCAATTGTGTGAGGGTTCTTGAAAAAGAAGTGAAGCAAAGGAAAAGAAGGGAGAGGTGGCTATGGGTGGCATTAGTCTTGTCTTGGGTCTTTATGTATTATGCATTTAGTTGTGTTGTTGTAAAATGAAATCAATCAAGTAGATATGTGTTGCAATATAAGGGCATGTTGAGCTTTCAATTTTGAAGTGCAATGGAAATGTTGACATAAACCTAATGTTTTGTATGTAAATGAATTCAAGTGCAATGGATGAATCAAGCAAATGAAAATGATGTTTCGTTGTAAGCATAAAGACAATTATAATGAGTAGCAAAAGTTAAATTTACATTCCATTCATAATCAAAGTTACAATGGAGGTTGTCTATCCAATGTTTGCCTAAATTTCACCCAAAAGACCATCTCTCAAAAAACATTAGTTCGCTTAGCTTGACTAACGATTCACAAATTGTTAACATCCCAAAAATGCACCCATTCATTCATTGACAAAAACTTGCACAATAGCATCTGACATTCACATAATGGAACAATTGTCATCTGTAATGACTTGTGTTGAGCATCTACGACTGGGTGTATTGGTAAACTTGACATTTTTTGTTGAGCTATTCTCGGGTGCCCTACAAGGTGGTCTTGACAAGGTTGACCTTATTTGAGTGCTATTATTTGCTTCAGATAGCTTCTCATTACTGATTTGCTTAAAGGCAGGTGGTTGTGATCTTGGTTTTGGTGGCGGATCATGAACCACTTTGGCCTTGCTTTTATCTTGATTGGCCGCGTTAGAACTGCTATTTTTTACCTTAGTTGTTGGAATGTCAACAGGTTCTCTGATTGTGATACCTGTTTGTTTCTTGACAGGTGGCTCTTGGGGTGTAGCCTTGTAGACCTACAAAAAAACAAAATAAAGGGTTATGATAGGTATTATTTTGAGAACTTGCTAAAAATTTTGATGGTCTGTATATACTTGAAGTTTCCTCTTGACACCAAGTGCTCTCTTCTTAAGCTGTAGTACTGAATTTGGTTGCTCAACTGACATGCTCCTTGTCATCATTCTTGGTGATGTTTGAACGCTTGAGGTTGTCTTTTGCTTGGACACTTGAGGTCCAAGCTTACTTTTTTTGCCCTGTACAGTGATAATAACAGTCAATGATCAATGAAAATGACAGTTATAATTGAAACTTGTGTTTGTGACTAGATTTTACCAGAGTTACACTCTCTTGGGTATCACTGATTGAGGTAGGCACCTCTAATCTTTCACATATAAGCTCACTTTGTTTCTTTATTGGGCAGTCTCTAGCATTGTGATTAGGCTTGTGACAAATTAAATAAGTTATGACGACCTCGTTTTTGCCCAAGTGTGACTGACCCTTCCTTTTTGGTTTCTTGACCTCATCTTTTTGCTTTTTCCTTGCATGCTTCTTAGGTCTACCAAGCAATCTCCCATTAACAGGAGGTACTAAAGGCTGAGTATCCACTTTTGGCCACAACTCACATCCATGCAAAGTGTCCATAAGGAAAGAATATGTTTTTAAATAAGTTGTTTTTTTATAACAGTCATGGACATAATCTTCAGGCACATATCCCAAATAGTACATCCCACATATAGCATGTGCACATGAAATACCTACTAACTCCCACTTCCTACAGGAGCATGTTTGCTTACCCAAATAAAGCCTAAATTTTTCACCATAATAGTTTTCTATCTCAAATTGATTTTTCCCATTCCAGTGACATATAAACTCCATTTCCTTCTGTTTTTGTAAATCTAAATATTTGCTGGGTTTAGGGCAGATAGGTCCATCATGTTTCACCATTTCATCTCTCTTCAAATGAATCCTCTTCATCAAAATAATTCTGCTTGTTTCAAGTAGGCTTAGAATAGGCATACACTTTGATCTTAACAGAAGAGAATTGAAAATTTCAGACATGTTGTTTAACAAACAATCACTTTTAGAATGAGTGCTAAAATGAGACCTGGACCAGTGAACAATAGGCCTTTATGCTAACCATTCAAATGCATTTTTATCTCTATCCTTCAATTCTTCCATTGCCCTCTCAAATTCAACTACCCTTGTGGCTCTAGCAGCTTTCCAAACAAGATTTTTAAGTGCTAAACCCTTGTGCAATTGTTTGAAGTTTTGATATAAATGCATAACACAAAACCTGTGTTTACAACCTGGGAGTAATTCATCAATAGCATCAACCAAACCTTTTTGTTTATCTTACATAATAGTCCAAGGTTGATTATTTATAACATGCAAATCATCCTTCAAAAGAGAAATGAACCACTGCCATGATTTTTTTCCCCTCTTTTTCTACAACTGCATATGCAAATAGATAGATGCAGTTGTTTCCATCAATGCCTACTGCAGTTAATAAAACACCCCCATTCAGGTTCTTGATATGACATCTATCAAGAAAAATTACAAGCCTACACCCTTCTAAGAAACCCTTCTTCAGAGCCCCCCAATAAATATAAAATCTTTTGAAATGACATTGCATACCAATCATTTTACTCTTGATTTTAACAGTAGTGTCAGGATTTGTCCTCCTAATTTCTTCTGCATATGACCACAACAATGCAAATTGTTGACTATCAGACCCAGTCCCCAGCTGTAACACCCTTTTCTTTACCCTGTACATTTGACTCTTACTGAACAAAAGTTTAATGTCTTTTTGAAGCACAGACATCATTGATTCAACAGGCCATCTGGGATAAGTAAGGATTTTATCCTTATACAGATCAGCTAAGAACTTTGATGTGGGATGTGAAACAGATTGCTTTCTAGGGCATTTATGAATCCCCTTGTATATTTTAATCTGCAAAGTGTCCTCTTTTTGAACCTTGGAAGCATAAATTAACCATGGGCAGTTTTCATGTTTGCACTTGGCTTGAACCTTGAACTTATGGTTAATGGTAAAAGCCACATCTCTACCATGTTTAATAGAATGCTTCCTAACTGCTCTCCTAAAGGTTGCACTATCAGTGAAACAAAGCCCCAACTCAAATTTAGGGTTAGCAGTATCCACTTTGGAATTGAACATAGGATAACCATTATGTAGGTTTGCTACAGGCCTAAGTCCCTCATTCAACAAATCATCTACATCTTCATCATTATCATTCCCACTAACATTCTTCATCCTATGAAGCGCCCCATTCCATATCAAGGTCTATGGTTTTTTCAAGAAGGACATCATCATCAGAGAATTCATAATCACTATCAACTAAGTAATCAGAGCACTCTGAATCCAATCCCACAGATTGTGATTCACTGTCACTACTTTCAATAGTCGATGGCTCCTCCACCCTTATATCATTGACACTAGATGGCTCCCCCACCCCTACAACATTCACACTAGATAATTCCCCTACTCCAATCACATTATCATCAGATAAATCCCCAACAAATTGAAGAGGCTCATTAACAATTGGTAAATGTTCATTAACTTCATCAACAGACCCACTATGATCTACAAACAACCCAACCATTCTATTCTCATCAATGAAGTTAACCAAATTCATGGCATCATTATCATTAGACATGAGGACACAAGACTCTGCATTGTTCACACCATCAACACTATAGTAATAACTCATTAAACCCACAAGTCCCAACTCTCTGGCCATGTTACCTATTTCTAACATAGACATTTCATCAGAGTCACAATGGTCAATGTGACTAACTGTCCCATTAACATAACAATTTTTCCCTAAATTAACAAACAATCTAGAATGGTGAAATCTAATAGTAAATTTCACATTTTCAGGTTCTGTTTTGGTAGGATAAAGAATATGCATCCATCAGTTAGGAAGAAAACCAACAAAACCCCACCACACACACAATACAAAAATAGAACACATGCTCCAATTGGGACCACATCAGAGCCACCAACAAAGTAAAAAAATTTCACTTTTGGGACCACAACTACATCAAACACCTAATGTCCCCTACCAGTAAAATATTAACAAACATCATATAAATAAAATACAATGATGCATAAAAAATCCAGACTTCAGGCTTACACATTTTAGGACCACATGCAGTTCCAAAATTGAAAAAAAAAGGGAACTTTTTCAAGCACAATGACATAAAATACCAAAACGCACCAAACCATCCAAAAAACAACAAAAAAAACCTAATGTCGTTCTCAATCATAAGCAAAAATTGAAGACGAAACAAAAAAATCCTAAATTCTAACGCGTACCATACTCAGGGGTTAGCTTCCCTTTTTGAAATTTCGTGTTCCTCTCGTGTCTAGCTTCCCAACCCATCTTCTCTACGATATTTTAACAAAATGAAAGCAAGGATTTAGGATATATGAAGAGAGGATTTTGTCAAATGAACAAAACATAAATCCTAAATTTGGTTTGACGATTCGAATTTGGGCAAAAATTCTGATTTATTTACCCATGTGACAATCACGTGCACAAAATACTGGAATAACCAAAACACCCTTACTCACAACACGTGCCGCTCAAGTGTGGCTGCCCCGGTGACGGTTTTTGATCAGAAAATGTACTTAGGTTGCAATCTGTAAAAACACGCATAGATCAGGTGGCAATCGATAACTCGAAAAAATTTAAGTAGCAAAGCGCAAAAACGCTTATAGTTTGGGTTGGAAACAGTAATTTCCTCTAAAAAAATATAAAAATACAAAATTAAGATTAAAAGACAAAAATATCCTTACTCAAGCACGTGTACGTCACGCGTCGCCGGTCTGGTAACGATTTTTGATCGAAAAATTCATTTAGATTGCAATCGGTAAAAAATTGCATAGATCGGGTGACAACCTATGATGCACGGACACGCCTAAAAATGACCCGATGCAGTTTCGGACACGTGTCGAACACAGACACGTGTCCGACACGGCCCCGACACGTGTCCGACACGGCCCTGACTACGTGTCCGACACGGCAAAAATGTGTCCGAAAATTAAAAAAAAAAGAAAAAAATACGACACGGTGTCAGACACGGCTGAAGGACGTGTCCGACACGGCTAGGACACGGTTGGGGCTTTTTTGATATATTACAAAGTTTAAATGAGGTCTTTTTTAAAATTTTAAAAAATTTAGTGGAAACACTAAAAAGAACAAATAATTTTTTTAATCTTTAAATTTTATAACCCAATTAAGAGGTGTTTGTTTTAATGATGAATATTACTATTTATCTTTCACATATTTTAATTTAATAAATTATAAATAGATAATATAATATAAAATATTTTTTAATAACCGTGTCAGAGCCGTGTCGTGTCGTGTTGTGTCCGTGTTCCTGTGTCCGTATCCGTGCATCATAGGTGACAACCGATAACACGAAAAAATTTAAGTTGCAAAATGAAAAAATCAGTATAGTTGGAGTGGGAAATAATAATTTCCTCAAAATAAAAACTCTTCATAAAGTTTTGATATTATATATAGAGATAATTACAAATCCTAACCCCAACTAAGTGGGTTTTTTCACTTTGCATCCTAAAATGTGCCGTGTTACCGGTTGCTACTCAATCTATACGAGTTTTTGCAGGTTGCAACCTAAGTGGGTTTTTCGATCAAAAATGGGCAATGGGACGATGACACGTGACCCTTTTTTTGATCAAAAAACCCACTTAGATTGCAACCTATAAAAACTCACATAGATCGGGTGACAATCGATAATACGGCACACTTTAAGTTGCAAAGTTAAAAAACCCGTATAATTCTAGTTGGGATCTATAATTTCCTCTTATTTATAAACAAATAGCACCATTTGCTCTACAGCTACACATAGCCAAAGTCGTGTTTTATTCCCATAGGCCCAAATTCAATCAAATGGACCAAGCCCAGATCTCTAGGAAGCACACGGTGAAGACCCGGATCCGGATTCACTCATGAACAAACTCATAAACCCGTGTCGAAAAGTTCTGGGGATCAATCAAATCATCCGCAGTCTCTCCATTTCCCCGTCCTCGCAAGAGATTCTCAGATTGAAATTTTGTTTATAATCTTTTGATTTTATTCCGGCGAAAAAAGGATCGGAGATGGAACCGGCGGCCAGAAGGAAGCGGCGGCGGCGTGTGGGAAGGGTTGTACAGAGTTATTATGCGCCGCACTCCGGTTTACGTCACCTTCGTCGTCGTCGGCGCCTTCATCGGTGAACGCGTATGTATCTGATTTTGCACCTATATCTGTATTTTTGTGTGAGTGTGTGTGTGCGGGGATGTGGTTTATTCGGTTGGTTTGATTGGATCTGGGAAATGCGATGCTGTTCTTTTGTTGATGTTTGGTGAATCGGAGAGGAAATTTTAGGTTTTTGGGTTATATGATGAGGGCTTTTGACCCCTTAATAGGATTTGTGTGGTTAGGTTTAGGTTTAATTTCATTTCTTTATTTGATGTGTTGTTTTGTTTTTCTGATTTCAGGCTGTGGATCGTGGGATTCGTACTCTCTGGGACCACGTCAATGTTGGGGTATTTTTATTAGTGACTCTTTCTTTAATTTTAAGTATTTTGTGGTTTCTTTGTACAGGCTCTTCTGTGCGATTTATGGTCTTTTTGTGTGTGCCCTAATGACCAATACAAATTTTGTATTGGTGGGTAGATAAAATATCGAGTCTTTTTCGATGCGCTTGATTAATGGGAACATGCTTATTATGCAGCGTTTAGATTATTGCTTTCACTACAATTGCTTGTTCTACTGGTTTTGAGAAGCATCAGAGTGGATGAAGTTCTTCTTATGCACATGTTATTCATAACAAGTATAGTAATAGATTGTAAGTGTGCAGCTAGATTATATTTGAAGTTGCTTCCTGTGATTGGACAGTTGAGAGTGTTATTTAACAAAAAAATTATTTTCAGAATGATATAATGCTATGCCTTTTGATTGAGCACTCATGTTGAGTTTGGTGAAACACTCCATGAATTCCAGATTTGGACTTTTAGGGTGGGGGGTTGTTTGTGGGGCAAGTGTATGTGTCTCCTGCTTGATTTTGTAGTCTTAGACGACTGGCCTATGCACATGAGTATACCAACGGTGGAGATGCAAGTACATCATAAATATCGGAAAGATTTCTATGGCACAGAGAAAGTAAAGGAGATGTAATTGAGGAAATTTGGTTGCTTGGGTTTGTGGAGGAAGTGATGCTCGGAGGGGTGTGTGTGTGTGTGTGAGAAAGAGAGAGAGAGAGAGATGGCTACTGTTCAGTCTACTCTCCACCTGCTAGTTATTGTTAAATAAGGGAATTTACTGTTAAAAAAGTTTCATTTCTAAATTTGTATTCTCATGCATTCTGGAGCAAGAATATTTAGTTCTACTTGTGAAGAACAGTGTTCTCCTATGAAATTAACTGAATCTTGAGACTACTGTACGGACGTTGTTGGTTGCTCATGTGATTGCTGTGTTCCTTTCTCCGTCAACTGTTGCTCCATTTTTCATTTGAAATGTAGAAATTCTCTATTTCCAGTGAAGCCATAAGTAATTACTCATTTAGAAATATTCTTATTTTGAATTTGGCTCTAGCTTGAGAATATATCAATTGCTAGACAGGATATATCACTCGCCCAACAAATAGCTGCCTGGCTAGACCTGTGGGGTAGAATTCCATGAACAGTTGAAGCCTTCATGATGGTTTATTTCTGTTCAAAATTAAGCGTGTGCTGTTCAAACAATTCTAGAAAGTACCCATTCTTGCATTCTTAGTTCTGGATAAGTACTTAGTCGTCAGGTACTTTGCTTAATTTTTTTGTTTTTGAATAAACGAACTGGTGATAAATTTGTGTTGTTGGAATTGCAGAAGCGGTATGAGGATATTCCGGTTTTGGGACAGAGACCATCTGATGAATGAAGCGGCACTGCCAGTTGTATCTGTGGCTTCCTCATTTTACCATAGATGGGATGTTTTGCATTTTGATGTTCAATAATTGTTACCTTATTCGTCCTTGCTTGAAGTGAGCCTGTGGTTTCTTTAACCATGTAAGAACATGCCAAATTTGCAGTTGTAGCCTTTTGCTTTTATCAACTGATGAGTTTTATCAGGTGAAATATTTGATTAAACAATACTTAATAATGCCTTGGTCAAAATCCAGAGACGGTAAAAAATTGAAAGAAATCGTTTCATTTAATTTTCTTGCAATCCAGAGTTCAAATCTCATTTGCTTCTTTGTCCTGTAAATTGATTGTTAATTTGTTATCCTCACCTGAGAATCAGCTTTCTTTGATTTTTCTGAGTGTTAGTTTAGCTTAATCCAACTTGCTATCAAACTACAAGAATCTCTTTTAACACATTGTTATTTTGGATTGTACATGTTTCTGTTTTTCCCAACCCACTGGTCAATGAGTTTGGATTTGGGTATTACAGAGTTGTGGTGGGTGTTTTGGATCGGGTATTGGGTATTCAACCCAATTAGGATTTACCCGATTGGGTAGAGCCCGTCTAGGATATGCATTTTCGGGCCAAGTACCCGATACCCCACCAAGTACTTTGGGTGGGGATTCCCACCTAAAATCCCGATACCCCACCAAGTACTTTGGGCGGGGATTCCCACCTAAAATCCTTATCGGGTACCCGGAACTAAGAAAAAAATAAATAAATAAGTAAAATTGTGGTTTTGGTGTCAAAATTAGTATCAGTCCATTGAACATAGGCGGACGGCTTTAGGGGCTCATGTGGTTGTTGAGAATTTAGGGTTAGGGTTTGGTAAATTGCTTGAATTTTTTCTTTTTTGAAGCTTAACAGCAGGTTGTTCATTGTTGGAAATTTCAAAAAAATGGTTGATTTTTTTTTTTTTAAATATATGTCGGGTACCTGACTATCTCGGGCCGGGACCGGGTAGCAAAAAATGCTACCCGAAATTTTGGTTACCTAGCACGAAAATCCCAATTCGCTAAACTTGAGCCCGGCACCCACCCTATTGCAAGAGGCTTAATATGAGATGATCCTTCTAATTCAATTGTTCCATTTTCAATTTTAGTATTTGAAAAAAGGGATTTAACGCTTCATCCCGCTAGATCGGTGGATTGTGCATATTCATTTTGAAAAAAAACTTGTTTGGATTGTAACCGTTGTTATTTCTTGCCCATAACTTGGATGCGTCCTTAATTTAGACAAAAAAGAAAAAAGAAAAAAAAAAGGAAAAGAGAAATGAAAACCTGAAAATTATCAACTTATCAGTAATCAATTCAGAATGCTTAAGAAACGGTAAATAATGAAACAAACACAGGCAAAGTCGAACCCTGTATTGTTGTC
Source organism: Petrea volubilis (assembly GCA_026212405.1). Classification (NCBI taxonomy): domain Eukaryota; kingdom Viridiplantae; phylum Streptophyta; class Magnoliopsida; order Lamiales; family Verbenaceae; genus Petrea; species Petrea volubilis. The sequence continues at coordinate 2,047,066 of CM047886.1, read as the reverse complement.
AAAGTAAAATGATTGAACATAATCAATTCAGAATTCTTAAGAATCGTTAAATAATGAACAAATGTAGGCGAAGTCGAACCCTTGCTTTGTTGTCAAACTAAAACGATTGACCTCGTTTAATGCCATTAACCTAGGTATTGGTCTGTTGAATAGTACCTGATAATCTATAGTATATTAATTTTTTTGTACTTAATAATTATTGATAATTAATATAATAATTTAATTTATTTATATTTGATTATTATTAATAATTGTTATAATAGTTTGATTTTAATTTAAGAGTGGTAATATAATTGATTAGTACATAATAAATAGTATATTTTCAAAACGAAAGTTCGAGTTAATTCTAAAATCCTACCCAAAGGAAGACCCGATCCATTGAGAAACAAGTGGGCTTTCAAGTTTGAAGGCCCAATAAGAATGGGCCCATTGCCGATGGTATTTATGTTGCACTTCCTCTTAAGTCTGCTCATCCTCCATCGCACAAACCCTAATTTAGGGGTTTTCTCATCAGGTACCACCACCCTCTGGCCTCGCTCGATTTCTCCGATGCTGTTTGTACATGATACGTGTATATATATGTATATGTATATATTCTATCTCGCAAATTTGTTACATCGTAGTTTTTGGTCATTTGATTTTAAAATTTTCGGGAAATTTTTCATCTGAAACAGGATTGACTTCGGGGAAGATAAGAAGATCTTGAATCATGAGGTAGGATGAATCGTTATGTTTTGAATCGCCTTTTCACTTTTTTTTTTCCCCAGTTTTGTTTGTCTGTGATCTTGTTTTGTATGAGATTGATATATATATATTTATGTATATATATCGCTCTTTCCATTTTTAATTGTTTAATTGTTCGCAATTATGAAAATGGTAGCGATTCGATTATGTCATTGAAATAAATGAAGTTACTATTAGGGGGCATGGCTTTTGAGATATGATCTATGTGATATATATTCTGTTAATGTTTATCTTTTGCAATTTTAATATGGAGTGCACATTGCTGGGTGTTACTTGTTTCCACAATTTTAGTTTCAGGGAATTGAGAAGATGGGCTTTTTTTTAATTGAATCCCTCGCTGCCAATTACGTCTTGACTTGATTTTGAGACTGTGCACTGATATGGTCTGATTGTACTCTTTCAATTCTACAGTAAGCTTCAAAGTGATGCCTTGAGGGAAGCCATCTCCCAGATTGTGTCGGATTCGAACGAGAAGAAGCGAAACTTCACTGAGACAATTGAGCTCCAGATTGGACTCAAGAACTATGACCCCCAGAAGGACAAACGTTTTAGTGGGTCCGTCAAGTTGCCCCACATTCCGAGACCAAAAATGAAGATCTGCATGCTTGGAGATGCTCAGCATGTTGAAGAGGTAGTGCTTGTTCCTTCTAAGAGTATGTCACTGTCAAATAGATATAGATTGCCATAGATGATTAGATGCTATCGATGATTCAAGTGTATCGTTCATTCTCATTCCAGGTGATGAATTGGGCTAGATCTTTCTGTTTCTGTACATAAAACAGTACTGTATTTCTTATTTAGTAAACATATTGAATTATGTAGCTCTTTTGTGTTTACAAACAAGTACTTAGTGTATTATAGGAAGATATTTGGGAATCATGTTAGTTATTTTTTTTCATTTCCTTTTGAAAGTGTATATTTGATCTGTCTTTGTGCTAATTACATTACTAGTGGGCTTTACTTTCTTGGTTGAAATGAGATTGTTATTTTGATAAATTGCATTGAGTTGCATTCTCTAGATCAATGCCTTTTTAACTGCTGCTTCTGAAAACCTTTAGATTATGTGCTACTTATCTGAGTTCTCTTTTTTCTCAAACAATTCGTTCTCATCTACATCTATGTGTTTGCTGTTACTGTAAACCTTGTTCTATTGCACTATTTTTCTTTTCCCCCTGAAGTAACTCACAATTGTTTCTGCAGGCTGGTAAGATTGGTCTTGCCTCCATGGACGTGGAAGCTCTGAAGAAACTTAATAAAAACAAAAAAATGGTGAAGAAGCTTGCTAAGAGTCATCATGCTTTCTTAGCCTCAGAAGCAGTTATCAAGCAGATTCCCCGTCTTTTGGGCCCTGGTCTTAACAAGGCAGGCAAGTAACTTTTGTTAATACAAGCTAAGAGTAGTTCATCTTGTTATTGTACGACATATTACATATTCCTGCCATAATATTATTAGGAAGATATTTTGTCGATTCTATGATTTTGTCCTTTGTGCTTATTTTCGCTACTTTGATGCAGGCAAGTTCCCTACTCTTGTAACACACCAGGAATCCCTTGAATCAAAGGTGAATGAAACCAAGGCCACAGTGAAGTTCCAACTGAAAAAGGTGCTCTGTATGGGCGTTGCTGTTGGAAACCTCGGCATGGAGGAGAAGCAAATCTTCCAAAACGTGCAAATGAGTGTCAACTTCCTAGTTTCTCTTTTGAAAAAGAATTGGCAGAACGTAAGTGCATGTTACAATTGCTGTCTGTCCACTTTTATTTTGAGAACTAAGCTGATTAGGTTGCTAATCGTTTTTGTTGTTTTTTTTGTCGGTATCAGGTGAGGTGCTTGTACTTGAAGAGCTCAATGGGGAGGCCACAACGTATCTTCTAAGAAATTAATTTGATTTTAGTTTGGAGCTTATAGGGACAATTTTGTGAGGAGCTGAAAACAGCCGAGTATTTCCCGGAAGTGGGGAGTTTTTGTTTTTCTTTAATTGTGATGCTCTTTGGTCCGATCATTAGGGATATTAATTTATTTGAAGTTTTGAAGTACTTGCCCTATTTTTTTTGATGAAATTTGAGTTTATGTTCTTACTCGGTTTTCTTTGTGTTTCTGTTGGAATTTCTTGCATAAATAACTGACACACACACGCACACATATATAATCTTAAATGCGTTGGAGAAAGAATCTCTCAGCAGCTGATGCCAACATATGATCTTCGTGTTTTGGCCCTTTTCCCCAAGAATCGATTTGAAAAGGCCCTTTTTAAGAGACCGTCCGTTTGATTGATTGCCTTGTTTTTGTTGTTTTATTGGTGTTAACAAGTTTATCTATACTGGTTTGCATGTTTTTATATTCGTTTCCTGGTTTGCATGTTTTTATATTCGTTTCCTTTTTTTTTTCTTTGTTATTATTTTGAGTCATTTCTATTTTTCTAAGGAGATCATTGAGGGAAAAAAAACTCATTTCCAGTTTTAAATGTGTGAAAAACGTAAGAGTTGAAAAAAATATAAACAAAAACCGAACAAGTAGCCTAATCTGAGCTAGCTAGCTACCCATCTACATAATCGATCCGTATCGGCAAATGAAGAAAATCTATAGGTCGTGCTTAAAAAAAATTGGGTTCTGATTGTTGTGTTTTACACCAATTTTTTATATTTTAAATTAATTAATTTTGTATTTGAGTGTAGTAATTAAAAATATTTTAAAAGGTATTTTTATTTGAAGTTGTTTGGGATAGCATTTACAAATCCCTTTTGCATGTTTTTTTGTGTTAAAGTGCTTTTTTTTTTTTTTTAAATGTCCATCCAAATAGACTCAATACGTGAGAGTCTTTAACTTTTCTTTTAATGTGTTTAATTGTAATATTTTAAGAATATCCTTTAACTATTATACTCTCTTCTCCAATATATATGTATATATGTATTCCCTTTATATTATCATCTCTATTCTATGTCCTCTCTCACACTTCTCTTTTCAAAATTTTTTTCTACTATATATTTTTATTTCTTTTTAAATAAAAAAGTTAATCTTATATTAAATTTATTGTTTTGGGCTTTATCATAAATTTATCAAATATATCTAAAATAATTAAAAAGATAATATAAACAATTAAAAATATTTAACATATATTGAAGCTTAACCATTTGATTAGGTTACATTTAATTTTTAATTCGCACATGCATCGTATGTGCACAATACGCTAGTTATAATAACCTGTTTTACTACTTTACACTTGTTTATTTCAACTACCCATGCAGATACAAAAATAAGTGACATAATTAATAGGGCAAATTACACTGATCATCCCTAAAGTTAGGTTAATTTACAAAAATCCTCCTATTTTTTTAAAAATTACCAAAAACTCTTGGGGCTAAACCCATATTACAAACTTATTTCAAATTTTGAAAATACCCCTTCCCTTTTTTGGGTGATTTACACTGACCACACCTGAGATTATACTAATTTACAAGAAACCCCCTTGGTTTCAAAAATTACCAAAAACCCCCTGAGGTTATATCAATATTACAACTAGCACGTACTTAGATTGACTTATCAACAATATTAATTCTTTTTTTTTTTCCCTCTGTAATATTGTTATCATAAAATTTTCATGTAATAGATTTGACAAAAAAATATGATTATTTATTCAAATAAAATATTTTGAATTTAATGCATTAAAAGTATCTACCAGCACATCAAGTATGGCATATTATCACTAATATGGAGTAAATTTTAAGAGAAATGGATTAGAGTCCTCAAGCTAAATAAAGTTTTCAAGTGCATTATTTAATTTCAATTTTTATTTCAATCAATGTTTATATTTCTCATTTCACATTATGGATGTATACGATGCATATAATTATATTTTTTTTAAATATAAATTTAGCACATATTACTTATATATTTAGTATAAATTCATAATATTTATTTGAATAAATAATCACTTTTTTTTTAAATCTATTACATGAAAATTTTATGATAACAATATTACAGAAGAAAAAAAAAAGAATTAAAATTATTGATAAGTCAACTTAAGTAGGTGCTAGTTATAATATTAGTATAAGCTCAGGGGATTTTTGGTAATTTTTGAAATCACAAAAATTTCTCGTAAATTAGCCTAACCTCAGGGGTGGTCAGTGTAATTCGCCCAAATTAATATCGTTACATTGTAGAAAAATGAACAAAGTTTATATACATATCAAATGATTTTGAGTCGTGTTAAATTTTTAATTACTAAAGAAATGAATAAAATGAAAATTATAATATAATCTAAATTATTTGATAAGTATGCAAAATCTAAATGGGTGTTTGGGATAGCTTACGTTACACTTTTAGTGCTTTTAGTTTAAAACTAGAAATTTGGAGCTTTTGGAATTGGAACAGAAGCCATGAAGCACCTCCCAAGCTATTTAAAAGTGCTTTTTCATATTTTTGTAAATATCTTAAAATTTTTTGGACAATAAAAGTGTTGTTTCTTGCTTTTATTTTTCAAACACTTTTCATTTTCTCTATCCATTTTAGGCTTTTTTTATTTTTATTTTCAAATACTCTATTTTTACTATTTACTTTTTCATCATCTTTTTATAAGTTTGCTACTATAAAAGCAAAAGCATATGTAAACACCCTAAATACCAAAACCACTTATTTATTTATTGATGTGAAGAATCCCAAGCGTGGCAATTCAATATGATGTGATATCCACCAACCACCAGCCATACCAAACTAAAATTGACTGTAGTTCGAGCACAACATAGTAAGATCTACCAATATCGTTATTGCAGTTCTATTTCGTTTTGTAAATAAATTGAAAAGTAATGAGGATGATTTTCAATCAAATTATACAATAAATCATTATATATCAAAAATAATATTGTTGTACCCTCTCCATCCCATATAGGCTTCAATCCAATATTTGAAATTTTATTACGTTTGTTGGGTTTGGAACCGCTAGTACAATTAGAATTTTCATGATCACGAGGTCATAGATTTGATTGGTATTTGAACGAATATTAATCTAATGAACAATAATTTATATGAAATCTTTTCGCATGTATTGAATTTTTAGTTCTACATGCATTCAATATTTATGGTTAATGTATTGCATATATAATTTATTTAATACACACACACACACACTAAAAGTAAAAACATAACACAATTTTTGTGGGCAATTGACACATTACATCCTTTAAATATATTTGATTGGTACAATGTACTTTAAAATTTAAATTTTGATATTTTGCACCCTTCAAAATACATTAGTGAGGCACTTTGCACCCTCCACTCATTCTGATTGAAATTTTTTACAAGAAATAATATTCTGACCAAAATGTGAAAAGGGCAAACTTGGTATTTACTATTATATATAAAAAAAATTAAATAAACTAACCAACTCAATGCCAACATCATCCTAAAAACTATAGTACAATACATAGAAATTGTGGAGAAAAAATAAAAGAAAAGTGACAACTTAAGCGATTCTCAATTTCTCTTTCACCTAGTTTCTAGCAACAAATTGAAGAATTTTAGCTATTGAAATTGGGTTATAAACAATCATTGAAATATTAAGAGAAGATGATGGCAACAGAGGGACACTTCACATTCTTATAGGATATCAAACCCTAATCTATAGTAAATTCACAATCTCTATTTTGAATTGTATAGTGTTTATGTACACGTATTCTTTTTTTTATGCTGTTTTTTTTTTTTTGGTTTATTTACAATAAACTATTTAATAAGAACAAAAAATAAATATGTGCAACCAAATTAATGTTCCTATAAGAGTGATTGTGACTTTTCAATTGGCATAGGTAGAACTGAATCAGTTGTTCGTGATTAGAAATAGACGGTTGATTTTTTTTTTAATAGCAGAATCCTTAGTTCAAGTTGAGAATTACCAACAAATCCGAATTAATTCTCATCCAAGTTGAGCTTGATCAAAATATCACAAAAACATTCATATATGTGATTCTGCAAATTGCCAATTAATCATAAACTACAAACTCGAAAAAGTTATACGAAATCAATAAGTAGAATAGGAAAAGATGCATGCATCTTCCTTTATAGAACTTGTTTCTTGTAGATCTTTGTCTCATCTTTCTGCACTTTCTTCAACCTCCTCATGCGTTTCATTGTGAATTGAGATTGTTTAGTTACTATTGAATAAGAACATGATTAGAAGTTATTAATATTGTTGTTTTTCTTTAATATCGTATTAATATTTATTTAGTTTGTTTAGCTTTTTCATAATATTGGACTTTATCAATTTTCTCATTCTATTAGTAAATTGCTTAGTGTTATTTTTTTATGTAGCATAATAATATCAAGTTTACCCTTTTTTATTTGGCCAAAATATTATTTTCGGTGAAAAATTTTAATGGAAATGGGTGAAGAGTGCAAAGTGCTAAACTAATGTATTTTGAATGGTGCAAAATGCTAAAATTTAAATTTCAGGATGCATTATGTCAATCAAGTATGTTTAGAGGGTGCAATGTGCTAATTAGTCCAATTTTTGTTGTTTAGTATATATAGGGACGGAGCCAAAAATTTGATTAAGGGGGGGAAAATTTTTTTTCGAGATCATTAATTATTAAAATGTATAAATATATGGATTATATATAATGTTAATATATAAAATAACAAAAGTCATCATATTTATGCATATACAACCAATTAGAAGTGCTACAATTAAAAAAAAAGTGTTACAATAAAAAACAATATATAAAAAATGATATTGAAAAAAAAAAGCTATTCTCTGTTTCAAATGAAGCAAATATAGTGGATAATGAATTATTTTTGAAAAATTCTTAATAAAGAATTTTTTAACGATACTCAATAAAATTGACATAAATCCACATAATGATATATAATCAAAACTCAAAACATATTAAAATAGAAATAAACCCACATAATGATATCTAATTAAAAGTCAAAAGTATTAAAATAGACATAAACCCACATAATGATATATTATCAAAACTCAAACTAAAAAGTATTAAAATAGAATTTCTCTCTCTCTCTCTCTCTCTCTCTCTCTCTCTCTCTCTCTCTTTGTCCTCATAATCAAAAATATATTCAAAGCTCAAAAAATATCTTTTCTTTTTTTCTCCGCCATCACATTCTCCAAATCACTCCTAATTAAATATGAAGTGTCAAATTAGTAAGATTCATTCAAATTCAATAGCCCAATAAATAAACATAAAGATTCATTAAGTTTAATATTGAACAATTTTCAAGATTCATATTAACAATCTTAAGATTCAAATCTCTACGACTCTAAACAAAAATCAATTACAAAAATAAATAAATAAATAAATGTACAAATTCCAAAATTAATACACAATACATTCTTGTAGATTGCTTTTGGAGAAAAAATTGAATATTGTAGGTATGTGAGAGAAGGCAAATTCTAATAGAATTTTTGGTGTTTTAATTGGGATAGAATAAAGAAGTAAATCTAATAGAATTTATAGTATTTTAATTTGAAGAGAGTAAAGAAAAAGAGAGGAAAGAGAAAGGGAGAGAATTTAATTATTATGGTAAATGAGATTTGAAAAAAATAAATCACTAAAAATAAAATAGAGTAGAAAAAATTAAAGTTTTTATTATATAACTTATATAAAAATTAAAATTTTATTTTAGGGGGGACAAAATTTTAAAATTCTAATAAATATATATACTATAAAATGAATTTCTAAAAATTTGTGAGGGGAGGGGGGGAGGGGGGGCGGTGACCGCACCACCAGCCTCCCTTGGCTCCGTCACTGAGTATATATATAGAATCAAAATTTTTTGCGTGTGTTAATGATAAGAGTATGGTGTACCATATCTATTGAATATGGAATGGTACACTATACCTATTGAAGAGGGAGGCATGGTCTATTGAATACCGGTAGGTGAATAAGAATGCTATATATAGAGCTAGTGATAGGACAAGAGATATAGAGTCTGATGTACAAAAGTAAATCCAGAGAAATATATAGTTTTTTTCTTCTTATGTTCATTTTTACACACCTACATGGTATCTAGAGCCAGATTTTAGGCTAGTCTCTCTGTTCCTATCATCGGTTGATTTTCTTGACAGTTGCAATTTTATTTATCAATCTATTTGTTCATATCGTCAGTTGATATTTTCGGTCTCTGAAGCTACGTCGAAATTTTATTTTCGTAATAACGTCCATTTCATGTGAATCAGTTTTGGCGCAATCTCACCATCATCGTCTCTATCATACCCCATCGATGTGTTGTCTGCCGTCATTATCCATCGTTGTAGTTGTCATTCCCAACTGGTATTTCTACTTGTCAAAGTGTTCTATTCTCTCTCATTTTTTCTTGAAACTATGTTCCCTATTTCGGTTCTTTGAAATAAAAAGGCCTTCTTAGTTTTGACGTCTTATATTAAATAGAGCCAGAGTTAGGGCATCATTTACAGTGCTCAATTGTAGTCAGAATTAGGGCAATATTTAAAGCCCTCTGATGAGTCAGTAGGCAAAATAAAAGTCAAAGTTTAAGTCACCAATTAGCAAACTCAATTAAATAGGTCTATTTGGCTTTCCAGTCAGTAGCTAATCTAAATAGTTGACTGGTGCCACGTCAACAACTAGTCAGTGCTACATTATCTTTTTAAAAAAATTATTTGTTCTCTATTTTTCTTTCCTTTTTTTTTGTGCAGGCCATTCTCTGCGATGGACCTAACAATCTCATCCAACAATTTTCAAAGTACTAACCGTAAGTTAAACAGTAGTTATTATCTTCAGCGGTCTATCTTTTGTCAAACGTTCCTCACTTGATTGAGAAAAACACACTATCGTATTGATGATCCTTCTCGTGATTCGGATTCCAAAGTTATTATTCTTTGGAAGCAAGAGGACAGACAAATCATATCTGTATTATGGATTGTCAATTTGTGTATCAATTTTCAAAGCAATAAAGTTATTTGGACACACCTTTGTAAGCTTTATATGAACAACTTATCTCGCTTGTATGAGGTCATAATTGAGTATCACTCACTCCACATGGACAATCACAACTTAATAGAACATTTTGGAAATTTTAGCCATATTTGTGCTAAAGGAATAGTCTTTTCCCATTTCTACAGATCTCACAATGATGTAGAAACAACAGGACCAACTTTATGTTTTTCAGTTTCTCGCCACCTTACCACCAGATTATGAACCTTTCCGATCTCAAATTATGGCCAACTCTGAGCTACCTAACTTAGAAGATGTTTACTCTCGTGCTTTTCGCTTTTCCACTTATCATCCATCACCGATTGTACTTCCCATTAAAGATCGGTTGGCCTTGGCTACTCAACATACACCACTCAATAGTGGATGTGGAGGTAGCCAAGGGAATCGTGGTGGTCTTAGCCGCAATGGTCGAGGTGGAAGACATGGAGGTTTGTGGTTATAACCATGGTGGCAGTAACAATGGTCATGGTCAAATGAAGTGTGATAACTATGGTAGTGCTAATCATACTCGAGAAACATGTTGGAGTATATGTGGCAAACCTCTTCAGTATGCTAATACAACGTCATCTAATTCTCTTGAGCTTGAACATTCCTCCACACCCAAAAACATTACTTTGTTTGAGGATGAGTATACTCAATTTCTCCAGCTCCGGTCTACTTAACAAGCATCTCTTCCTGTTGCTTATCTTACCAAACTAGGTAAACACACATGTTGTTTTCTTTCTACGTCTAATACATCTAACCATTGGATACTTGATTCTGGAGCATATGAACACATGACATGTAACCGTCAAGTTTTTGTCCCACATTCATTTTTCACACTCATTAGCTAATATTATTTTAGCCAATGGGTCCAAAACTAAAGTTCATGGTCTTGGCAGTATGTCACAATCCCCCTCATCATCTATGTCATCCATTCTGTATATACCCTATTTCCTCTATAGTCTGATATTCATTAGTAGGTTAACTAAATAATGAAATTGTTCAAATACCTTCTTCTCTGATCAGTGTTATATTCAGGACATGAAATGGGAAAGAAGATTGGCGAATGGCGTGAATCCTGCAGTTTTCACATGATTAACCCACCATCTGCTACTGTTTATCAAGTCTCCTACCTCACCACTTCACATCCATAGTCGTCTTAGTCATCCCTCACTCGACAAGTTAAAGATGATGCAACCCCATCTCGGGCACATCAAATCCTTAGAGAGTGAGTCATGTTAGTTAGGCAAACACCATTGTGTTTCTTTTCATACTCACAAGAATAAATGTCCATTACGTCTATTTGATGTAGTCCATTCATATATTTAGGGTTTAGGTCATGTATACTTTAGGATTTCATTATTTTGTGTCTTTTGTTGATGATTTCTCAAGAAACACTTGGATATTTTTAATGAAAGGTTGTTCTGACTTATTTTTTATATTTTGTGGATTTCAAGCTAAAATTCAAACTCAATTTGGTCTGTCAATACGAATAAGTAGTGACAATGCGAAAGAATATTTTTTCACAAGATTTTAACAAACTTATGCATGAATATGCAATTCTGCATCAATCCTCTTATCCCTACACACCCCAACAAAACAGGGTTGCTAAAAGAAAAAACATGTACTTGTTAGATATACACCTATGATGATGCTCTATGCACATGTACCTAAGACATTCTGGGGTGATGCAATCTTAACTGCATGTACTTAATTAGTTGCATGTTCTATGCACTTGTTTCTCCACAGTGTATATTATTCCCTAATGTACCTGCTTGCAAATTGTCCCCCGAATATTTGGGTCAATTTGTTTTGTTCATCAGATGAATCCTAGTACTAATAAATTGAGCCCTCGATTTGTCAAGTGTATATTTCTAGGATACTCAAGTACAAGAAGGCTATCGTTGTTATCATTCGGTATCTCATAAGTTTTTCTCTAGTGATTATATTACCTTTTTTAGTCTACTCTATACTTTGCTGAGTCATATTCATACTCTGACCTTGAATAGTCTGTCATCCTTCCAGTTCCTGCATCACTCCCTTTGGCTTCCTCATCCTTAACCCTCCATAGGACCGTCTGTCTCGCTCTGACTTGGAGGTTTATGTTTATTGGATGCACACTGACTCTCAGCATGAAGTTTTATCCCCTCCACAATCCACTTCTCCGTCTTCACGTCCTGTTACATAATCTCCCTCCGAGTTGGATATTCCAATTGCTCTTTGTAAACGTAAGCGCACTTGCACTTTGCACCCTATCTCCAAATTTGTCTCTTATGACCATTTACTTTTTCGTCCTTCATATCTCGTATAGATTCCATACATATTCCAACTAACTTTTATGAAGTACTTTATTCCCACTAACTTTCATGAAGTACTTTCACACCCCAGTTGGAAGCAAGCAATGGATAAACAGATGGACGCCCTTACACAGAACGGTACATGGGACCTTGTTACTCTTCCCTAAGAAAAATCCATTGTTGGTTGTGAATGGGTGTGCATGTTAAAAGTGGACCCGTATGGCTCTGTTAACTACCTTAAGGCATGACTCGTCGCCAAATGATACACACATGTATTAGCTTAGATTACTCCGAAACCTTTTCTCAAGTTGCTAAAATCTCTTCTGTTTGTCTCGTCATCTCTTTGACAGCCTCATTATCTTGGCATTTACACCAATTAGACGTAAAAACAAAATTCTTTCATCAATGGCGATCTCGTGGAGGAAGTACATATGGAGCAACCTCCAGGGTATGTTCAGGGGGAGTCTGGGATGGTTTGTCACCTCAAGAAATCTCTATATAGGCTAAAGCAATCTCCTCATGCCTGGTTTGGTTGATTTACCAAAGTTGTTATTTCATTTGGCTTGAAGTAGTGCCAGTAGATCATTCGATCTTCCATACACGAATATCTACCAGTGTAATTCTCCTTGTAGTATATGTTGATGATATTGTTATTACTGGAGATGATAGTACAAGTATACCAAAGCTAAAGTCTTTCCTTCAATCTTAGATTCAAATGAAAGATTTGGAAAATTTGAAGTACTTCTTGGGAATCGAAGTCGCTAGACCGCACTCGGGTAAAGACTTTCTCAATGAAAATACACACTTGGAAGCTCTCTGATGATGACAGAGAACTGTTAGGTAATCCAAAGTAGTATAGAAGATTCGTGGGGAGACTAAACTACCTAACCATGACTCGACCTGATACTTCATCTGTACATAGTTAGCGTAGTCAGTTAATTCCTTAAATTTCCTCGAACATGTCATTGGGATGCAGTGATGAGAATCTTGAGATATCTTAAAAAGTTACATGGCAAGGGTTTGTTATATTAAAATCATGGCCACCTCAATATTGTCGGATACACTGATGTAGACTATGTTGGATCCACATATGATAAAAGATCCACTTCTGGTTATAGTGTATTTGTTGGAGGTATCATAATCTCGTGGAAAAGTGAGAAATAAAATGTAGTGTCAAGATCAAGTGTTGAGGCAGAATATAAAGCTATGGCATAATCCACTTGTGAATTGGTTTGGTTAAGGCATATTTTGGATGACCTTGGCTTTAAACAAACACAACTAGTCCAATTAGTGTGTGACAATCAAGCTACAATTCACACAACAAACAATCCGATTTTTCACGGGCGAACAAAGCATATCAAAGTAGATTGTCACTTTGTTCAGGAGAAGATATTACAAGACATCATTAAGACTACTTACGTTCCATCTAAAGATCAAGTAGTCGATCTGTTCAATAATGCACTAAATGGGGCTTGACTAAAGTATCTTTATAACAAGCTTGAAACATATGATATACGTTTTCCAGCTTAAGAGGGAGTGTTAGTTATAAGAATATAGTGTACCATACCAATTTAATATGGAATGGTACACCATACCTATTGAAAAGAGAGGCATGGTGTATTGAATACTGGTAGGTGAATAAGAATGCTATATATAGAGCTAGTGATAGGATAAAAGATATAAAGTCGGATATATAAAAGTAAATCTAGAGAAATATATAGTTCTTTCTTCCTATGTTGTTCATTTTTCCACTCTTACAGCATGCAAGAACTTTCACACTTCTAATCACAATGGCTTATCTTATTATTATTTGATAAAAAATAATTTATTTCAATCAATTAATTATATCAATATTGTGAAATAATGAACAAACTATATTGATTCAAAGAAATACAAAGAAAATAATGTGCAACAGAAATAAATTAGTGTATAACTAAAACAATAACAATATTCCGCATTTACGGGATCTTGAGCCCACAACCTAAAAATTATATGCTGGTGAGGTAAGGCCTTATCGTCAGCGTATCTCTTTATATTTGATGATTAAATATGATGGATTAGTTATGTTTGATTTAAAATATTTGTGTAATTGTCTTTTTCTTTTATTTTTGATGAATAAATTATTTAATGCTGCCCAAATCTAATATTATGAGACGAACCCAACAGCACATGCCCCATATTATGAAACGCTTTAAGCAAGGGAGCTTAATATGGAAATGAACCCACAATACTTTGCCTCATCTTTAAAAATTTGGGTAATTTATTATTAGAGTTCGGGTACTCTGTTGTAATTCAATAATTTGGTGTATGCGTCAAGAAATTATTATCCGAATTTATTTTGATTAAATTTAATAAATTATATTATACTTACTAAGTAATAAATTATTATTTTTGAATTGCTCACCAATCATAAAATAAATATAAAATATTCATTAAATAATAAATACGTAACCAACCAACGTTGAATTAAAATTTCCGTGAGCTTTAATTAGGATACGCAGCTCGGGGTACACGAGCCTAATATTTTTTTTGGAGCAATAAAACGGGAAATTGGAAACCAAGGGGCGGCGGCAAGCAGGTTGGTGGACCGGTTTCTGTATGTAGATATATATTAGGGCACTACTCTATATCGCTGATTCATTTCACCGCAGAAACACAGCAGTCTCTCTCTCTCTCTCTCTCTCTCTTCAAAATCCAGGTACTCCTCTGGGGTTTTTCTTACTGTTTCTATTCCTCGATATCTCCGTCTCTTGTTTTTATACATCCAGTGTAGCAGCATTTTTAGTATTCGTTTTTTATTGCACAAAAGAAAAAAAAAAGTAAGTGGAGTTGCATCAGGGATAGATCTCGAATTCCGTAAGGTTTCATTTTATGTTCTTGGTTTTTTTTTTTTCCTCATCCTTTTCTTTATTTTTTCTTTGTTACACACACACACACACATATATATATATATATATGGCTGTTACTGTGGTGTGTAGTTTGTTTGATTGGCTGGTCTTACAAGTTTGGTTGTCTGACATGATTTTCTTGTATATTTTTTTCCCTATTCTGGGGCCCTTCTTAGGCTTAAACAAGAAAAATATTTGTTTTTTAAGAAGTAAAAAGTTGAAATTCCTCAGTGCATGATCTTGATTTTAGAATTTTTTTCCTTGGCTCTTTTGTTTACTGAATGTTTGACAATTTAGGGTGAACAATTTTTGAAGAGCAATATATTTGAATTTGTGCAAGAAGTGCATTTCGTTAATATATATATATATATATATATATATATATATGCTACAAATGTGAAATGTTTTGACTCTGTCCCGAGCACATATTGAAATCTTGCTACAATTTAGTCGAGCTCCATACACATTTCTTCTTTGTGGATCTTCATAATTCATGTCAACAAAAGGCAATCTAAAGTCCTGAACTCTAAAAAATTTATATCTTTGTTACTCCAGAATCAAGATTGTGTAATTTATGCCAAATTTATCATATGTCCCGGTTTTTGAAGTTGATGAGATTTTTTGTTTGACAATTTTCGAATATCTTGACGTACCTCCGAGTCCATTAGGTGAAACAGCAATTTGTTTTGTGTAAATTTTGAATTTTTCTAGAATCAGTGTGGAATTTATGATCATTAGGTGCAATTGGTCATTGTTACGAGTTAAAGTGACTAAAGTTTTATTAC
This sequence comes from Petrea volubilis, assembly GCA_026212405.1. Taxonomy (NCBI): domain Eukaryota; kingdom Viridiplantae; phylum Streptophyta; class Magnoliopsida; order Lamiales; family Verbenaceae; genus Petrea; species Petrea volubilis. The sequence continues at coordinate 2,031,416 of CM047886.1, read as the reverse complement.
GGAGCCTCGAGTGAAGGGTAGGGATCAATGTGCTTGCTCTTCTCATAATGCTCCAGACATCAATGGTCTTTTGCTATGAAAATCGACGGCCATTATGCTTCCATCATTTTGGCCATTTCTGCAACTGGTATATATATATATATATAGTAACAGAATGAGAAAACACTTGATGGTACTTTTTATAGTTCTCACAAACTCTGCTGTCAATGCTCTTAATAACTTACTGCTTTCTTGGTTGCCCTTGTGTTTTGTTGTTATTGAGACATAGTTGATAGTGTTGGTTTATAGCGCTATGATATATATAGACGCACGCGCGCGCACACACTGAATTTAAGGGATAATTAGACATACACCTTAAGTTTGGTCTAAATACACTTTGACATCCTGATAGTTGCAGTTATTAAAGATTAAGCACTTTGCCCATCCTAAATATACAGTATTGAATTTCGCTTTGCCCCCCTCTCCCCCAACCCCATCCTCCTTTGCCGAATAGATTCCCTGCTTAGTTCCTGAATCATTGTATTGCGTTTTCAGTTTGTGACATGTCATTGATGTGCCTTCTTCAGGAGAACATGGCGACCGCAATGCTCCCCACCGTTTGCATGTTTGGAACCGCTCCTCAAACCCGACCCACGAGTGCCTTTCTAAAGAGCCCTCCTTCTTTGGGCTCTGTCAAGAGCATAACCAAAGCCTTCGGCTTGAAAGCAAAGTCCGACTTCAGAGCATCCGCCATGGCTGTGTATAAGGTGAAACTGGTTGGACCGGATGGTGTTGAGACTGAGTTTGATGCACCCGATGACTCTTACATCCTTGACTCGGCTGAGAATGCGGGACTTGAGCTGCCTTACTCATGCAGGGCCGGTGCGTGCTCCACGTGCGCTGGGAAAATGGTGTCGGGCTCAGTGGACCAATCTGATGGTTCGTTTCTTGATGATAACCAGATGGAGGATGGCTACTTACTGACATGTGTGTCGTACCCGACCTCGGATTGTGTCATTTGCACTCACAAGGAGAGTGATCTGTACTGAGAAACTTGTATTTTCATTGCAAGGTTGGTAGATTGTTAGGACCAAATTGTTAGTACCATGTTAGTGTCATAGTGAGTTGCAAAACAATGTTGTGGCTTGCAAGATTGAAGTTTGGCACTTGGCTGTGCTTTGCTTATCGACACTTTTATGGGCTTCTCTTGTGTTTTCATGGCTCCTTCAAGTTAGTGGTAGTTTTTGCAAGTCAAGACATCCTTTGCAGAGTTTGAATAGAAAATCATCACTGAAACAAATTAAATTGATCGGACTTTACATGCTTAAGGTCTATGATGCATCAAAATTTTAGGACACGAATATTAAAAAATTGTATTATAGATACGTTTATTATTAAAACAAGCATCTCTTAAAATCTACATAATAGCGAGAGGGATATGGAGAAGAAAAATGTGTTGGACATGGTATTGTTTTTGTTTTTTAAACATTTTTGTGTCATGTTGGGGTCGTGTCCGGTACTGTACAAGATGATTTTTCGAAATATCCCTGCATTACAACTTAAAGATATAGATGATTTTTTGAAGCATTCTTGCATTATAGCTTAAAGTTGTAAAATAACAAAGCCCAACATTTTTAATGTTGAAAAGTTACAAATGACAATATATGTGAAGCCATAACCAAGACTAGCCCAAACATTGGCCGAAGAAAGAAAGTGAAAATATATGAATAATCAATAGCCCAAGTTCAAGCTCAATAGATAATTACAAATTTAAACAGAAAAGGAAGATAACAAAAGTTAAAAATTGTTTTTCACATATTGCGCTACTGGAAAGGCATAAAAAAGGAGTAATTTTATGCCCTTGGGCCCATACCGTTAAAAACAAAGTGGGGCAGGCCAGAGAACATCTTTGCCATGCTTTTGTAGAATTAGGACGAATAAGAATAAAGGCCACCTTTATGTGCCACCAGAATTGTTTTTCCTTACTCGCATGGTTTTTTTTATCATTTTTATCTCTTTGTGTTTACTTAGAGAGAGAGAGAGAGAGAGAGAGAGAGGGCATCCGGTTAGGCTTTATGGTCTGCGGATTTTATTGCAGATAAATTCTCATCAGCATCTACATATGGGGTCAGCCACCCACCCAACCCCACCAACCCAATTGAGTGTTGTCAAAGATATTGAAATTTAAAAGGCCCGTTTGTATTGATAAAAACTTGCTGCAACAATTTAGAAAATATAAAGTTGTACTGTGACAATAGGTGATAGTTTTTTTAACAACCCCCACGATGGTTTGGTGGTTAAATATGCTATTTTTTTTTAATAATTAGATAAGAACGTCACTGAAAATTTAGAAATTATCAAATGACGCAAGTGTATGGATGTGACCCAATATTATATTCATTATGTTTGATTTGAAGAAAAGTATGACTTAATTTGGTCGTGGATCTACACGAATCAACTTAGATCACGTGTCTTTCTTAATTGGATATGATTCTAACGAGTTATAGTGAAGGAAAAAAAAACATTTTGTGTCTTTAATTACTCCTAATTTTTGACTAGTTATAAGATTGGAGAGGTGAACAATCTCATTCATGAATTGCCACATAAAATTAATTGGACCTTGACTAGTTAATGTGTTTGGTCCAATTATATTAGTCACGTAGGTTGTTCCGACAATAAAATGACACATTAATTTATTGGGAACGCTCATCCCAATGCACAGGAATTGGTGAATATTTTTGCTATTGCAGTTGATCTTGTATCTGCAAATGTCGATTAATAAATAAAATATAAATTTACCGTAAAAAAAAATAAAGTGAACATTATGATTAAGTTGTGGACTACCTCACCTCTTGGTTCAAGATATGAAACAAGTGAGGTTTTGATGCTTCATGCAGTAGTTGTCAAACTTTCTTAGGTGAAAAGCATCCATCAAGTACATGATTAAGACTTGAACACGCCAGAAGAAGCCGGAAAGAGAGAGAGCGAGCGAGAGAGAGAGAGAGAGAGAGAGAGAGAGAGAGAGAGGGATCTTTTAAGTATCACTAATTTCAACTAAGTTCTATATTTATTTTAAATAGAATTATCAGTTCAACTAATATATATATTTATATATATATATGTGGAATTATTATTGGCACTCCATATTTGTTATTGGCACTCCACCTTTATTTTTTGAATTGAAAAATTGATTAAATTGCTCATTCATTTTTAGAACACTATTTTTTTTAATTTCAATGACATAGTCTTATCTTTTTATTTTATTTTATTTTTTTTGTTGGAATTTGACATAGCCTTATCTTTATTGTTAATCATTTTCACCTTTAGGTTATAAAAAAATACACGAGATCACAACCTTAATGTGAACTCTTTAGCTTTTTGTTTTATTTTTCTTTTTTGTCCCACTTACTTAATGCAAAATATATATTACTAACAAATTTTTGCAAGTCATGCATGAAACTTTTAAAATATATATGAAATTATGAAATAAAAGAAAACAAGTTAAATATATATAAAAAAAGTTGGGTGATAAAGAAAGTAAAATATATTGTATAATTAATCCTACTGATATTCAAATATGCAAAGTAAAAAGAAATAGATTATATATCCCCACTAATTTTATTTCTCCTCAAGATTATCTAACTTATAAACAAAAAGTCTATTGCATAATAATAATAATAATAATAATAATAATAATAATAATAATAATAATAAAGAAAAGAAATATGAGTTTCGTGATTATAATCTTTAAAGTATAATCTCACATTCATAGTTTACACCAACTTGTTTGCTCCAATATATTATTCCTGCAAATATAAATAAATATGTAAAATTATATCAAAATTAGTAGAAAAATTTGCACATAAAGAGAAAAATTATATTCCACAAATGTATGCATGCCAAAATTAAAGTATGAGCAAAAAACTTAATGAAATAATATAAAAAGTATGAAAAAGAAATAAATACATTCATTGCTATTAGATGGGTTGTCAGAATGGTAAATATCTTAAATTTGTTCAGTACTCTTGGTATTCACAAGCTTTATTATTTTCCTCAATTCAAAAATTATTGTTAAATCTTATAAAATATTAGTTACCTCAATTTTCAAGTAAATAAAATTAATATGACGAAAAAGTAGAAAAATGTAATGTAAAATATAGGCAAAATATTGCACAAAAGACAACTATATTAAAACAAAAATTTTGTCAGGTCACTATGAAAATAAAAAGTTGAATAATTATTTTGAAATTGTGCGTCACCAAAACTGAAAAGAAGATGGTGAAGAATAGCATTTTTGAATCCATGAAAGTGAATAGTAGAATATTAGGGCTTGTTCTTCAATAAATCAAATTAAATTAATATTTAAAAATTAAAAGGGTATATTGTCCAATTGATAAAAATTAGAAAGTGAGAGGGAGTGTCAATAACAATTTTGGAGTACCAATAACAATCCCCATATATATATATATATATATATATATATGTATATATATTTATATAAAGTTGAAACTTATATTTTTTTGATGCCCCAATTTCATTCTATTTTACAATTTAGGTCAAGACTATATATCAGTATCAACTTAGTGAAAATAAAATTACACACGCGGACAGAAGGGTGTTGTTGCGCTCTCCTCAAATTTATATTGAACTAAAATTTTTTATATATATATTTTTAAATTTAAAGTTTGCCTCCCAACCCCATCCCTCGAAAAAAAATTATAAAATCACGTTTAATATTTTATAAAAATTTGATTTCACTCCCCCAAATAAAAATTTCTACCTCTGTACATGCACAAGCAAAGCAAAATCTCATTTTAGTAAAGTTGTAATAAATAAAACTTTGATCTCTTCACTTGGCCACACACACACACACATTCCTTCATGTACTTAAGCATAAATTTGAAAAGTAACAATGGCATATCTTTGTAAAAGTTTTGAGAACAAAAGGGTGAAATTGCTTGGTGAATGCTGCAAGTTGAGTGCAAGTTGTTTTATATACTTTTGTAAAAACATAAGCAACTTAACAAAAAGTTCGACTAATAAAAAGAGGTTGTAAATTCAAATCTCATTAAAATTTTTATACTTTATTAGAAAGTTTTCTCATTAAATTGTATGCCTTATTTGGAACCACTATATTGAACCTGTCTTCTTTATATTAAAATAAGAAAATAATGCAATTTATCACCTCTTTGAAAAACAAAGAAAAGGAAAGCAACAACTCGTGCAACCTAACATCGAATATACAAAATTTCTAAGCCAACTTATGTTGAAAATATATTTTGAAATCTATAATGCCAGTTAAATAAAGAGAAATATGATAAATAATAAGATGCCACACGTTTTAATTACGGTGTCAAATATATAAGGTAAAACATTCACCAAAAATAAATATGGTAAAACACAATCACATTTAGGGATGAGTATAAATTTTTAAAAACTGTCTGCACTGCACTGAACTACACCCTTTTTGTCAAGTTTTTGAAAAAATCGTGACTCAACAATTCAATTCAAAATCACACCGTAAAGTTGATTTGGTTCCAATTTTTTCTTCAAACCACACCGAACCGGACCGCTTACTTATATTAAATATATATATATATATAATTTTATCAATTTTTTTAACTTAAACTCTTCAATGTATAAGATAAAGTTATTAACCACATTTTAAATTATTTCAAATTTCATTAGGTATTGCTTTAATCATTCAACATTTCAAAAACATCTAACAATTCATTATTAAATTATCATAAACTAAAACTTTAGTATGTTATATTAGCCAAAATCTTAAGAAGTTGCGCAGTAAAATCAATAGTATTAGCTGAGCTTGCTTTAATTATGCAAAGTCACATTATATCTATTAGTTTTATGGACTCTATACATTTAATTTTTATACTTTTCATTTATAAAAATTTTATTTTCACGCATTGACTTTTGAATATTAATTTAAATAATTTATTGATATTAGAAGATGATAATTTTTTTATTTTTTTCTTATTTAAAACCGCCAAACCGCTTTAAATTGCACTTTCAATTTTGATTTAAAAAATCACAATTTAAAATATATTTTAGAAAAAACTGCATGTGATAATTCGGTTTTAAATATGATCAAAAAAAAAATTGAAATCGAGCCGCAATCAACCCTGATCACATTTATATGCTTTCATTTTGTTCTAATATATAAAAAAAAAGAATTAAAACTTTATTTGGTGATAAATTTAGTTACAAGCACTCAACAGACTTACTATAATAATATAATTCACTCAAATTCAATGTATAAAACCGAATAAATAGAGGGATATTTACTTTAAAAAATAATAAAAAATTGATTTTTCTTTCTTTTTTTCGTTTAAGTTTAAATTTGGATAAATAATTAGGGTGGAAATGAAAAAAGATCCCTCATTCCATAAACCGCTCTCCGACCATGTGCGTTTAACTTAAGGAACATGTTTCTCATTTTCAGAGATATGGAGAATTTATGGTTGGAAGGGTTTGAATTCTAACGGAATAGATGTGTTAGTAGTGTGTATTGAAATTGAAGGGACAAAAAGAAATCCCCATTACCACATGGTATCTTATCTTTGACCAAATTGAAAAAGAATTGTCTACGACTTAAAAAATCTCTTAGCCACCACACATACTAGTTCGATCCTCTGCTATAAAACAGTGTTACATCTCCTCTTACACTCATCAAAATACGTTACATGTACTGATGAGCAGTTGAGATAAATAGAAAAATATTTGAATATTCTATTTTCTTATCTCAACGAATTACCAATACATATGGTGTGTATTAATGAGTATAGAAAGAGATGTAATACTTTTTTATAATAGAGGATTCGGACTGCCACACATCCACATAGGAAGGTCCAATTTTTCGAAGGGCCCAAAATTTAAAAAATAAAGAAAATGATTAAGTGGGATTCCTTAGGTCATTGTGGGAGTTAATTGAGGGAAATTTAATAATTGCATCTTCCTCCCTCAATTCAATCTGATTAAGACCCTTCAAAAAGTTGAAAAGAAACGGGTAATCGGATTACAGAAAAACATGGAAATGCAAGTTATTACGTGGAAATAAACAGTGCAAAATATGTTTTAAAAAAAAACTTAATTTGGCCCCAGTACAAATCAGTGGCTGCTTTATTTTATTACCATTAGAAAACAAACAAACAAAGAAAAAAATAAAATAAAGAAGGATTGTAGCTACTTAAATTTTCACAGTCTCAGTCTACTGTGTGAACATTTACATAAGACTATTAAAACCATACAAGAATGTCATATATATATATATATATATGTGTGTGTGTGTGTGTGTGTGTATTTTCAAATAACAAACGTGTACATATATATATATAGGGACATCCAACAATAAAGCACCGCCGTGGCTAAGATTTTTAACAGGGTTGGCAAATAGCTATGGCCACCCTTTTCCGGGTTGTTCTTCTCCTCCTCATCTTTTCAGGTTCTTCTTTATTTCTCACATATAGTCTTTTTCATTTCAATTTTCATTAAAAAGACGTGTTTTTTCAATTTACCCTTTTGCTCAAAGTTTGAGTTTTTGCATGTAAAGGGCTGTTCTTTTGTTTCTCTTGCTGGTGATCTTTCACATTGGAGATCAAAATAGAAAGATAAGAAAATTTGGGTTCTTGAATTTTGTAGTTATCAAGCAAGTTCTTTAACTTTATTCTATGTTTTTTTGAATTTTGAAGTGATTTTGCTGTGTCAGAGTGGAATTTATTTCATTTTTTTTTAGTTGCTGTAAATGGTGGCGGAGAGTGTACATTTTCAAGATTCAGAATTTATGGTGTTTTTATTTGCTTGTTTAATCTATAAAAAGTGTGATTCTTTGGTGGATTTTTTGATATGTGTTGTGATTCTTGTTAATTAGATGTTAGTGACAGTGTATATAACAAAAAAAAAAGAGGAAAAAAGAACTCGAATTTATTTCCTTACTTTCTTGATTCTCTTCAAGTTATTCATATTGATCCCAATTATTAATAATATTTGTAACTCAAGTTATGGATTTCTCTTCTCTGTTTTGGTGTCTTTTTGATTGTATTAATGAAATCCAGGAAAAAAAAAATACTGCTACAACTCAATGAATTCTATGTAGTTTTATCTTCTTTCAAGATAAATATACTTATTCAACTCTCTTACCTATGTCCAGAATCAATTCTTACCATCCATGGTGTAGGAGTGGGAATTAACTATGGCCAAATTGCCAATAATCTCCCATCACCGTCACGCGTCGCCTATCTTCTCAACTCCCTAAGCATAACTAGAGTGAAGCTCTATGACGCCGATCCCAATGTCCTGTCAGCATTCGCAAATACGGATATTGAGTTTGTTATTGGACTAGGAAACGAGTACCTTCAAAAAATGGCCGACCCTGTCCAAGCGCAAGCATGGATCCAACAGCACGTTCGTCCTTACATCTCCCAAACCAAGATCAGGTGCATCACAGTTGGTAATGAGGTCCTCACGGGCAACAATACTCAGCTGATGGCCTACCTTCTTCCAGCAATGCAGACCGTTAATGGGGCTCTAACGAGTCTTGGATTAAACAAACAGATATCCGTGACCACAGCTCATTCGTTTGGAATCTTGGGCAACTCTTTCCCACCTTCGGCTGGTGCGTTCAGACAAGATCTAGCTGAGTATATACAAAATATCCTTAACTTCCACTCACGGACAAACTCGCCTTTCCTTATAAATGCTTATCCTTTTTTCGCTTATAAGGATAATCCGCAGGAGGTATCACTCAGCTACGCGCTGTTCCAGCCTAACAATGGTACGGTAGACCCGGTGACAAACTTGGGTTATGATAACATGTTGTACGCACAGATTGATGCTGTTTATTCAGCCATTAAAGCAATGGGACACACGGATATACAAGTTAAAGTTTCTGAGACGGGGTGGCCATCAAAGGGGGATTCGAATGAGGCAGGGGCGACACTGGAAAATGCTAGATTGTATAATGGTAATTTGCTAAGACGGATAGAGCAAAATGAAGGAACTCCAGCAAATCCATCAATGCCGGTTGATATTTATGTTTTCGCCCTTTTTAATGAGGATTTAAAGCCTGGTCCAGTGTCTGAGAGGAACTATGGATTGTACTATCCGGATGGTACTCCCGTGTACAATATCGGGTTACAAGGTTATATTCCGCGCATGGATTATTCGGCTTCAAAGAGAAATGTACGTGGATGTCTTTTTTAATTCTTTTTCTTTTTTTACTCCTTTTTGAATCTGTGTAATGTTTATTTTTTTTCTTACTTTTCAGGTCATATGTTTCTTGAATGTATTCATCCTCTCCATAGCTTTATCAATATTTTCTTTGTAGCTAAGAATTTATCGTATACGAGGGAAAGATAGGGAAACGAAGGATGGAGAAAACAATACATCAATGAAATTCCTTAGTTTTACCTATTTTTCTCCAAGGGAAATTTGGGAGGTAAGTAGTTTATACATATTTTTCCTTTTATTTATATAACCTCGCAATTTTGCATATGAAAAGGAGATGCCTTTTTCCATTGCTTCACATAAATGCTTGTGATAATGAACAATGTTGGAGAGATTTGATGAGTTTATAAGAATTCAAAGTGCGGAGGATCACTTATGAAGTCTCTTGTTTCAAAATTACACATATTTCCCTTATATCTTATTTCATCTTACAGATACCCCCTCCTGTCAGTCATTACACATAGTCAAATGAACTCATCGTTCACATCTTAATAGACTTCCAGAATTGCTGATGCTATCCGAGTTTCTTGAAAAATTTTCTAAGGTTTTGATGGTCAAAAAGGGGGGTATTTGTAATTCTGAAACCGAAAAAGGGGAGTTTGTGTAATTGTACAGAGTTACAGGTCCGGAAAGTTACAAGATGATCGACTCTGTGTAAAAGGAAGATTTTTTACGGGTCGGGAGTAATTTTTTCATCAAACTAGTCCTATTTGCTACTTGTTAAAAGAACCTGCCTGGAGTTGTTTATAGATGATGACAACAAATTCAACTGATTGATTGCCTCAAATTCTTGGATACTTGTTATCATTGTTTATTGGAGAGTGGTGAGGGGTCTCTATCATCCTAACCTCTACCTGCAATAATGCATATACGAATCTTATTGTGACATGATTCCTATCTTCTTCAAGAAAAAAGTCACATTTTTCTTTGCGTCCACATTTAGCACTTTTTTGTTCTTTTTTTTTTTTAAATGAACGTCAAACTCGAAAGCTCATCTCTTTCGTCTGCATTTGTGAATCGATCTCTTAATTTTTTTGTTCTTTGTTTTCTTTCGTCGTGGAGCCCATTTTGTTTTCCTGTTCATTGTTCTTACATCAGGTCATTGCAGGGATAAGATAGACAAGTAGAAAAATCGAGATAATTTCACAATGTGGCTTGCTGGCATTTGTTGAGTTCAACCTAAGTTGTCTTGATATAAGCTTTACCCTGCTTTCTATTTCATCAGGTTGAACTTGATAAATTACAGGGGAGGTCGCTGTAATTATGTCTTCTTATTTCAGTTAGGATGTTATAAATTCCGTTAACGGCAGGGGTGGTGGATGTAATTTCTCAAACTTCAGGGTAGCCGATTGTAATTGCCCCGTAGCTATTTCATCATTGTGCATGCAACTTTGCTCTGCCGGTACAAGATTATGTTTAAACTATGATAGTCTCAGAATCAAAGACGAAAAAATACCTTTAACATTTTATAAAAATTTAATCTGGCCCTCTAAATAAAAATTTCTGACTTTGTCCCTGTCGTTAGAATTACTAATATACGAGATTGATCAGTTGGTTGGTTGTTTGTTTTGTCTGTTTGCAGGTGAAGATTTACCGAACTATTTATCAGTATACTGAACAGGAAAACTGTATACATAGTGATTCAGATACGATTTACATTGAATAGTCAATTCATTCTGAGAAACTCAAAATAATCTCTGTTGTGACAAAATTTTATCGAGGTTATGTGACAAAATTTAAATACAGTGTGTGTTTCTGAAATTCCATTAGGCATGAAAACAAAAAAAAAAAAAAAAAAAAGTCTCATCTTCTCAAACTTTTTTGTGACTCTCTCTCTCTCTCTCTCTCTTTCTCTCTCTCTCTCTCTCTCTCGATACAACGATACAATTTTTTTCTTTTGAATAAGTTTCACACTAAATTATTTTGGCTCCTCTAGCAATTTCAGTCAAGATCCGCCACTAATTCGGCCTAACATTAATATAAAAGATTAGCCGAATCTGAGCCTAATATCTTGACTCTAAAACCTTGTTTGGCCCGTGGTGGAATGTGGGGAAGGCTTAATCGTCTTCAAATCGTGTTTTTGTGTTGGAAATTTCGGGCTGGCGGCTCAACACCAGCAAATTTCCAACCAAGCAAGACCTTTCTGCGTTTTTGTATTTTAAAATGTAAGCAACATAGTTTAATCGAACTTGACTTCTCCATCCTCCATGAAATAGACAACATATAACCTTTGATTTCTTTAGTTTTTGGCAAATACATCTACACCCCTCGAGATATAGTGTAAAGTTTTAAAAACTACAAATATCCTATCAGTTTAACAAAATTCATCTTTCATCTAGGCGGGACACAATTGTGAGTGACACTTCTATTGTTCTCGATTGAGTTTTGGTACAAAATTTGTATGGTTTTGACAAGTTCAAAATATAATGAAATTTGTATGATCTTAACAAGTTCAAAGTATAACGAAATTTATATGGTCTTGACAAGTTCAAAATATAAAAGTTGTATATGAAGTTAATTTTAAAACAAAAAAGGCAATCCAATGTCGGATCATAGATGATGATGCTCGATGGCGGTTGTTGTGATATAAATTGAAATTACTCTACGAAATTTGATGAAATATCAAAATTGATTTGAGTAATTTATCTCGGACTAGACGAGACACATTGTTTTATGATCGGGTGAATTACTACGGTGGTATGAATGTTATTTTATTTACAAGAACCTAAACCTCAAAGGCTACTTGTAATTCTTAAACAATGATAAAATTATAATTACACCATACGTCAAGTACTTCATGCGTAACTTGCCATTTTTTAATTTTATTTTAAAGCAAGAACATATAATCAAATTTGGCTTCTTCACGCCGCTATAAAACGTACGTTCACATTAGAAAATTTGATTTAAGTCAGCCTGAATTGGAGAGAGTAGATTCTTAGTCCTTACTTGAATTTCTTGATAGAGATGTATTAGTAGTTTGCACGATTACACTACTTCTGATTCTTGATAAAGAAAGCGAAAAAACTAAATATTCACAACGATATCGTAGTATAATTAAACATCAAATTATAATTGAATTCTCAATATACTAACATGTCACAGTTCAAACGTCTAACATTTCACACAAGGTTCAAAGCCCCATATTTTACTCGGCACAATCTTGATAAATCGACCAATGCATTCAAACCTCTGTGCAAATCAAATCAAAGCCGAGATCACCAAGCCAATCAAAGTAGATTGACCAAGCCAACCAGGCACACACACACACACACACACACACCATATGAGAACCAAAGATAGAAACAAGAATAATCCTCTACAAAAACCATTCAACATGAAATACAGCTTCCGGGAGGTTTTTGTCGATTCACAATGCGGCTCTAATATACATTCTGCCTCCATTAGAGGGCAGTGCACGGGGAGGACACCGGTGAGTGGTGGGCACAATACATATATAGCAAACAATAAACCAATAACATGTTCTTTTTCTCTTGTTTTACATGTACAAAGGTTTCCTCAAACCATGCAATTCCAAAATCCAGCTAACTGAAACTTACATCATTGAGATTCTAATCTGCAACGAGGAAAGGGATGATCATGGACATAAATGTATCGTAAGATAGTGTCGCTGAACCTGTGTAACCAGGATCCTTCTCCTTGAACTTTTCTGTCAAACCCTTTACAATCATCCCACACCTAAATCGAAAAAGAAGACCATTAGAGGATCAGCTGGAGAGAGAGAGAGAGAAGGGAAATCGTGTCTCATAATTATAAGAACGGGAGCTTACTCGACGAAACCGTCAAAACTGAGCTCTCCCCTACGTCTACTGCCATCATCATATCTTGAAATCAGAATTTGCAAAACAGAAGGTGGTAATGCATATCCAAGACTATATAGGGCATCCCTCAATTCCACCGCATCAATTTTCCCGCTCCGGTCTCTATCAAATCTTTCAAAAATGCCCTGAAATAGTGGAAACCCTCAATAAAGTTGAATCCTCTTAGTTTCAGAATTACCAATAACTCCTTTTGCTCATTGAAATTTAATCAAGACAGGAAAAATTTATTAAAAAACGTGAATAACAACATCCAAATATGTGAGAACAATTTGAAAAGTTTACTAAAGTTTGAATTATAATTTATAACATCTAACTATATTAACAATCAAGAGAAAGGGATAACTGTAATGTGGAAATAGTTTACAAGGGAGGTATAATCGACAAAAAGCACATCAATCAAATTCTATAAAATTGACAAAACTACTAAATCATCCATGCGAACACATAATGCAATATTTAGTACATAGAAAACATTCAGTAACTAGAAACCTAAATTACAAGTTCAAGCAAGGAGATATGAGCTGGGACAGTAGAACCAACAGAATATACACTTTGGAGTATGAGATACATCTCCACTCTCCAGAATGTCTTAGAAGAGATCGAATCAGATACAGATATATAAATAAGATTTTCGATGCTTATAACATGTTTGTTAAATGAAGTTGTTACTTATATACATCAACCTCATAAATGTAGGAGAGACACGATATTGACATCATTGAATCGTGATACCCCTCTTTCTATTCCCTGTTGTAAAGTATTAAAAGAAAAAATAGAACATAAACAAAAGATTACTTTCTTCACTCACCCGCCACTGGCCAAGGCAATTCCATACCTCCGCAAACTCTTTTGGTCCTGCATGTTTCAACAAGAACCAAGAAATGATGAAAAATAAATGAACACTGATTTGTATAGGCATACTAGATAAACAAGATTCATAACATCATCCATTTCTAACTTCCAATCCATGGGAAAAGAAAAATAAAGAGAAAAAGGGAGAGCCAAGTTACAGACGAAAGGGGGGAGAACCGAAAAATCAAGTATAGAAGTTATACAGAGTACTATACAAGTCCTTACCACCACCACCATCCACCCCCTAAACCTATTTCTTTAATTGAATGTCATTTTATTAAAAAGAAGTTCCTTAAAACTTCCTCTTTCTTTAAAAGATTCTGATCAACTCCTGTTTGTCGAGCACCTTTGTCAATGAAATATAGAAAAACATCTTATTGATTAAATCTCAAAAGCTCACTATTCAAATATCTTTTCCTTCTCTTTGGGATCGAACATCAATTGCAACAATTTGACATGTGGCTCATCGGGATAGATGCACACGAAAAACACCTTTCAATCGATTATAAAGTTTTCTCCTTCACAAGCTGCATCTTACTAACAATGACTCAAATGAAATGCACTGAAACCCCATTCCCACTTACACACCAGATTCCTCATTCAGGCAAACTATGAAACCAAGCGGCAATGCACTTTTCGCTTACTCTTTGAAAACACAAAGAACAACACCAAATAGGAACGATCTTTTTTGCCTTCGAAGAACAAAAATGAAACATTGACAACAAAAATGGCCGATTGAACCCCAAGTCTCAATCACCCCTTACCCCTTTGCAATAGAACAAAAGGGATAGACCCATTATATTTCTTAAAATACGATTACAAGCAATTCAATGAAAGCTACTTAACCAAGAAAAGTTCAATTTACAAACCCATAAAAGCTAAACCGACTTTGCCAATTCACAGATAAACAAACAAAAAAAATAAAAAATCATGAAACGAAAAAGTTAAAAAACCCGAAGTCAGAATCAGAAACAACAGCAAAACAATCGACTCACTCACCGATTCTACCAAAAGATTCGCGCGAGTTCTTGAAGAGAAAGATGAGCAAACGCAGGGTCCCCAGGCTGAACTTCTGATACTTCCATGCCAGCGCCTCCTGGAGCTCCGTTTCCTCAATGTACCCGTTTTGGTTCCTGTCCACCATCTGGAAACTGCTGATCACCTCCGGGTTCGTGCCCGGAGGAAACGCACTGTACACGTTCTGCTGCTGAGGCTGGTACGGGTACGACCCATACCCATATCCGTGCCCGTATCCCTGTGGCGGCGGAGGGGTCGAACCCGACCCGAACCAGCTGCTACTGCTGTGGGTTTGGGTGATTGGGGCATAGGGCGATGACGGTTGCGCTGACGGCGGAGGTGGAGGGGCCTGGTATGGGTATCCGACCCGGTTCTGGTCCGAGTCGGGTGCGGGTGGGGCGGACGGGGGTGGTCGGGTGCTGCCGGTGGATGAAGCCATTGCTCTTGAAAGTTGGATAACTTATTCTGATTTAACAATGGGGGACAATATATATATATATATATATATATATATATATTTCAAATAGACTGGTGACTCGGTGAGGGTATTTTGGTAAATTCACCCATACTCGGGATATCATCAAATATGATTTCAAAATTTGTGGTATTTCTTAATTTTCGTAATTTTTTAAAATTTTCATCAAATTTGGTTATTTTCAGCCACAGACGTTCAAAATTAACGGTGAGGTGCATGTGCTCCTCAATAACTAATGGCACATATGCGCTTCAATGTTAATTTTAATATCTGTCACTAAAAATGACCAAATTTGATAAAAATTTTGAAAAATTATTTTTATTTTAGTGAGCTCGTAAAATTAGGGATCAAATTTTTAAAAAATACCATAAATATTGGGACCATATTTTATTTTATCCCAATATTTAATTTAGAAACTATATACACTTATTTAAATATATTTTTTTTGTTGACTATTCTGTTGGTTGAAGTAATCTATGATGATAATAAATTTACAAAAAATAAATAAAAATTTTGATAATTTATTGATAGCAACGTCAATATTATTATTCGACATTTTATCACTATCTTCCATTATATTTAACCGAAAATGACAAAAAAAAAAAAAAAGAAAAGTTATAGTAACAGATTTACTTAAAACGCATTTTAATGAAAAAAAAACTAAAGTAATTAGGATAAAAAAAAGTATATTTTGTCATTGAAAGTTAACCTAACAATCGTCATTATTGCAACTGTCTCAATGTCAACTGTTTTAGGCTTTTTGCCAATGACCACATAAACATGGTTCTCCAAGCCAACAAGTTGAAGTCAAAGTGAGAGGGACTTAAACTCATTAATTCAAATTTTTTTATTATACTTATCAAGATATAAATAAGTATGTATATTGGTGGATTGTCGAGATTAAAAAAAATTAATTTTTGATTTTTTTATTATAATTTTCCCTCTTTCTTAATCTCAAAGCGTATATTAATAAATTTGTTTTTAGTCTTACCCACTAATTAGTCCAAATTCGAACACTGCAAAGGTCTATTATGAAAGTGGTTCGCTCAATTTGGGATATTAATAAGTGTAATAGAAACTGTTAGACAAAAGTGAAATAAAAGATACTGATAGGAATTTACCGTGGTTAGATGTTGGGGGTATGTGCCAAAAATTTTGGTTAATATTAACTAAGCAATTTGCTTGACCTCACAAATTATATGGATGTAATTTTTGCTATTAATAAAATTAAGAACGGGTAAATAGTACCATGGTAGTTTTAGTGTTTAAATTAATGACCTTCCTGTTTAATATTCAAGCTCAAACCTTATTAAATATATAGAATTTACTAACAATTTCGAAGTACTAACTGGTGGTTGTGATTTGTCCACGATATCTATTTCGAACAGGAACATGACTTAATTTATTGGTGTATTAGTAGTGACGTGGCACATTTCCGAATGAGAATCCGACCCCCTCTCTCAAAGCAAGAAGCCATCTACTCCCCGGTCGATCCCTCAAATCCTCCTGATCGAGTCGACCGGCACCGAACGGCTCCGCGACTCCTCCCCTTATCGGCTCACTGGTCATAATACACCCTTCTAGAAGCCTGCTCCTCGGCGATCTGATCGACATACCTATCGACCGCGATCATGCCGGGTCCAACGGATCCTTGCTCGCATTAAATGCTCCGTCAGACGAGGTATGGGGGGAGCCACTTAACCCCATACCTCATTAATGGGGCGCCAGCTATCGCCTATAGACCCTACCCCTGGGTCTACGGGTCGCCCACGTCTGTCTTCAATGGCCTACTTGGCCTGGTGGGCCCACAAGAGTGTGGTATACCTGGATATGGTATAAACACCCCTGCATTTATGGTAAGACACACGTATTAAATACATATAATACCCTTACTCTGCTCAAATTACCCCACAACCGATCCGCTGACTTAAACATCGGAGGGTCTTAGCCGAGACCCATCTCGGCTAGCTCACGTTGTTATTTCCCTTGTTGCAGGACAACTTCCCATTCAACTATCAACAATAACACGCTCGACCAGACTAATCGATCGGAGTCGACCAGCCCTGAATTCGACCCGCATTAGGTAGGATTGTTGTAATCAAATTGATACTAGTCTCACCAAATTATGATAAATTGAACATTATGTACGAGTGGCATAAGAAATTAAGTTATTGGTGTATTGGTTGGACTATGATAACCAAAATGAATTTAATTTTAACGAACTATATATTAATTTACTAATATATTGATAGTGCTCTGGTAATAAAATTGGTAAATTTGACCAAATTCATCCACTATTGAATTACGTGGACTCTTACATACAAATAAAGAATACAATCCAAACTCTAATATTACAAGAAATATCAAATTGGAACCAAATTTACATATTCTATCTCAATTAGGTGTTTTCTCTTGTATATTCACAGAACAAATGCATATCATATATATAAAGCATTTTTTAAAATATCCATTTAACATTAATTACACGCACGAACGTGGAATATTAACATTTAGCCTGAAATACAAACTAAAGCATCATATCTAAACAGAGGGTTAATTAAATTTTGCACTCCTAAAGTATACCCAGGACTGAATTTTTACTTTTTTAACCATTACAAGGGGGTTTGATTTGATATATTTTGTAATCCCAGATGCAAAATGTAATTTACCCTTAGCCAAAGGGATGACGAAGATCCCTAGCTATTAGCTACGGAAAATTCTTGTATGAATCCGATATTTGAACCCCACATATGAATTAAATGGTTGAGATTTTATTATATTTTATATATTGATTTTTTGATAAGTGAATTAATGGTGTTTGGTGCATGCGTGTAATCCAGACCCGAGCACTTGAAAGAATTTCCCATCAGCCTAGTTAAGTTGGAAGCGTTCTCTCCAAGGCTTAAGTTGCATATATTTTATCCAAGCTTGACCCCTTGCTCCACAAGCTAAAAGCCCTCCCTTTCATTTATTCCCAGTTTGTTGGTACATTATGTATGATTGATCACCAAGTTAGAATCATTATTTCAACTTGATCGTACAATTTAATAATCACTTAACAGAAACAATTAACAATTTAGCATGACTTGGTCTCAGTTTCAAAGTCCAAATAACATAGTATAAATAGCCCTTTCCAAGAACAGGCACAACGCAGTGCATCAGTTATACAATCAATAGAGACCTAAAAGAGCAAAAATGGAGTTAATTTTGGCAGATTCTGATTCTCGAAAGTCAAAATGGATCAAAAGCACTTCTTGGAACAATGCTTTCATTCTTATGGGATTGCTTTTAGCATTCAACTTGGCAGCATTTCTCACTGAACTATCAGCAGGTAATATTTACCAGCTTTTCCTGAATTTGCTCATATTCACAGACACACACACACACTAACTAACTAACTGACACGTGTGCATGCGCGTGTGTATTTTATGAATGTGGCAGTCTTTATCACTATTAATGCGCTCTTCGTTACCAAATGTGCAGATACTGTGAGAAGAAGTGCCAATGAATATCTCACCACTCTGGCGATCAAGTTTCTGAATTTCTGCATTGCTAAATCGTTGCAGTTCAGATATGTTGCCCCGTTGCAAACTCTATCGCCGTTTACTGTCGCTTGTGTTCTGGTTCGTGCTGGCTCGATCAGTCTCATCTCTGTATTCTTGACTGTTAGGCTTGTTATGTTTTTCACAGGCACATCAATGGCAAGGCTGTACAAATACCAATTCATTGTTTACTGTGTAGCAAGCCAAGAAGAAGATCAGTTAACCTTCAAAAGCCCTTCAGAGGCACAAGTTCAAGAAATCAACATTTTAATGACTATTATGCATTTATATATATATATATATGGGGGTGTGTGTGCGCGCGCGCAAAGAACAAGGTGAAAAATGCTTCTGGTGATAGTAAACAACACAACAACATTGTTGCATTAACTGCAATTAGAACTGGTTGATGTTGGTGGAGATCACATAAATAGGCCAAATATGCTTATAATTCCTCATACAACAATCACCGGTATCGGAAAAAAAGCCCGGATGAAATTAAACCCCAAATAATAGACTAGCCAATCTGAATCAATACAAGGATGATCAAAATATCCCCTCAAATTACTCAATTTCCTAGAGCAACTAAAATGATACAACTTTTCGTAAGCTTTAGACTATATCATGTTATCGATGCACGTTGCAGTAGACCCACCATCCTCACAATTTCCATTCAATGGAACACAAGTTGTATTTTCAACATTTCCATTGTGAATTCTTGTACTAACAAGATCCTCTTTAGTTTCCATAGTCCCATCCTTAGAAATATCGGGACCGCCCGTTGTCTCAACTTGGGAGCTCACAGTATCTGTTATGCCCGACCCATCTCCAGCCTGACAGTCTGTGTTCCCCTCCAAACGGGCCGTACCTTGGGCAAAGTTATCATGCCTCTTGAGGGGCCGCCTCTTCCTGCGCTGCTGTTTCTTGAAACGAGCTTTCTTCGGTTTGAGGGCTGCTTTAGTCTCCTGAGTGCTGATTCCAAGATCGGATACCTTCTTTTTCTGAGGAATAACGGTGTAAATGGTGTTGCCTGTCTGATGATCTTCAGAGGCGGATGTAGAAGACTGGATGGCTAACAGCGCGGTCCTCGCAGCTTTGATCTCAGCTTCTTTCTTTGTACTTGCTGAAGCTCCAATATACTTGATGCCTCCAATTTCAACAACGCAAGAATACATTGGTGTTCTACCTTGTTTCTCATCCTTGTGGCACTCATACACGGGAATGGCGTAGTTCATTTTTTGAGTATATTCTTGCAGCAGGTTCTTGCACAAGCCCGTTTGATGCTGAAATTGTGCAATAAAAAAGTTAAATGCCGCACAGGTCCACATAAGTAATTGAGATAAAAACAGATGAAAGCAAGAATCATCGAAGTGAACTTGTCAAAAAAACCTTTGTTGCTAAGTTTTATTCTTATTTCTACTCGCCTTGTCGCCTCTTCTTCTCTAGAAACAAAAAACCTTTACACTCCGACATATGATATGATAAAATGACAGTCCCTGTTGCTTAAGGATGCCCTAGAAACAAATTTCCAACAGTAACATAGCAACAAGACTTGTATACTCGAAAAAGATTAGAAATTTTTAGGAAAGGATACAACCAAGGGCTGTATTTACCATTAAATGTTTGAAAGAATGAATAAGGCAGTTATTTCTCCATTTGTTTCCTTGTACCCCTTTCAGCAGCTCTAGCGTATATTTTGATTAGATGCAATGTAATATAGACATTAAAGTGTCTAGAAAGCTAGCTAGAATAAGACAAGCAACGATATCAGAAGGCAACCAGATTTACAGTATCCATGATACACATATAACCCAAAATCGATCATTCCCCTTCTCTTCTGCACACAATCTAATCCTGCATAATCTACTCAATGGGATTTGAAAGGAATTCAATCAGGCTTGCAATCAGCAACAATCCGATCTCAAAGTCCCTTCTCCCTTAATTTCTCACTCTCAAGATTTTAACCTACCTACCTTCAACTTGAAACAAATTTCAATTCAGGCCAAAAAAGCATGGAAAAATGATATCACCTAAAAGATATAAACTGGACAAGATATTAAGCCAAAAGTAATACATACAAAACAAGCTAACTAAAGAAAATTACCACAGGTTGAGAGATCCCAAATTTCATATCAACAGACTTGGCAAGTTCTATGAGAGCAACTTCAGCAGCTGACTGCTCGGCTGCCTTGCGATTGAAAAATCCAGGTAGAGAATCATATCTGACATTGTTAACAATTACAGTTGATCTAAAGGAAGGCTCATGAGAAGGGCCTTCCTTGATAGTCTCATAAACTGGAGTTGTGAGTCCTGCTTTCTGACAATACTCTTGCAAGCGACTCTTGAAGACATAACAGTTCGACACACCTGTCACACATTTAAGAAAACCTAAATTCAGGATCAATCAGGACAATGTCAGATAGGATAGTCTCTTTGAGAGAGCCAAACTGAAAGTCTCAAACTGCAACAAAGTACTACATTCAGAAATAACAGTATTTTAATGAATTTCCTGAGCGAAGTCTGATATCAATATTAGCAGAGAGGCTCGGCAAATATCACATTTCTACCATCTCAAGAAACACTTATCAACCCGATATCAATTTTACCATATCTTTTTTCGTCATTATTACACTAAAGAGTTTACAAGCTCTCATTTTTGCCAAAACCAACTACAGCTCATAAGTTCCCAAAACATTTTATCCGAAAACTCGGACATATTAGATTTAAAATAACATTCAGGAAATTAAAAGCTCCAAAAACGTCTTAGAAGCTTAGGAACATTAAACCCCATAAAAACATGCATTGCAAAATACCCTCTAAGAGATTAAAAACTCAAACATGGTTACAATACAAAGAAAATTCGCTGAAAGAAATATCATCACTAATCTTCCACATGGGATTTACGAACTGCCAAAAGAATGAATATATTACTTGGAGGTGTCTCTTTCTCTTGTGAATCGTGATTATTGGCCTTGACCTTCCTCTTCTTTTCAGATGACGCTGGGGTGGGGTTGAATCTAGGACTACCAAGATGCTCTGCCTGGGTAGGAGGTGTCGCAGGGTTTGCAAGGACATAAGACGTCCCCATTGTATTTTCAACAGTACCCTCAAATTCCAACTGACCAGCTTCCATCTCAAACAATTTCAGCCTTTCCCGTCTCTTTTCCCGCTCCTTTGTTCTTTTTATTTGTAATTCGGTTAACAAAAACCTTACAACAAGTCATCTAAGAATGCAACTAAAAGAAGTTGGAGTACAAAAACGACAGATCTTTTACAGGGTCATATTCAATAAAAATCAAAGAAACAGCATTTGTGTGTGTTAGACATGCATATCTCATGTCTGTAACTAATTCATATTGCCGTCAAAAATAGGACCGTTTGCTATGTGTTAATATTAAATCAAAAACCAAATGCATTTTGAATGAGATTGATTTATTTTGGACCAGGAGTAAGAATCAAAATATACAATGTTCGCGAGGGCGAATTTGTGAGAAAGAGATAGCTCGTTCGAGTCACCTCCAATCTTTTGATAAGTTGAAGCAACAAAATTTCACAAAACAACAAAAGATGGAAGCAATTGAAATATCATCTCATTCTCATTATAGGGTTTAGCAAAACTGAAATTTTTCCTAAAGTTCGAAACTTGGGGTTTCAGAAAATCTCCCATTTCTCAAGAAAAATTAAAACCCTGAAAATCCTTGGTTTCTTGAACCCAATTAAATTCTTCAAAAGTCTTTTTCTATAACAATCACCTAAACCATCTCACACCCATAAAGAAAGAAGCCAAAAAAAGAAATAGATAAGCTTTCTCCTTCTGGACCAACAAATTCCTTTATCATCAGTATTATCACAACCTTTATGCATTCTTGCAGAAAAAGGAGTAACAGGAAATTCATATATATATATATATATATAATTTGACAAGATGTCAGCAGGGTCGAGCACAAGTATTTACTTGAGTAAAAAAAAAATTGCAAAATACGAAAATATGGAAAATTTACCAGAAACAAGAGGAGTTCAGAGTGATGATTCTGGCTCAGGGGAAGCTGAGATTTTAGAGAGAGAAAGAGGAAAAGGGCAAGGCCTTCTCTCACTCCTCGTCCATTTATGATGATGGACACAATTTCCAGCGAACAAACAGATGCAGTGGCCAAGAAAGCGGCTTTTGGGTTGCGTAAACTGTAAAGTAGATTCTACACAGGCCCAGATTCTGTACAAGGGCCGCTAAATTGTCAACACTTTAAGCCCGTTTAAGGTCCAATCCACGTGACAATGCTTTTTCGTTTTTCTATTTTTTTATTTTTATTTTTTGGCGAGAAAGCTTTTGTAAATTACTAAATTTGCATATATAATTGTAATTAGTTGTTGGGTGGCACACTTAATGTATGTATAAAATAAAAAATAGATATAATTTAATTTTATATTTAAATTTTAATAAAATAAAGCTATAAATATTTATTAATTTTTTTAATGTTTATTAAATTATGATGAGTAAAAGTAAAAATAATTCGAAGTAAAATGAAATTATATGATTATTAAATGGTGTTAGGAGAGAGACTGAGAAAGTAAAAAGAATTGATTACAAGCCAGGGACAAAAAGGCAAATAATAAATACTGATTTGTCTTCTACGAATTATACATTTCAATATTTGTATGAAAGACAGAGAAAAATGTAACTGATATATATATATATATACATATTTATACATAGGGGTGCACTAATGGAATGTAGAATAAAATATGTATCTTTTTCTTCGTTGAATAATAATATTTATAAATCTAAGTATCAAACTTTACTTTTACGAGTGCGGAATGATGAAAATTTACTATGTTGGGAATAAGTTTTAAATTTTTCATTATTTCCAATACTATAGATTTATTCATGGCCTCATTAGCTCATATAATTCTGGTTTGTAAATTCTTATCATATCTCACAATAGTAAGTGTTTTGACAAGCTGACTAGAGATTGGTTCCTAGTCTTTTTGTGGTCGTGCCCATGAAAATGGGACACCGCTTTCAACTAATGTCGTGATCAACTATCAAGACCTGCAGATATGAGACACCGCTATCAGCTAATGAGATTTTATCTTAGAGCTCCGATCACCATCAAAGCTTGCATAAATGAGACACCGTTATCAGCTAATGAGATTTTGTCTTAGAGTCGCGGTCGGTAATCATAACGTTCAAATAGCAACAAGTGTCGCGACTCTCCATTAGTCTAATTTTCCCATTTCTTATGGTTTATATAGTTGATTTCGTATCCTATATCTTATGATATATAATCAAGTTCATTCTTAATTTTATTCTATTATAATTATAAACACAATCACACAATATGTACGACAACTAATTTGTCACCGAACGTATTTTCTGTCTCCGCATAAGTACCAGCATTTAAATATTTAGTTCGATTGGTTGGATTTTATTTTACGGAAGTTGTCGAACTGTCCTCAACATTTGTGATTGGAGTTGAAAATCAATCTCAGCTTCAACTGCAAGTTCATAAAAATTTGGAGTAGAACATAATGTTGAGCTTCAGTAGCCAAAAGATTTCTTACAGGCACAATATGTGAAGAAATGGAATACGCATACATAAATTATGAAATGGTTAGCAGAATATTAAAGAGATTACTTAAGTGCAAGCAAAGCAGGACTATACCGTTTTCTAAAGAGTTTATCCCCAACCAAGAGTAGATGGGGCATCATTGGAGACCAATAACAGAGTGGTTCTTTGAACACAGAACAGAGAGAGAAGCAACTATCTGTAATTGCAATTTCTAGGGCTGAGCTACAATCTGTCTCAATCTACTGCATTTTTCTCGTCTCCTTCGCTTTCAACTTCCTGTCGTTTTTTCCGACCTTCAGTCTTTGTAGGTGGCTCTTTCCTTTTTGCTTTCTTGTTCGTGTCTTTTGCCTTTGATGATCCCGATGAGGCTGACTTCCTCCCAGCATTCCTTTGTCTAAACTCTGCCACAAAATACCAACAATAGAATATAAAGAGGAGATAAATAGAAACAAAAATGAAACACGAGAGGAAATTATAGCTACACTATGCTAATCTAAAAACAGATAGCTACTACATATATGATCTGTTGCTGGAAGGTATATTGAAGTTCCAGTGTTCCACAAATTACTAACACATCTATGGCTAGAACAGAAACAGGTGGATAAATTACCCCAGTCCCGATAAGAGAGATGCATATCCATAAGCCAAAGCAATCAAGGTAAAGAAACAGCTTGAAAAGCATGTTCAGAATTTATGGATACAATAATCTTATTACTTCCCTCTATATACTCGTTTGTAGACAAAAGAAAGATCAGTCGCAATATCGCTCTTCATTTAACTCTTTTGGATATAGCTGAAAATATTTTCTACAATACCATCAAATGACT
The DNA here is from genome assembly GCA_026212405.1 of Petrea volubilis. Lineage (NCBI taxonomy): Eukaryota > Viridiplantae > Streptophyta > Magnoliopsida > Lamiales > Verbenaceae > Petrea > Petrea volubilis. The sequence continues at coordinate 2,006,081 of CM047886.1, read as the reverse complement.
CAAATCCAATTGTGTGGGGTTGAATCTTGAATATTGAGTGATTGCCCTTCTTGGGAAATACAGAGAGAAATATGCAAGACATGGAGGCTCCAAAGGGACATCATCTAGAAATTACAATCCCCACTTCTTAGAAGTGCCCACAGAGGAGTAATGACAAGCCTTCAGCCCTTGGGTACGCACCCTCCTCTCCTCATTCTACCAAAGGTGCAGCACAAAACATGTTTGAGGGTGCAAGTCACAAAATTAAGCTCATTAATTAAGTAACCAATCGCAAAGGTAAGTAGATAAACTAACCAGCCTAGCATTATTCTCACCCAAAGGCTGTTAGCAAGAGAATGATCCACAAAATGCTTCAGATCCACCAGTTCTATTCAGTATTCCTTATAACATATGTGCATAACATATATGGAAATGCTAACCGCTACTTTTATCCTTCTCTTTCATTGGCAAGCAATTTGTCCTTCTCCCTCATTACTGAGGGATACCTTCTATGCATAATGAGAATTTGGGATTTCCTTATTCAACTTGCTAACAGCTGTTTTTATCCACCTGTTAGTGTATTAAGGATTAGCAAATGTACACTTATTGGAATCCAAAATGGAATAGGAAGTAAAATACCAATTTAGATAGGAGGATCAAAGCACACACAAATTTCAAGGAAAACCTGTCATGAACTTGAGTAGAGTTTGGGGTTTGAAGGAAGACCAACAGATCACATCCAAGAATGGAAGGATTGAATGACTGATTTATTAAAAGGACAGGTTAAACAAGGGAAACAGCATCGCATCATTTGAATCAGCAAAGCAAAAGGAAGCTGATTGATACAACAGTGTTCCAGTTAATGAAGAGGACACCACACCGACACATATGCCAACAGATTGACAGGCCTCAATGATTGCTCTCCCACTTTAAGGAATATAGTAGCTGCTTCAAAATTTGACAAACAACCCAGTGAAGCCGTGCCACCTGTCAAAACCACTCGATATTGCTAGGCTCACAGGAAATTCTGTACTGAATTCTATGTTGACGTAATCTTATATATGTACTGAGCTATGGAGTTGCAGGGTTAGGAATGCAATCGGCTTTTCTTCCAAATCTACATCTCTGTTCCCCTATATCCTCTATTTCTCTGCATTCCTCATCCCCAATTCTTCCCTTTAATTCCAACACATTACAGAGCTGATTAAAAGTTAATGTAGTAGAGGGGCTAACCTTCAAGAGAAGCTCTGAGAGGCCCAATGAACTCCGTAAACTCTATCTCTTCCAGGGCCTTGAATACATCTTCCGCATTGATTATTTGTCTGTTCGACTCCTTACATACGTCATTGGCGCTGCAAATATCAAGAAATCATATACTATAAGCCACCTATTCAATTTCTCTGTCACAAAAAACAACATGATTGACCCCAAAATTTCAAGATCACGATGTTTAACAAACAAAAAAAGTGCGGTAGCCCAGACGACCCAATTCACAACCCTAAACCCTAGAATGTCAAACAACATTAGCAAATCTCATAATCTAGTCCACATACTACACAAAGAAAATAAACTCCGAAAATTAATCAAACAAATTTGTTAAGAAAAGAGAAAAATTCGCACTTCAACAACTTTCTATGCGGGGTTCCGATTTGAAAAACTAAAAATAAAAATCGAAAATTTAGAATTCCTGCAACCAGAACAGAGTATAGAACCCAATCAAAACCAAAACTTCTAGAATTAACGATGCTTTTCACGTTTGAGAGAGCGATAGCGTTCGCGCGTGGGGCTTACGTTGCGGAGAGATAGTGGATGAAGATGCGGGCACTTTCGGAGAAGGCCTGGAGAGAGTCGCGGAGGACGGAGATCTCGTAGTCGGTGGAGAGCTGGGAAAGCTTCTCCTTCACCACCCGCCGCACGATAGTCTTCGGCAGCTCCTCCGTCTCCGAGACCACCTTTTCCGTCACCTCTTTGTCTTTCTCCTTCTCCGCCATTACTCTCTCTCTCTCTCTCTCTCTCTCTGTGACGACGGCGCTTTTGGTTCAAGAAGCGATAATACAGGTTAATTTTCCCGCCATCCACAGTAATGTCCAAGAGAAGGACTCATGAGATGTCTAATTCTGATTAGCGTCCCTCCTAAGTCCTAATAATTAGAAAAAAAAAATTCAAAAAGATAAACGGATAATTACACTACCGACACTTGAGGTTTGAGGTAATTACACTAATCATTCTTGAAGTTTGATGTAATTACACTAATTACCCCTCTAAAATTGATAATTACACAATCGTCCTTGAAATTTTCTGAAATCTTACACCGAATCCTAGTTGTTGAACTAATCGGCTATTTTTGCTGGCATTATTAAAAAAAATAAAAATAGAAACTCTATTTTGTCCTTGTGTTTTTATAAAATGAATAATTCTGTATAAGTAAAACACCCACTAGTGTATGATAATATATATATATATATATATGTATATAAATTAGTAATATAAAAACAATTACTTTTTCGAGTATGGCAAAATAAATATGAAAAACCAACTACAAGACAAGAAGCTTAATTACTATTTAGGACGGCCCAAATGCGGCGCAGACTCCTCCGAGTCCAATTAATGTCAACCATACATGTTACGTCGCGATAGCTGGAAATAATACTATGTGACAATTACGGATTCACCACTATAAATAGTTTAAGTTTTAATATCGAAAGATAACAATAAAAAGTCATTCGACATTTGATTAATTTCTCTTTAATTTAGTTTGACTTGAGCATCGGGTGATTTATACCAAGTCAACTCTCAACATGCCCTAACGATTATTCATGCGCAAAGGTCTAGGTCCAATTAACCTCGAGCCATCCCAATCAGGAGATTCACTTCTGTTCCAAAAAAATTCAAGATAAGTTCTAGAGTGTTAGATTAAGTTCGGAAGATTCGTCCCTAATGATCATGTTAGACCTTAATGTTATATTTGGATGGTGAATTTTGATGAGAAAAGGTAAAAGAAAAATGAAAAGGTTTAATACTATGATTTGAAACATGAAAAAAAAATTCTTTTCCATTATCCTTATTGAAATCCACAAACTAAACGTGGGCTACGAGTAGGGTTGTCGATTATGGAGCGGATTTTAATTCGAATTCGATCCGAGTCCGAATTTTAGCATATTCGACCGATTAAAATATCTGATGGGTCAGATCCGATTATGAATATCCGTAATCCTAAATAAATGGATAGAATATGGAATCAAGTAGTCCAATCCATTAAAGATCTGAATCCGAACTTTAATCATATTTTTTATTATATTAACAACCTTACACATATAATGTTAGTGAAGAAGTTTAAATAGAATGCAATATCCAAATCATTATAATTTATAATACATTTTTTATATTTTTAAAGGATTTTTTCAAGAAATAATGTATAGTTTTTATACATATTATAAAATAATTTTCTACTTATTTAAATTTTATTTTTTATATAAGAAATAATTTTTTTATTGCTTATTCAATTTTAAAGTTTCAAATTTTTTAAAAGTTAATCGGATTTTGGATTTTTTTATCAGATTCAAATTCAGTTAAAATGAATATAAATTCTATAGTATAGGAGTTGGATTCGGATATTAAAGGGGCTTATCGGATTTGGATTCGAATTTTCCAAATTTGATCCAAATCCGCCCGGTTGACAACCCTAGCTAAGAGATTCAATCAATTTCAACAAGGATATCCTTTGTAATGTTTTAAACTTTGGAGGGATTCCGATAATTCACCTTTTTTTTCAGTTGAAATTGAGGGCAATTTTGGTTTTTTTTTGTTTTTGGTTTTGACAGAAAATTGAAGGCAAATTAGACTTATTCAAGATTCAATAAAAATATAATCCTATACAATATAATGGGAAAATAAAATTTTTAGTCCTATAGTTGTTGTCAAATTTAGATCTCATTCAGTACATGTGTGTAGCACTGAGTACAACAATATTTTTTTAGGACAAAGAAAATCTCAACTTGGGTCAGCCCTTATCCAAAGGGGGAAAAAATGCAATTATATTAGTGAAATAAACAATTTTAGTGAAATAAAAATTAAAAAAAAAAATTTACCCCTCCTTTTATATTTAATTATATTAACTCAATTTATAAAAAACATTATCAATTCAAATTCACAAATACATATTTATATGCAAAACATTGATAAATCCATATGTACATAATATATATATATATACATTACATATATATATATAGATTACAAACCCACCGCCGTCCGTCGCTACCAATGGCACCACCCTCCAGAAAGATATCGAGAGAGAGAGAGAGAGGGAAGGAGGAGAGCAAGATTGATGGAGAGAGAGAGAGAGAGAAGGACAATGAGAGATGATGGTGGTGGGAGGAAGGAGGTGGGCGGCAACCTCGGGGCGGTGGTCATTCATTACACTTTTTAGTGCATATAACCTAAATCGAACAAGGGCTAACTTATACATTTTTTTTGGAAAAATATCATGTTCGGCTGTTAATTATAGCCAATTCAGCTTTTTATCTTTTGAAAATCGTCATTTTAATTTTGGTCCTTTAACTTTTTTAAAAAAAATTGAGGTTTTGATCCGATTCCCTCGGAAATTACTAACATGGCATTCACTTGTAATTACGTGTTTGGATTAGAGAATCATAACATCATGTAGGCATGTAGCAGCTGCAGAATTAAGAAGAAAAAAAGCACATGCTTGCTTCACCTTGCCCTGCATGAGTCTTCGAATTCAAGGTTCCTTAATCAATGGGCCAAAAAGAAAGTAACAATTATAAACCTATGGATTAATTCTTCATGATATACAGTTACACACTAATAAATATGCTCGAATTTCGAATTTGATGAGTAAAATAAAGAAAAAAAATCAAAAATAAAGCATAAAATAAAATTGACCAAAGATTTTTCGTTAAACAACTTCCTCACTATAATGCAAAAATAAAAATGCAAAAACCAAACATTACAGGAACTTCTGACATAGTATTTTGTGGGCTGTATGCTATATTTCCAATGTTTTTCAAAGCCACTAAAACCCAAATTGCCTCATCAGCACTGATAAGGGCAACAAAGCACATTAGCAAGGTGGATGAATAGATGGAAAAAAAAATCATCAGTAGCTCCTGCCCCAGTATGTCCATTTCTTCGCAGGCTTTCCCGATGCGAAGCACAACGTACCTGCATAACAGAACAATTAGCTATACACTTACCAATAAAATCCCAATTCATGTAATCAAGTCTCAAATTTGGTTAATTAACCCGTTTTCTCGTGTTCGGATAAGTGTCGTAACATTTTTCCAAAGATTATGTAGAAATGTACCTTCTGGGAGTGCAGGCTGATCAAATGGAGAACAAAGTGACTTGGCTGCCCCCATTTCTCCCTTAGTGCGGGCCTTCACATCCTTCTCCACTTCCTGTCATGTGAAACGCAATTTTAAAAAAAATAATGCATGGTAGTAGGCTACATCTTTGGTCCAAAAGGAAAATAATTGAAAAGAAAAAGAAAAAGAACGCAAGAAACAAAATCCGAGGAATCAATATAGATATATATATATATATATATATCAACGTTGTAGAGAATATCAGCAATTATAAGTAAAAAAGCAACCGTCGCTAAAAGGGGCGGCTATACATTAATCGCCCTTGTAGGGAACAAGAAATTTACATCTGACGTGTCACTTACCCTCGTTTGGTTCTTGAATTTTGGTAAGGAAAATAGGATGGAAAAATTTTTCTCTGCTTCAAATGATAGTACTTTATGCTTTTATTTGTTATCTTTTCCATTTTCCTCCCACTCTCCCTCACCAAAATTCTTGTTCCAAACATAGCATTAATGTTTAATTATTGATTGCAGCATCTATAAAAGGAACATATATGAGAGCTTTGAAATCAAGTTGGGGAAAAAAATAACTTTCGCAATATGAAGTCAAACCATAGTATATTATTATCAAGCTATGCCTCGTAATTCATGTGAAATTTTATAAAATTATGTTTTTCTTCAGTGGACATGAAGTGCCGCCGAAGCAAATAGATGAAGAGAGCAGAGATCATACCTCTTCATCACACCATGGGGCAAGAATCATCTTCTTTTGGCCAAGTGCTTCCACAAATTCTTCCCAGGTGCGTACTACTTGAATGCAGGCATCTCGTTTTTGCGTGGCGACATCAAACAGACTTTGTTGGATGTCATTAAGCATGCCATTCACTTTTTCAACCAAATCAGCCATGGGAATATCATTTTTAGCAGAATTATCACGCCGAACAGCACGGACCTGACATAATATCAAATTGACTGAGTAGAAACAGAAAAGGATGGATCATGGATTGAAAAAAAAATTCTTTATTTTTTATCTGCTTACACTGCTAGCAGCCAAGAGATATTATATACAAGCAGAACATAAACATTGGATACCTGATTATTTGCCAAGTCTTTGGGTCCAATCTCAATCCTAAGAGGAACACCTTTCATTTCCCAATGAGAGTACTTCCATCCAGGTGAATAATTATCTCTAAAATCAGACTCAGCACGAATGCCTGCTTCATTCAAGGTTTTCACAGTGGCTGCACATGCATCAAAGATCCCCTGAGTGTTTGCATCCTTATAGGGAACAGGGATTACAATTACTTGGACGGATGCTACTTTAGGAGGCAGTACCAATCCTTTATCATCCCCATGAGTCATTATCATTACCCCTATCTGCCAATATATTGTTATAAGGGAACAGGGTGTCAGATTGAAGAGCAATGTGGCAAGGAAAATCGAAAAAGTCAATCAGGCAAACCAAATTCCAATTGGAATGAGGGCATGTGAAAAAATAAACGAATAAGAGAAAACTTGTCCTACAACAATTTGTAGAACACAGAGAAAATTGTGGTTATAATATTAAGTCCGGATACACAAAAGTCAAATCCCAAAATAACTTAATTTAGATTTCGAATGCCACATTCTTGTTGTTTGTTTCGAGTAAGATTACTTTCAAGGATGTGACTGTTAAAAGAGATGTTAAAAACCAATTATATTCACAAATAAGAGAATGGAGATTAAAATTTTTATACCAACATATAAGTTTCAAATTCAAACCGAAATTTAAATAAGCAAAACAGGCTATGATTTTTACACTGTTCCAGTTCATACACTAAAAGAAATGTCCACCACAAGGCCCGCAACTTTGGGTAAGAAGATGGCAGACTAAGAAGTTATATGCTTGAATAATATATGATAAACCACATAGATAAAGAAAAGAGAACAGATGTTTGGTTCTGTATAAGCATATAGCATTGAACTTTGCAAAAACACCTAAACCTAACAAGGTACGATAACAAGATCATTTACCGTTCTCGTAGTATATGCCCAGGAATTCTGCCACACCATAGCCTTTTCTCCTTTCTCATTTTCAAAATTAATCTCAAACATTTTTGCAAAATTTTGACCCAGACAGTGTGAAGTGGCGCCTTGTACGCCACGTCCGGTGTTTGGGATAAAAGCCTGCCACATGCCAAAACAATTTAGAGATATTCACGGGAGCTTTGGCGCAAAGTATTCTGGAAGAGTAACATCAGATTATAGCAACCTCAACGGTAGTTGTATAAAGTCCACCAGCAAACTTCTCATGCTCACTCTTTTTGCCCTTAATAACTGGAACAGCCAAGAATTCTTCATATATGCGTCTATAGAGTTCCAATATATCAAGGACCTGAAAGATATTCAAGCACAAGACAGCAATAGCGCTATTATGACAAGGGATCACTTCACTCTTTGCAGTTAATGACAAGGGATCACTTCACTCTTTGCAGAAAAGCAACTCATAATTTATCAATGGAATATCAGAGATGTTATATCATTATTCCATAAGACCTGTGACATATGTTAGCCAGATGTAATTTGGTATAACATATGTTATATCAAATCTTACATAAGAACCGCTTATACATATCATACAAATAGGAAACAGCCGAAAATAAACTCTTAAGTCTGTGGTATTAAAAATAAGAATTTCAAATCACATATTACATAATCTTATGGGTTCAATACATGTCAGCTTGGCAAATATTGGTTCCTGTAACAATATCTTCCAATAATACATGCAAGAAACTGTACAATGTAACTGACATCATGTAAATGGAATCGTGGGTGCTAGTAAGAAGGTATAGAGTTAATGGATCAGAGATAACATCAGAATCTAAATTGAATCGGTATTCAATTTAGGTCCTTTTAAATGATAGAAATCCACTTTGCCAATTCAATCAAGAAATTTTGAAAGGCACATACACAAAACAGAAGTTAAATTACAAAATAAGAAAATATTATGGTGTAATATTAACAATGAGCTCTCATCTACAGGAAAGATAGTTACTATCGCAAAATACACTATTAAGATTTACAATTATGTCAATTGTATGAACTCCATTGCCACAATTTACCATCAGTCCTGGTTAATATAGCCAAGCATATGCACAGAAAATTGATGTCTCATTCAACGATCATGTTGGTGTTAGGTATCCACGGGCTAGCAAAAAGTACCTCAGTATCTGCCTCCTCCTTGGTTGCAAAAGCTGTATGTCCTTCCTGCCAAAGAAACTCACGACTCCTACAAAATCAAAAACTGTCAACAAATGGAAGGAAAAATAACAGCTTTCAATAAATTCTATTTTATCTGTACACAATATATGAGCTTTTCTTTACTCTTTTTTTTTGGTAAAAACAATATATGAGCCGTTGAAAATTGTTTCATAATATTAAAATATCAGAAATCATTACCAGCCTGGGGGCAACAGCGAAGGAATTCAGAAATTAAACATAAAAAACTAGGATTTATCTTTGAAACAACCTGGCAATGCAAGTTGCACAACTTTCTACAAATAGCAATAGTATTAGACTGCAACACCACAAGATCAGGAATCCAAACCATCTGACTAGGTAAGCACCTGATAAATGGAGTGGGATTGCTGAATTCCCATCTAACAACATTACACCACTGGTTAAGTCTCAGAGGCAAGTCAGCGGTGACCCCTAATCCACTTGGAAAAATATGGATACATAACAGTTTCACTAGTTGGACGGATAGCAATGGGCATCTCCAATTCAGATTCTCCCGACTTTGTAACCCATGCAACCTTCAAAAGATTCGACAAGAGTTATAACCAAGAGAGGAAATGCATATGAAGCCCATGGAGAACAAGAAAAGAACAAAAATGACCACAATGCAACCACAAAAGAAAATGTCAAAGTTGTCAGCTATCATGTAGTGAAATGTCTCCCAGCACAAAAGGTGATTTCAGCATCCAATTAAGTGATCAGAACGCAATCAAGAATACATGTAAAAACTGAAAAAATATAAATTAAGTATCTCTCATATCAAATCAAGCAGAAAACATAAAAATATGAAGAGGGTACAAAGTGGACAAGACAATCAAAACTCCCAAATCATATTCTGAAATCTGAATGGGCATAAAACATCAACTTCTCAAAAATGCATCAGCAGTCTATTGGTAAACTGTAAGGATTGAGTAAATTTTGGGCCAACCAACAGAAATCGATACAACAAAAATTCGACTAATTGGAGATTACGGGTAGATTGCAACATATAACAAAAGCATACACCAGGAGAAGAACAAATCAGGTCAATGAACATGACCCAAAAGCTACCTCACCTCAGGAGCAAACCCATCTATATGGTCCTTCTCCTTTTGTAGGACACTAGACGATACAAACAAAGGGAAGTAGCAGTTTTTAATCTTCATCTTCTTGATTTCAGCATCAAAAAAGGTCTGTAAAGTAACATAGCCAACAAAAATTAGCAAGATGCATCAATGATAAGAAAAATAAATCAATGTCAAGTGGGTCATAATGGCAATCTTTAAGGGAGACAAAGTTATACGATTTATTGCCCAGTAATAAATTTTTTCTATAAGATTGCGCTATGAATATCAATATCAAATTTCATGCATAAATTATGTCATCATTCAGATATTAAGGAAATGGTGTAACCTCAAAACTTCAAATGCATAAGCAGGAAAAGAAATCAGAAGAAGATTTGAAAAAACAGAAACATTTTAGAGAGTTTTTACAAGTCTGATGCAAAAAGCAAGTTACTTTGAGAAAATGAATGAGCGGTTTTCTGAACATAAATTCAACTGTTATCAGAATTTACAAACCTGTATCTAAATATCCATTTGATTGATAAAAAACTTCATCATTCAATAAGTCAACATAACTTTTCTAGTCATTTAGATATTTTCAGGATTAAGTTATACTTACTTGCATGATATCCCAAATTGACACCGCCCACGGACGGAGAATATAACAGCCAGATATGTCATAATATTCAATCATTTCCCCATTAACAACCACCTGCACACAAAGGAAAGGAGCAATTATGAAGATCTCTTGGACTAACAGGGTTCACATAGGTTCTCCCATGAAAAGGATTATCTTTTATTCCCACTAAATATTTCCTTTTGAAACCAAATATAGAAAATCATTCCGCTGGTGTTTCACTTTGTTTGCTTTGCTAAAATGAACATCCAGAGTCCCATATTATATGCCAACAGTACTAACTGAAAAGGAACAGGAAAATGCATGAGTGTCGTTCAATTAAATTAAAATGTTGTCATGCTAGTACCTCTGAGTACCATTCTCCAAAGTTTTCATCTTTCTTGTATGAGAGGCCTAGGCCGGTCTCTTTCTTCACTTCCTTCTTCTTTCCCTCTACACAAATGAGCCACAGCACATCAGAAGAACAGACACATATAGAAAGCACAGGCATGTGGAATGGGAGTATATAAACAAAGAAACCAAGATTCCAGTTAGCTTCCAAGATAAAGTAAGAGTATGATAGCACTCACTGGCAGCAGAACTGTTGGCACCTGCTTCCTTCTTCTTTCCCTCTGCACAAATGAGCCACAGCACATCAGAAGAACAGGCACATCTAGAAAGCACAAGCATGCAGAACGGGAGTATAAACAAAGAAAATGGGATTCAAGTTAGCTTCCAAAATAAAGTTAGAGCACGATAGCACTCACTGGCAGCAGAACTGTTGGCATCTTTACCGGCCATGGCAATAAATCTCCCAAATCTCAGAGTATAAGACCTAATCATGCAACACGGAAAAAAAGAAACATGAGCAAAAAGTAATTAATATAGTTGGAATAGTGGGTATAACGAGAACTGCAGTTTTATTCCATCAGCTTTACTAAGATATACACCACACAAGTAAAAACAATAGAAGATCAGGAACACGGAAGCATCAACCTATGTTAAATGGCCAAGGCTCATCAAGGTACAAAGACAGGTATTATCAGACACTAAATTGCCTTCATTTCAACAATCGCTTACAAAGTGGATGATTTCAGAAAATACAAAACATGGGAATATAGAAAAGATAATTAAGTATGCACAGTAGATTCGATAGAGCACCAAGGTTCTAATTAATTTCAGAAAACGTTAAGCAAATTAGCTGCAGATACAGCAGCAAATTCCAATTAATTTCAGCAAAAACTGTTCACGCTGGGAAGTCAACGGATTGCAAAAGTAAATTACACAAAACAATTTTCTGCAAATATAATGCAAAATTACCAAATATTTCAAAAAATTCAGCAAACTCCATGAACTTCAACACTTTTTTGGACAAAAATCCATGAAATTTGGAAAAAAAAAATCCAGAAATTGGAGAATTTCAAACTTATTCTTGGATTGAACAGCAGAAGCCATGAATTTCACCACTTCGAATAAGCATGAAGTTTAAGCAAACTTCACAGCAATGTACTCAGATTACAACCATTTTCAGCCGCATCATATGCAGATCGGAGAGTTCCAACGTCAAACACCGAAAAAATGATTTCGCATTAACACAAAAAGTTACCAATACCTTGTTAAGCATGTATCTGATCCTATTAACCCCACAGTACAATTCAATAGCAGTCGCGTAATGAAATTAAGGAAGAGCTCGAGATTTAAATAGAAATCCACAAAAGCGTTCATAATGAAGAACAACAGTCTACGCACCGAACGTAATACCTTTCTCAAAAATGCCGACGTAACAACGACGCCGCCGCCAGCGCGCACAGTTAGGGGAGGCGATATAGATACGGAGGTTTTTAGCGTTGAATCTTTATTTTATTTTTAACTCTCTCTCTCTCTCTATATATATATATATATATATGTGTGTGTGTGTGTGTGTGTGTAATAACGCATCCAGTAATAGTATTTTCATATTCTTTTTCTACTGTTTATCTAAGTGAAAGTGTCTAAAGTGATTCTTATGCTCAGATTTCTCAATTGTGAAGGGGTCCTTACATTTATTTTAAAAACACACACACACACACGCACACACGGTTTTTAACATTTTTAACCTCACTTTTTAATAGAGGTTAATTTGGTTAAGAATTGTATTTATGTTTTAATTTATATTTTCTTTTGTTAATAAAGTACAAGTATTCATATTTTTCACTATTCAACTATTTTTCACACTATATTTGTTCACCCTTTTTTCTGTAGTTGAATTATTTTCTACAACAATAGTAACTACTTTATTTATGACTATATTTGATCCCTTTCTCAATAATTGAGTATATTTAGGACATATTTGATATTGCATTAGAATTATAAGATACTAAATCCCTTAAATTAGTGAACCCCACATTTTAAGCATTTAATAAATGTGTTTGTTTTGGAATAAACGTTCTACTGATTGAAATTCGCAAAATTCACCTCACATGTGAAATTATTATATATCATGTTATGACATTTGAAATTCGAGCCGAACTTTAAGCCACACGACTCATACGGCTCATAGAAAATCAAATACTAAATCAAACATGCTTATAAAGTAATTTTAGGTATGCAAATACAGTATAAAAATGTAATGAAATATGTCATTAGTCTTTTCATTCAAAATGAATAAAATTATTCCTACGGCAACAAGAGTGGAATCAGAAATATTTATTCGGGGCGAGATTAAACGTCTATAAAATATCACAAGTTGTTTTTTTTTTTTTTTTGTTTGGAGGGGAGGGTATAGAGTTTAATTTTTTTTTTTAAGTACATGTAAGATTTAGATGTTTGAAACTTGAACCATATCAATTATAAATTTATCATTACTAATATCTTATAAGTTTCAAATATTATTTTATTCAAACAATCTAAAAGCTTATTTTGGGGTAAATAACTTCTACGAGATTGTCACATGTGAAGATCTTCTGGATGGGCTGCTTGAGCTATTTCACACGAGGCTACATTATGTTTGGGCCGCACACGGCCCATATTATTGATTCCATTTTTCTAATTTCAAATCTTTTTCTTTTTTAACAATAATTTTGCTTTCATTATTGTTTTCAAGAGATGATATTCTTAAGTCGAAACCCCAAAGCCCGTAGCGTCTCTCTCTAGATTTTGGCCCGTTTGGATGGGTGTTTTAAACCACATAATTTTATGTTTGAATACAGTAATTAAAAATATTCTAAAATATACTTTTATTTAACCTACCTGAATAGCTCCTAGAAAAAAGTTTTTTTTTAGCTTGTTTTTTTTTTTAATCTGCTTTTCCCTAAAAATCCATTCAAACATAATTTATTTTGCTCTAAACTGTTTTTTTTTCCAAAAAAAATAAATAAGTGCTTCTCTTCTTCAAAAATCCATTCAAAAGGTTATCTCCTTCTCTCTCTCAATATAGCATAATTAGGAGCGGATTCGATATGATGATGATCCAAGTTGTTTAGTGCTCGTTTACTTTTATGATGAAAATTTAAGCAATTTGGTTATAAATAGTTTAATTAAATGTTTAAATATGGAATTCTGAATAAAATAATTCTCAGTTAAATCACTCCAATTTTAATTATAAAAGTAAACGACTACAACACTCAGCACATTGCCTCTTTATGCTTTAATCATATAATTTTATTTTATGTTACATTATTTTACTCTAATTATTTATATTTAATTATATCAAAAGTCACTCTTTATGTTAGGATTAAGACTATAATTATTTCTCTAATTTTATTTATATTTAATTATATCAATAATCCATCACAAACACCTTAAATCTATCACAAGAGATTTTGCAGCTTACCACAATACAGTAGATGCAAAAAAAAAAAAAAAAACGTTTATAGAAACATTATTGTTATATGTTAAAGTGGTAAATTAATACAATTACAAATCATTTCAAGCATGTTTAATATTCTTGGTTATAGCGAAAATGGCTCCAATAAGTGCCACCACAGCTCCTGAAATTAAAAGTGTAGACTTAAGGTGTTGTAATCCCTTTCCACTCTCCTTTTTGCCTTCTTCTTTGCCACTATCTTTTTCCTCAGTCTCCTTTTTGTCTTCTTCAACTTGTTTTTCCTTCGAGAAAAAACAAAAATATATGAATATTTAAAAACATGACTAATTGCTTTATTCATAATTTTTAGAGATAATTATCAAAAAGCTTTGAAGTTTGTCTGAATTATGGAAAAAAAAAATAAAACCCTCCCGATCCATTGAAAATACAAGTACCTAATAAATTAGCTTTTCGTAATTAAAGCAACTAATAGCTGGGGTTGCTTGTTAAAAGAAAAAACATTTCAATGGTTTATAAGGGTTTTTTTTTTTAATCAGTTCGAAATTTCTGTTATATATATTTTTTAATTAAAATCTTTTATTATACTCATCTGTATACATGCTTTGTATATTGATGAGCGATTGAAATAAACAAAGTGAATTTGCAGTCTTTTTTATTATAATTCTTTTTTCTTTCTTAATCTCAATTATTTATCAATATACAAACATGTAACGATGCGTGTAATAAGAAAACAAAAAATATGTCAATTAATCCGGATTGATTTTTTATAACTAGGACAAACCCTTTGACGGATTTGATAATTATTCCTATTCTTTATTGATAAACAAAATTCTTGCTTGCTCTTAGTTTCACCCTTCCCTTCTCATGCAACAATGTAGACTGGAAGCCACTGGAGTTGTAACTCAGTGGTAGGGATCCGAATCGATATTATTAAAGTTTTCTATTCGAACCTCTCTTATTCTCTCTCCTTCCCCCTTTGGGTGAGTATGTGTGCACATATAGTGTTCTGGTTGATATCTATAAGGTATTCCAAGTTGATTGCATAAAAAATAAAATTAAAAAAAACAATGGAGACTATAAGATAGACCTTTTGAGTTTTTATATATACTATGCGTGTGTATAATAAAAAATTAATATAATTTAATAATATATTAAAATTTTGATAGTATTTATACTATTATTATATGTTTAATTATTTTTAATAAATTTATAAAAATAGTGATAAGTAAAAATAAAATAATTTAAAATAAAGAATTAAGAAAATAATTACAGATAAAGTTAAAAAAATAATATTAAAGAGTATTGAATGATGAAAGAGGAGAGAGAGGGGGGGGGAGAGAAAGAATGAAAGAAATAAAAAAGAAAGTGGAATAAGAAGGGGTAGAGAAAAAAATAAATTAACAGATAAAAAATTTATCAAATTAAAAGTAGTTATTGAAGACGTTTCCTTTTTATATAATAGTATAGACAATCAACAAAGAATTAGATAAATTCGTATTACTAGTCTAGTAATTAATATATGTGGATAGCATCTCTTTACATTTCAATCATCATAGTTTTCTTGCAAAATATGAGATAAAAATTAAATATTGAGACATCATATCATCCAAGGGAGTTAAAATTTTTAAATTTGAACAAAATTTTAACTCAAACAACTATATATCTTTTCACAATACAACTTTATTATCTGATATCAACCATTGTAGTTTTCTATCAAAAAATAAGATATTACATTTTTCAATATATATATATATAACTTTATATTCTAACACAAAAGAAAAGTATGACAAAAAAATAATCATAATAATAATTAAGAGCTTACCTTAGCTTCTTTTGAAGTGGTTAAATCCGGGTCGAACGAGGAATACCCCGGGTCACCAGATTCCGGCCCCAACATCTCTCCATCAACAATAACCTGATCATCATCAGTTGCTGGACCTCCAACTTTCTCTTCAGGAGTTGCCATTTGGTAATCTCTCTCTCTCTCTCTCTCTCTTCCCTGTTTGTTTTGATTTCTGCAAAGCGCTTTAATTTGTTTTAGCACAATTTAAGATTGGAATGAAAAGATAAATGGACAAAAAGGGCAAAAGTTAACACGTAAAGTCAACAAGTGTGGTGCTGTTTTTTGTTGTTACATGGCACTCCATGCAAAGGTTGCCACACATTTCTATGTGAAAATGATCAGGTTCTTATCTATGTACGTATTTTTGTTTCACACAAAATTATTATTTAAAAAAAAAGATATTTCCATGCTTAAAATGAACTAATAGGGTACTGTTTGCAATAGTTAAACTTAAAATTAAACCCTTTTAAGTTTCTAGCTAAAAAAAAAGCATGAGAAGAGTGTTTGATAAGTATAACTTATGTGGTGGGCTTAAATTAGGAATGTAAACGAGTTGAGTCGAGTTAAGTCTTGACATTTTTTTTTTTTCAGGCTCAAATAAATCAAACCATACGAGCCAGGAAAAAAACAAGCTCGAGCTCGAGCTCGACTGTTTTGGCTCGAATTTATAAATAAATTATAGGATAGAGTTCGAGTTTAAATATTTTCAGTTATTTTATTATGTTCGAATTGCAGGCTCGAGCTCAAGTTCAGACTCGAATTTGAAAATTAATATATTATTGATAATTATAAGAAAATAAAAATAAATATTAAAAAATGAAAGCTCGCGAACCAACTCGCGAGTCTACAAATAAGAATTAGAGGGTGTTTGGCTAAGCTTATTTAAAACATCTTATGAGCTCCTACATATTATAAGATGTTTTAGGAGCTTATAGGATGTTGGATCTTATTTTAAAAATAAGTTATTAAAGTGTTTGAATAAATAAGAAGGGATATAGCTTATAAGATGTTAGTAATGGCAATATTATAATTAATTTGGTTGAAAATAAAGGAGCTTGGTAGATCTTAAAAAATAAGTTGCTACCTCCTTACTTTTTTAAAAAGAGCTTATAAGCTCTTAAATATCTTATTTGAGAAGCTTATAAGCTCCACCTCCAAAATTTTTGCCAAACACTTTGCACCATCTTATAAGCTCTTAAACATCTTATAAGATGTTTTGAGGAGCTTATAAGCTTAGCCAAACACCCTCTTACTTGGCTTGAGTTCGGCTTGAATATATTATATACAACAATTCTTTGTTATCCTCTCTTTATTTTTTTTTTCATTTCTTTTTCACAAAGTGTTTTATGGAACGAAGAAAAAATCGCTTCTTTCGTCTCATAAAGTACTCATTTTTCAAAAAAAAAAAAACTGTAAAACCCTATTATATTATTTACTAATTAAGAAATCATTTTGAATTTAATGAGGGGGTTTCTTGACTTTTTCTTCACAATTTCTTTTATTTTATTTTTGGTTTATAAAAATTTCAAGTAATAAGGGCTGTTAAAAATGCAATTATATACCCATTAACTTCCCCCCAACTTAACGGCCATGTGGATGACACGTGCCCTTGCCCTCATCTGTTTAACAGAAAACAACGCGTAAGACATAATGTGAAAATTTATGTATGCTTTGGGACCTAATTTGAGAACTATATACTTTTAGAGACCCGATTTGAAATTTTGGTACTTTCTGGGATTTTTTTTTTTTTTATGAAAAAAACGATTTTCCACAATAGTTGGACACTTCTACAAAATGGAAGTAATTCCAAAAAAAGTTCAAAAATGGCATTTCTTACAACAAGAAGGCGTCCCACACTCACGAATAAAAAATTTATAACATAAAGATTTTGTTCCATATAAAAGGTATTTATGATGAAGTTGTGTTGAATCCAATGAAAATGTACCTCAAACAACAATTATTGACAATATATTACTAATAGGTTTGTAATGATGAAATGCATCATAAAATTATATAACTTGATGAATTAGTCTGCTATTAAAGAAGGTTCTTGTAGTATTTTGAAGCTATCGAGAACATTAAAAAAAAACGCATTTTAAAGTACTTTTAAGTTAATGCATCCAAATTCAAAATAGTTTGGTGTCATGAAAAACAAAGAAGGAAAGAAAGAAAAATGTTATAGAAAGTAGGGTTCCACAAACACTTTTTTTTTTTTCCCCTCCTTGTGAATCTATCCACAAAAGCCCTAATCAACAGTTTCTCTAGTTATAATCGTTTAATTTTGTTAATTACAATTAGGAGTGTTCAATCGGTTAAAATCAAGCGTTTTGGTCTTTCGATTTGATTAATCGAAAGTTTCAAATTTCCAAATTGTAAAATCAAAATCAAGGCAAAACATGTTCAATTTGGTTAGACTTTGATCGAAAGTTTTCGATTCAAGTTCAATTAAAATGGAAATTTTGTGAAAAAAGAAAAAAAAAAACGAAAACTCAATGAAAAACAAAAAACCAAAAAGTATACGCTTGGTAATATTTTGCTGAAACAATTTTGAGCCCCAAAAGAAAATTTTATTTGCATACTCTTCTTCTCAAAATGCATTCTTGTGTATTGAGAGGGAAAAAGCAATAGATACAAGAAAAATGCATTCTGCCCTCCATTTCCGACCCCAGTAAATTGAATTGGTTTTATTGTAGCATTAACCAGGTCTGGTTTGAAACTTTGATACCACCTTGACAGATTGATCAAGAAAGGCTCAATCTTCTAAGAGGAACCAAAAAGAATAAGAGAGAGACCTTGCTCATATTTGAAACAGATAAAAACATAGTGATTATATTGAAAGGGAAAAAAAAAAAACAAAAACAACAAACATGTAAAATAATATTAAGAAAACACAAAGCAACACATAATTCATATCAACATTTCTTTTGAAGGTGTACATATGTCTCTTTATATGCATACAAATATGATATATTTACAAGTACCTATCTTCACAAATATATATTTAAAAAATCAATTTTTGGTTTTTCGGGTTTATTAATTGAAAAAATTGAAAAGTGATTATTTTTAACGTTATAAACCGAAAATCAAATGGAATATGTTTCTAGTTAGAGCAGATTAATTCAATTTTTGATTTTCGATCGATTTGATCGATTTTTGATTTTGTTTTTTGAGCACCCCTAGTTATACAATGAGAGAACATCTGAAGATACTATTTTGAATACCAAAAATAGTAGACATCAAAAAAATTTTGTAGTTAATCCAAACAAGGATTTAAAAATTATCTTATGTAATTAAGAACCTTCGAGTGAAAAAAAAAAAGTTCATGAGATACTTCTATAATTATTTATTTATTTTAAAGTTTTAATTACAATTTGCACTTTTAAATTATATTTTATATCACTTTCACCCCATCTACACAATACAACGAATCAAACCCCTTATAAAAATTCTTAAAAATGTAAAATGCCCAGGTATCTTATATTCAAGGGTTAATTTGTCATAAGATGTCATCAAAAAAAAAAAAAAAAAATTTGTCATAAGTTATAGTTAGGGAATACATGCGACATACAATATAATTTAGGGATACATAGAGTAATTAACTATTTTGAATTTAATTAAAATTTAGATTATTCAGTAAAATTTGAACCTTTTAAGTTTTGGTGTTGATAACATTTAGAGGGTGTTTGGCTAAGCTTATTTAAAACATCTTATGAGCTCCTACATATTATAAGATGTTTTAGGAGTTTATAAGATGTTGGATCTTATTTTAAAAATAAGTTATTAACGTGTTTGAATAAATAAGAAGGGATGTAGCTTATAAGATGTTAGTAATGACAATATTGTAATTAATTTGGTTGAAAATAAATTAGCTTGGTAGATCTTAAAAAATAAGTTGCTACCTCCTTACTTTTTTAAAAAGAGCTTATAAGCAAACATCTTATTTGAGAAGCTTATAAGCTACACCTCCAAAATTTTTGCCAAACACTTTACACCATCTTATAAGATGTTTTGAGGAGCTTATAAGCTTAGCCAAACACCCTATTAGTTGTAAACAGAATATAGTTCTTTATCATTTATCACATGGCATAGAGCAAATAAATTCTTTCATTGAATTTAAGGGCGCGTTTGTCTATTACAAAATTTCGTTCAGATTGAACGGTGCGTTTGGTTTTATTTTTATAGTATTATTGGGGTTTGATACAAAATCAATAGTATAGAGATGCAAAGTGAATTCAACCCCCTTTGTAATTAGTACATCAAATTCAAGTTTTTAAATTAACCCTTTTAACTCATAAACTATTTATTTCACCAGTAAACAACAAAATTACAAATATACATTAGAATTGAAGATAAATAATCAAAGTGAAACTTAAATTAATTATCTTTAGCACAATGTAATAGTAGCTAATTGGAGTAATTGATGGAAAAAATTTGCTTTTAGAATAATGTTACTTTTGTAAGTTGTGTGCGGAAGTTTAATTATTAAAATTATAAACACAACGAAAAAACCATTATTCTAAAACCAAAAACATTTGTATCAATTAGACTTACTAAAAATATTACATTGTGCTAGAAATAATTTGTATTCATATTTTGTTTTACTTGAGAAATAGATTAAGAATTACAAAGTATTCAACATTACTACATTTGTGTAAGAATAATCTTTCTATGTAAAACTCAATATTTAGATAATAAGCCAAAATGTGTGCATATTATATGACATGGCAATTCCCGATTGCACCATGTGTCCTTGCCTTGTCGAGCCACATGTATTCGTACAAACCCAGCCTTAGAGTAGGGCCCTTCATGCTACTAGAGTTGGATCAAATATTGGGTGGTAGATTCAGAACCCTCTGCTCGATGTGGGATCTTCCAAGCGACCTTCTATGGCTAGATATCTCATTTGATGAAGGACTTCGACCAGATATAACCTCGAGTATACAAATAGCATAAGGATAGTACAATTGGCCTGTTGCTCCCACTCTCGGGATAACGATCTCCGCACCATTGATCCCCACATGATCTTATTCAAGTACAATAATCAATTTGATACTTAATAAGTTTCAATAAGAACAAAAGGACAATATGCAACCTCAACCATATAAATGATGATGCTAACCCTAAACTAAAGAACTTACACCTACCAATACATACTCTTCTATGACCTTACTTTATCTTGCTGATTATTCTATTTGAGCATTAGAATATCTTTCGAAAACACTTGTAGCTAGCTCATCTGAGCATTGACAAATTGAAAACTAGGACCTTACACTCTCATTTCGATAATCAAGACCTCTGCCTTCTCGAGCCTGTTGCTCGAACCAGATCTAGACAACGTCACTACAACAAAAGATATTTTCCTAATTTAAAATTCAATATTTTATATAGTCGATTTAAGGGGGAAAACAGTATTTTCTTTCTTTAAATACAAGGGTATGTGTTAGGCAAATTGAATTTGTACTCCCCAAAAATAAATAAATAATAAAGAAAAGAAAATCAAAAGCCACACAATCATCATCAACAACAACAAAAAGAAAACGTCCACCTGAAGTACCACCAACCAATAGTAACACCTCACACCATTACTTGACAGCATATACATACAAATACCCCATCCCCCTCAACCCCCGCCCCAACGCCCACGCCCCCCCCCCCCCCCCCCCCCCCCCCCAACCAAGCCTCTCCCCTTTTCCTTGCCTTCCTTTCCTTTTCACTTCATCATTGCTCCAATAAACAATCAAGAACAATCTGCAGAAAAAAAAAATACAGCATGAATAAACAAATCACTTCATGATTCCCACGTCTTCGTTGTAAATCTTTACCATTCCTTCAATCCAACTCCACTTACTCCATTATCAAAAAAAGAAGAGAAAACAAATCATTCTTCAGATTTCCCTCCAAACCCAACTCCATTTCTTCCCCAGGCCCTATCTTTCTTTGATTTTTCGCCCCTAATCGTCGCTCCCCATTTCTTTATTCTGCATCCCAGCAAGAACCCAATTGTTTTCTTGAATAAAAAAAGAATCTAGGACCAAAAAAAAAGATAAAAAACGATTGAAAAGATTCCCATTTTCTGGTTGATTTGTTCAACTCTTGTAAGATATGACAGAGGTGCTCCACTCCCCTACGTCCTCCTCTTCTCCCTCAATATCTACTCCTACCCACCACAATGCCCCGTTGTTTCACCAGAATCAGTCATATGTGGGGGATGAGGGGATTTCTGGGCTAACAGGGGGTGAAGCAGAAGAGGAAGAGAATAGAGTGAGGGAGAAAAGGGAGAACGATAGGAGGGATCAATTGTCTCTTTTAGCGCTCTTGGTTACCATCTTTAGGAAGAGTTTCTGGGTGGCTTGCAAGAATAGAGATAATCTTTCTAGTGCCACAGCAGGTGGCGGTGGTGGGGTTATGGAGATCGGTTGGCCTACTGATGTACAGCATGTTAATCATGTCACATTTGATAGGTTTGATGGGTTCTTGGGCTTGCCTGTTGAGTTTGAGCCTGAGGTACCCAGGAGGGCTCCTAGTGCTAGGTATAGTTCTTCTTTTTCTTGAATACCACAACATAATGTGGGGTTTTTTTTTCTAACATGTTTGTCTTAATTGATGTTATCTTTGCAAGTTTTTTCTTATCTTGGTGTTAGAATCTTTAATTTTTAGTTCTTGAATCTTTGACATATATTGTAATTTTAGTGGGGTTGTTTTGTTGAAATTGTAGCACCAAATTATGTTCCTGGTGTTTTGCTTCATAGGTATGGGATTATGAAATTAGCCCATATTCAGTGGGACTATTTTTAGATTAGTGCTCTGGTGATATTTGTGAAAAGGTGAAGATCAATATTCTCTGCAAGAATTTTTGGGATTTTATCTTGTTGGATTGTTTTGTTTAATTCATTCTTTGCATTGTGATGTTTTGAAGTTTGATTGATTTCAAACAGATTGGTGAAATGCCGTTCACTGTTCTTGTCGCCCCTGAATCTGATGTGGTCTTTTTGAATGAGTGAAGGCCTAATTGTATTATTGATAATTATGCCTAATCTGCTGCTGAATTAGTTAAATGTCCGGAAGTGATGTTATTATTACTCTTTTTTTTTATCCACTTTATGGAGATCTGTTAATGAGACTGTAGCCATTTGAGTAATCATCAATGGTTACATATAATGTAGTTCATTACAAGGTATGTTTAATAATTGTCAACCATTGCTTAATATGTAGGTCAATAAATGGGACTTGGAGTTAGATTACATCTTTAAGTTAACATGTTTAGTTTAGCCAATTGGGCCTGAAGTATCTGCATCCATTAACTGTTAATAGCAACTGAAATTTTAGCTTCATAAATAAATTTCTCTATTTGATGATCACACTGTGTGCTTGCTATTTTAGTCATGGACTCATTCGACTATTCTGTTACATGCTTTTGCTTCCTTCATATTAAAATGAGTATTGTCCCATCTATGTGGTTTTCTTTCCTATTCTGGTTGTTGTGCAAAAATATGTCTTTACCCTAATTTCTTAGTGTGTCTGTAGCTAAGAGACTTTTCAGTTGTTTCTCTGAATTTCACTGAACTTTTTGTTTGCAAATCAATGGACAGTGCCACCGTTTTTGGAGTTTCTACTGAATCAATGCAGTTATCTTATGATGTCCGAGGCAATAGTATACCAACTATCCTCCTGCTTATGCAGAGGCATTTGTATTCTCAAGGTGGACTGCAGGTACATTATGTTGTTTCCCGTCGTGTTTATGTAAAAATTGGATAGCAACTATTACAGTGTAGTCCCTTACAACTGTATACGATTATACAAATATCCCCTCTTGGTTTCAAACTCACACATGCCTCCCTCATAACTTATTTCTACAGTTATCCCCTTCTGTCGATTATTACACATTGTTAAATGATGTTATAATTCAAAGTTTATTAAACTTTTCAGATTGTTTTGCGTGTATGCATGATGTTATCCAAGTTTCTAAATAATGTTTTCCAGCTTCAATAAAATTCTGATGATCAAAAGGGGAAATTTGTAATTTTGGGACTAAAAAAAGGAAGTTTGTGTAATCACACCTATCTATCGGGAGGCTCACAAATGATTAAAAACAAAACATATTTATCAATAATACAACTTAAGTACTGGAAAAAGATTTAGTTTAGTGGCTTTCTTTATATTGTATGACTACCCTACTCTCACACTGGTGATAATTGGATTTAAACGTGACAGGCTGAAGGTATATTCAGACTAACTGCAGGAAACAGTCAAGAGGAGTATGTTAGGGACCAATTAAACAGAGGAGTGGTTCCTGAAGGCATTGATGTGCACTGTTTGGCTGGCCTGATCAAGGTAACTAAATGTAGAGTGAGGTGCTTTTAGACCATAAAATTGCTTATTACTTGTAAATTCCTAAAATTGCTATTAACTGGACCAAGCCAGATTGTAACAATGATTTGAAGAAGAACCTAAGAAACCACCTTATGAATGTGATCAAGTTCTTGTCGAATGACATAGATTATGTTGTTGTCTCATTTGATTTGTAACTGAAAGCACTCAGGTTATGGTGTTGAACAAGCTTATTCATCAAAGTCTATCGTTGATTTTGTTTCAGTTTAAGTTAATTAGCACTGTAAATAGACAGCTGCTGATGTGTTTGTTTTTCAAATACAATTACGGTCTTCCATGTTTTCTTTTAATTTCAATTATTTAAATAAATTTACTTTCTTTTTATCGTCAAATGCTATATTTACATTTTCTTCTTGGATTACACATGAAGAATATCACTGAAAGCACCTGCATATTTCTATGGAGTCTATTTGTTGGGAATGCTTCATTAATATTTTATTGTGTAAACAAGAAACTGTCATTGCATAAAATGAACATAGTTTTCAATCTATCAATAATCTGATATCAACATACTTCATGGTGATCTGTGTAGGCTTGGTTCAGAGAACTCCCCAGAGGTGTGTTGGACTCCCTTTCTCCTGAGCAGGTGATGCAATGCCAGTCGGAAGAGGACTGCGAGGGGCTAGTACGGCTTCTACCCCCAACCGAAGCTGCTCTGTTGGATTGGGCGATCAATCTAATGGCTGATGTCGTCCAAGAGGAACAACGAAACAAGATGAACGCACGCAACATCGCCATGGTGTTTGCTCCTAACATGACACAGGTGAGCCCGCACTTGTTTTGTTCTGAGATGGTGTGTATCTGTCTTTGAATATTGATTCAATGTCAAATTGGATTTTTGTTTTGCAACTAGTTTGCTGGGTAATGCTCTTGGACATGATACTTGAATTTTTGAATTGTTCAATTGTTTTGTTTTCTCCCCCCCAAAAGAATAAGCATTTTCCAGAGTTACATTTGAGTGGCCTATTCCCTGTAACTACGTGCAACTGTGCAAATCTCCTCTCATGTTTAAAAAATTACACATTCCTTGTAATTTAGCTCCACCTTATTGGTAAACGTGTCGTTCAATTTTCAGTAACTTTACAACTTGCTCTTGCGTATATGGATGATCTTGTCCAAGTTTCTTGATAAATGTTGTCAGTCTTGATCAAATTTCAATAGTTAGAAGGGGGGTACATGCAATTTTGAAATCAAGACGAAAAGTTCACGTAGTTACACATAGTTACAAATGATGAAGCGATTCAAATAAAAGGAGTTAATGAAAAGATAGAAAGAGACCACGTCTGTTATATATTTAACATCTCCAGACTCTTCCCACTAAAACCGTAGTGTATGTTGTGTAAAAGTGCCAGCATTACATCTGTCTTCCTATGGATTAGTTTCTCTTTCTTCCTACTATTGACTTTTTTCCTCTCTCTCTCTCTCTTCTCAGATGGCGGACCCATTGACTGCATTGATGTATGCAGTACAAGTGATGAACTTCCTAAAGACTCTAATAGAGAAGACATTAAGAGAAAGAGAAGATTCTGTTATAGAACCAGCTTCTATTCCCCACATGGAGCCTTCTGATGACAACGGGCATCACAGCATTTCACAACTGCAACACGAAAACCCTTCTGAATCAAATGAAGAGACACGACGACAATCCTTTGCAGTTGAGGACCCAGGTTTAGACAACACCAGTGATGAGGATTATCTTAGTCATTCAACTTATACCGAAGAATCTGATGGAAGCATGTTGTGCGAAACTCCCGCCCATCCAAGAGAAGCTGGAATTGCAAAAGGGCTTCGTAATCAGGTTGAGGAGAATGAGAGGGGCAAAACCGGAAACTCAAAAGATTCAAATCAGACGAAATCTGTATCAATATTGATCAACAGCCAGCAGCCACCGTTAGGTTTAGGTATGAAAGTTGATGACAGCATGAGCAAGGGAATAAGCAATCTGAGCCGTATAAATTCAGTGACAGAACGGTTCGAAGCATGGCGGTGAATTGCACGAAGAGTCCATTGCTCCACTCCCCTGGCTGATTTTGTGATATGACCTTTTTACCCCTTTCGATTTCTGAAGCGAAAACGTGTGTCCAGTGTTGTCTGTATTGTGTTTTTTGCCTGTTAGTTTTGTTCTGTTGTTTAGTCTGTTCAAGTTCCATGTGTGTATTGTTAGGAAAAACCTGTTAACTGAATACTGAGATTATCTCTGATTCCGTAAGCATGATTTCTTTTTGCATCTATGTATGATAATATCAGCATTGTACTTTATTACATTATCGCATTCCCGTCTCATGATTCACATGTGTATATATATCTACCCAGGTTAATTAAAATAGACCCCCTAAAGTTTGGTCTATTCTTTCAAGACTCCGTTCCGGATGAAATGAAAAATTACTAATACCCCTAGAGTGTCTAGTTCTACATTATAGATTCCACCTACCATCAGGGTCCTTAACTCGAGATTACATATTAAGGGTGCATCTGTAATCTTTCATACCACATAAAATTTTGTGAAACTGAGATTAATTTGAACGATTTTTCGTAATTAAACCCTTGAATTATTATGGGATGAATATACATATTTTGATTCCCCTGGACCACAACAGCAACACAAAATTTGGTGCACAATGCCAATGACTGGCTAGAAGATTTGCACATAACCACTAAAGCAACCATGTGGTCGGAGGCGGGAGATGGCGGGTGCAATTGCCCCCCCCCTCCCTTCAAGTTCAGATCAAACTAAATTTTACATGTATATTTTTTGAAAATTATTAATTCCCCCCACCCCCAAACAAAAGGAAAAAAGAAAAATAGAAATATTTTTAATATTTTATTGGAAATTTGGTCTTGTTTCCGAAAGAAAAATTTCTAACCCTGTCCCGCCACATGGCTTGACTTTTACAGACTCTCTTAGTCTAGTTTTTTTAACAGGCTACATCTCTAATTGCTTTGAGACCCTGTTAAATTA
The DNA here is from genome assembly GCA_026212405.1 of Petrea volubilis. Taxonomy (NCBI): domain Eukaryota; kingdom Viridiplantae; phylum Streptophyta; class Magnoliopsida; order Lamiales; family Verbenaceae; genus Petrea; species Petrea volubilis. The sequence goes on along the minus strand of CM047886.1, from coordinate 1,978,846 downwards.
ATGCATGTCTCGCCATCAATATCTTTCTTAGGCTCATGTCAGGGCACTTAAGCGAGTAATAATCAACAAGATTGTGAGTCGTTTGATCTCACATGATAATATACATATGCGTGCGCGCTCGCACACACACATATATATATATATATACATACATATACATACACACATACATACAGAAACGGAGCCAGAAATTCTTGCTTGGAGGGACAAAATCAAATTTTTATAAAATATTAAAGGAATTTTTATAATTTAGGGGGGACGAAATTCAAAATTTTTATAAAAGTACATATAAGTTTTAGTTCGATATGAACTTGAGGGGCGATGACTACCCCCTCCAGTCACCCCTTTGAATCCGTCACTGCATGCATACATTGATATGGTTGTTTAGGGTCTAAGTTGTGTGGCCAATCACATCAATATAATCTGTAAAACACTACATAAATGTGATTGGGAATATGGACGAACGCTATTCTTTTGAAATGATAGTGCTTCAAAAGCCATGATTCTTAAATAATTAGAGCAAAACAAAAAACTGGGGTTTCATAATTATTCATTGATATCTTTGACTGAAAATTACCTCAAAGAAGCCAAGAAAAAAATAACCCTCCAATAAAGGAGATTTAAATTTGGGCGAGTTTCACATAAATACCTATAGTATGAAAAATTACAAATACTCGCTCAATGTTTGATTCTGCCTTACATATAGTGAGATACCCCCCCCCCCCCCCCCCCGGCAATACATGAGATTTATAAAACAGAACCAAATATTACGAAGGTTTGTAGTTTTTCTTACCGCAAATTTTAAGGGATTTTTGATAATTAACCCGACCATAAAAGACTTTGGGCAAGTCTTCCTTTTCTTATTCTTCTTCCTCTTTTTAATTTTTTAATTTTTACCTTAGGAGAAAGAAAGATAAGGATGAGGGCATCTAAAAATAAAATAAAATAAAAATAAAATGATGACCACCAAATTCAAAAAGCTCTATTAACCACCCATCCTCAATTCCCACTGGCAATTGAGAGGTACCCCTGGAAAGCAGCATCCCTAATAAATAGTTCCCATATTTTCTTGACTTTTATCAGCAACCATATCATGACCTTCCCGTGTATATCTCCCTCTTGAAAAATTCACACACAACACACACAAAATACGTTATTTTTTAGTCACTTCTCTACTTCTTTTTGGGCCATTTCTCAAGATCATCATCCTAAAAGGAACATAAAAGACAATACTCAAAAAAAAAAAAAAAAAAAACATGGCGGCCTGTGGTAGCCTAGAACACATCTTTGACAAGCCATTGCCTGAAAACCCCACACTTCTCGAATCCCTCTCGCCATGGAACCGCATCAAATCCATGAAAACCAACATCGACGATTCGTCGTTTACCGAGATATTCGGCGAATTACATTTCAACGAACACAACAACAACGACAGCAACGACAACGACAACAACCAGGACGTTCATCCTCTGGAACCAACACCATCATTATCCCCTCAATCCTCGATATCCTCTTGGCCCGATACAAGCTCGTCGCCCCGGCCCGGGATAGACATCCCCAAGAAAGACAATAAGAGCAAGAACTCCAACTCCTCGAGTTATAATTACAATCACACCCCTAGCAAGAAAAGGCACAGTGACAGCTTCTCCTCGATGAACTCCGAGAGCTTGTCTCTCTGCACGGAAGGGCTCGGATTCGAGAGCTTCGATGATGTGGAGGATCTGCTGAACTGCAACAACGTTGAGTGGCAGGCTCAGGATCAGGAGAGGAAGAGCTCTGCAAGGAGTATACATACAGAGTACCATCATTGTAATTATAATGATGCCAAGAAAACGGGGGAGAGCCGATCGCATTCGGGGGGGTTTCCGCCCCCGATTTCGTGTATAGGGAGGAGTGGGAAGCCATGGGTTTGCCTGAAATCTTACAGGGAAGATGGGAGGTTTATTCTCAAGGAAGTGAAGATCCCAACACAAGAATTCTTGCATGCATGTAGGGAAAATGGACGTTTGAAACTCCAGTTTATTCACTCTGATGATGAGATTCTTGAAGAAGATGAATATGATGACGACGACGATGATGATGATGACAGTATTCAAGAACATGATGATCAAATTGGAGATGAAAATGTAGAAAAAAGAGATTGTAATATGCAGGGGAGTTCATAACATAGGAAGGGTTAAAAAAAAAATCCCTGTTTTTGTTAGTGTGGCATACATTTTGGGGATATGTATATTTGTTTTTTTTTCCTGTTTTATTTCTTATATATATGTATATATGTATATGTATATTTGCAAATAAGAGGCTGAGAAGAGGGTTGATAAAACAGGGAAACAAAGGATTTGATCTTTTTTATGTTTTCTTTTTTGGTAGTTTGGATCGTCTGTTATATAATTGTGCTATATTTTCTGTTACATTCATAAATACATGCCACGTATATTGGTGAGTTGTCAAGTATTGGTAAGTGGTCAAGATAAGGAAAGAGAAAAATTGATGATATGAAAAAAAATATAAAGATTCTCTTTTCTTATCTCGACTGCTCACCAATATATGTGGAATTGTATTGATGAGTGTAACAAAAAATATAACACGATTATATAACAAAAAATATTTTAAAGTTCGAAAGATGAAATTTGTGTTTTATGGAATAAAATCTTAATTCGGTCAATTAAAAGTGTTTTTCTACTTGTAAATCACAATTTTTCCAAGATTTTGATGCGCATATCCACTCACATGCACTTCGTGTTGTTATTACAAAAAATCAGGACTGAAATTGAGTTGAAAACATGAAAGCGTGCGTGATGACGACCAAGGCCGTCTTGATGAGCTAAGCTGTCCTGACACTTCTAGAAGGTGTTAAATCTATAATGTACAGATATTTCAAAAAATCACATCGTGCAGTGTCGGACACGTGTCAGACATGAACATGACTCTAACATGTGTCCAACACGGCAACTGCGTGTCCAAAAAATAAAAAATAAAAAGAAAAAATCCGGCACGTTGTCAGACACGATTGAGGGTGTATCCGACACGTTTTGGACACGGCTAGACTTTTTTGATATTTTACAAAGCTTACAATGGGCTGTTTTTTCAAATTTTAAAAACGATAGTACGAAATTTGGAAAAAAAAAGATTGTATTTATCTTAAACTAATTAATTAGATTCAAACTATTTATCTATCGGCCTTTGTTTTACATCGTTTTTTTCATCTCTCTCTTCTTCTTTACAAATCTCCCATCAAAAATTATTGCTAAAAAATTTCATGACATTCTATTTTAATGATGGATATTTCTATTTCTCTATCATGCAGTCTGATTTAATAAATTATAAACATATAATATCATATAACATAATATTTTAATATTCGTGTCAGAGCCGTGTCGTGTCCTAAAATTTTAAGATTTTTTGTGTCACCGTGTCCGTGTTCTTGTATCCGTGCATCATAATGTTAATTCTTAAAAATTCATTCCTGTTAGAATTTTGACTACAATCACCTCAACTCTATTTAATGACATCTTGTGCACGATTTTAGGGGACTTTTGGCTGATTTTAGATGAGGAGTTCAAGGACAAAAGTTGAAGAAGTGTGACAATTCAAATGCCAAGTTCATCCATCGTCTCAAACCTAGTTTGCTTTTAAGATTTATTTGAGTTTTATCATGTTTTTATGTTGTTTTACTTTCGTTATGTCTAGCTAAATAAATTGTAAAATTTTAGGCTAGTCGTTGATAAAACCCTTGTGATTTTATTTGAATCTCTTTGATTTTAATTTATGTAATTCCTATCTATAATTCAAGATTTTATTACTTTTGAATTTCTGATCAATTTTTACAAATTTTGAGATTTTACATTCGACTACGAAATGGTATGTATAAAATTTGACTATTTGTGTTATAGACATAATGAACGCATATGTTAGAAATAATTGTGCTCTTCTACAATCAATTAGATTAATTAGTGAGGTTTTTTTAACTAACGCAATTCTTGCACGTAATGGGTCAAGGGATCCGTATGTAATCACAAAAGTAGACACATAGCATTCCTTTGCACATTTGTTTTACTTTCGAAAGGAGATTACAAATATTTTCGTGAGTTGGATAGTAGGAAGGGGTATTATTATTATTATTATCAAAAGGGGTTCAAATAATTATAAAGGGGATTCAATTGACGATACCTAGACCCTAGTTTGTTTTTATTGATATTTCTACTCATATTAATTTGTTTTCTTTTATTTCATAAATTTTCAATCTATTTTCGAAGCTTAAACATTAGATAATTTATAAGTTTGGTGCTTGGTAACCAATTCATCGTGGGAACAACACTTCATTTTCACTTTATTACTTGAATAACCCGTACACTTACAGAAAAAACGTAACAATATACTTATATAAAAGGATATAAGTAATCCCCCCCCTCCTCCCCCGAATGTAATTATTTTTACACTTTGATTATTAAATTATTTTTCATTACGCTTTATTATACAAATTACATAGGAGTTGCATTTTATTTCATAAAGCCACTTTCCAGTCAAAAGAGTTGTTGAACGGTTGTGTCATGACCACCAGAGTGATTTTTTTACTCCACCGCTGGACTCACCTCACCCCATCAAGTGAAAAATTCCCAAATAATAATTTTATAGTTCATTACTGGTCAATTCAAATTCTTCCTTTAAAACCACTATTTCGCCATAGTCGATCGCTTTCCAATCATTTTTTTAGTTGGCAGGTGATTTTAGAGGACAAAGCGCAAGTCCAATATAGCTTGCATAATAAAGCACAATAAAAAGTAATTATATAATTAAAAATGTAGAAAAAAATATCATGGTTCAAGAAGCAAAATACAATAGCAAATGGACTTCTCCTCTATCAAAAAAGTTATGGCAGTAGTTCAGATATCCAAATTTGAAATTTCTAACAAAATTGTCCTAAGTCCTCGTTTGGGCAAGTTGCTTATTATGTGTTGTACTTGTATACATAATATACTGAAAAATAGGGTCTTTTATTTTGGGTAAATATCTTTAGCCGCCCAAGAAAACAAGGAAGACGTAGTCAAATATATGATAACAAATTTTGACAATCTGAAAATGAATTTTTCTGTCCAAAAACAACTCATTGCGTCATCCGTACACCGATGCAAACATATATATTTATGGTTATTAATCTAATTTTGCTTCAAAACCAAGTTAATCATAAATGCAAAAAAAGATTTTTCATCATTTTATTTTTTCTTTTTTTTTTCGAAAAAGGAAAAAATCAGACGTAGGAGGTATTTGTAAATACTTTTATTTTTGGAGAACAATTAAAAATTGTAGAAAACTTAAAAAAGAAAAAAAATTGAGTAGCAAGAATGGTATTTGAAAAGAAAAAGTGAAAAATAATGATGGAATTTTAAAAAAAGTAGCATAAAAGGTGTTTCCACCTTTTAATTTATTTTGATTTTTTTAATAGAAATAGAAAAGCAAAATACTACATAACTTTTTTTTGATAGAAAAAAAAAACTTTTTTTTAATAGCAAACTCGAAGATGACACTGAAACGAATTTTTTATTATTGAAGAAAAGTTTCCATGCATACTGCTGTGACCTATGAAAAGGAGGGTCCGAAAAATGCAGTCGCCTTCCCTCGAATTTATATAAAGCTATTTCTATATATATTTTGATTAAAATCTAAAATACACCTATTACATTTTATAAATATTCAAACTAACTCCTTTAAATAAAAATTTATTGGGACACACATTTATCCAAGCTGCATGAATTTCTAGCAAATGCAAGTTAACTTTTATACAGCAAATAAAGATTCTCACACACACACACACACACACTACAAAATGACAACTGGTAGACATGCCTGATTTCTTGATTTCGTAAGCACTTTAAATTCATGCCAGATGTAAACATACAACACAACCAACCTCTTCTAATCCTACCTATCAAAGTTCCCAAAAGGCACCCATCGTCACAAACAATTAATTAAAATGGTCACCTTTGATCAGATTTTCAGCAAATTTATTATTATTATTATTATTATATATAAGTATATAAACAGCACAGTATAAACTTGAAAAATCAAAATAAAATAAGATAAAAGAAAAAAAAAATGACAAAAATACAAAAATGAAATAGCTGTTAAAGTGGTCCAAAAAACGATCATGATTATGTCCAGAACAGAATCTTGGAGCCATTATTTGAAAACAATAAATGCATAAAGTGTAATGACAATTTCCAATTTATCAGAACAAAATCAATTATCATCCATATGCCATAAGACAGAAGATATCAAGATAAACCCCTGCACATGATTGCTTCAACAAGGCTCAAATCTGAGGCTACTCAGCCTCCAAGTGGATTTAGAATTCACCCATGGCTCTCTCTCTCTCTCTCTCTCTCTCTCTCATCACGAGATGGGACAGCAAATACATTACAGAAAGATATTTTCTTGATTTCAAAGGATTTTCAAAGTTCATGCAAAAGAATATATCAAACCCTCTTCTAGTTTATTCTACTTGTCTTACAAATGGCATATATGGAACTAGAAAGAGGGGTGAAAAAAGTGAGATTTTGGTCACACTTTTTGTACATCAAATATTGGCATCATTATAAGACAAAGAGTTTCAAGAATCACTAGTCTTTTATAAATATCAAGATAGTGATAAGAAGGGAAGATATTATGAGCCACTTAATATGACTTGTGGATAATTTCATTGATACACATGCCAAAAAGTTATGCAAGATTACGATAGACGGAATTTTCTCGAAGAAATCATCAATAATGAAGAGGGATATTTTTTCTTTTTCCCTGCCTAAAATCAAATTATAAATGTGCTAAAAATTATTCATAACGGTCAATGTCGTTTTTTAGGCAATTGTATTCATCGATATATATATATATATATATATAAAATATTATTTGATGCAGTTACATTAATCATAAGGCGCACGTTAACATCGATGGATATAGAACTTAAGCAGTGATATAGATTTTTTGGGATAATTACATCTAAACCCCCTCATCTTTGGCGTAAATACAAAAATCACCCCTATAGTTTATATAATTATAGAAACCACCCCTCCTATCAACTTGAGTAATGCTCTAATATACAATTTCATCGATTAAGATAAGATCTATAGAAATTAATACCACATCCCTATAAAGTTCCAACATTGGAGCCCGAATTTCGATGAGGAAAAGTCGAAGGGAAATTAAAAGAATCCAAAAGAATAAAGCACATACTAATATAATTTGAAATTCCTACCGAAATCCAAGGACTAAACATAGCGCAAAGGAAGAGAGAACAACAAATATGAGGAAATGTTTAGAAATAAAATGTCCACGACAATAAAAATCGATGAGAAAGCCAACAAGCAAGGCACAGGAACATACTCTCTTCAAGAAATTAAATCCTCATTTACTTTACAGAGTACATACCTGAATAAGAATTACATTTGCTCCCTTCTGATGGGCTGCTCTAACCAATCTGCATTGACAAGGAGTGTGAATTAGACTTCAATGCAAATGCACACAAATTTTCGAGGCCAAAATTTGATAAATTGAAGTTTGAACACCGTATGCAATTCGAGGTAGGGGCGGACCCAGAAACTTTTGCTTGGAGGGGGGCAAAATCAAATTTCTATAAAATATTAAGTGAGTTTTTATTGTTTTTTCTTTTTTTTTTGGGTTGGGGGGGGGGGGGGGGGGGGGGGGGGGTATTTCAATTTTTCAAAAGGGATACATATAAAATTTAGCTCCGTATAAATTTGAGGGGGTGACCGTACCCTCCTCCCCGTCACTCCTCCGCTGATTCGAGGGGGGATCTTTGTGATAAAGAATATACACCAAGAATTTCCTTACTGACATCAAATTATTTAACAATTAAAAATTCATTCTTGAAATTGAGAACAAACTATATACATCCAATTAACCATATTTACACGCACACACAGACACCCCAAAACAAAAAGACGAAGAAAATAAACAAGAAAGAAATGATCTTTCAAATGTCTTAGATTTCAACCACGGTTTTTCATGGAAGTGCAAAATTGAAGCTCGGAATCAGGATATAAAAAAGGGAAAATTTTCCCTAAAAAAAAGATAAGGATTCTTCTTTTGGATTGTACCTTTCGCCGTTACCGTCAATTAATTTTCTTCTTTTGCTGAAAGTGAAGAGTCAAATTGGCAAAGTAAAATTTGTAGAAATTCGTTTTTTTTTTATATAAAAAAAATATGAATACTAAATGTAGAAAGTGTTTGGAGAAAGTGAAAAATAATAATTAATTTTTTAAAAAATAACTAGAAGTTCAAACAAATAGTTCAAATCGTGCTTTCAAATTTTAACTTATTTTGTTTTATTTTTTCAACAAAAACAACAAAACAAATATTACACAGTGACTCTTTTCAAGCAAGAGGAGAAAAGAGACTTGAAAAGAGTCTTGCAAACACCCCCTTACTTGAGGTTGTTGAAATTGATTACAATAAATTACTGTTTAAATTTATTTTTAACTTTTTTGTCCAATTAAAAATTATATTTGTTAAATTTATTATTAAATAAATCAAGACTGAACAAATTTTAATAGAACAGATACAAATCAAACTTGGATAAAGTTACATATTTTATTATTTTTAATTGAAACGCTTGCTTGATTTTATTATTATGAGTTAGTGGCTGACTCAGTAGTGTTCATGTTAATAGCGAATAGGTCAATTTTAGCTAGAGGCCGGAGAGATCGGGCTGAGGAAACTTGAGAAAATTTTTGCCTAAATTCGGTTTGGCGGTCGTACCCAACCAATTATTTGGCAAGCGTTAATACACTTGTTATGTGACTGATTATTCTCCCTGAACTGTACACCAATCACATGATGAGTATAAAATACTCGACACGTTATTAGTCTCGGTGTGACCGAATCCAATACGAGTAATAATTTTTCGAAAACTTGATATAATTACACTTGGCATGGCACGAATTTACATAATTTTCCTTCCTTTTGTCATAGTAGGTAAACATTTGTTTTTAAGTGATTATTTGGCATGGCGTAATTAGATGATATGACTTAAGGACTAACTAATCTTAAAACTGCACAACTACTAGTTAGAATCAAACAATGGTCTGATCGTGAGTTGATGTGGCTCAAAGGAGGGAAAATATGAAACAAATAGGAATCCTCGTAGCCATCATTACACTTAAGGACAAAAATAAGTCACAAGATTAACGGCGAGAAACTCATGTTCTATCAAGGGTGTAAACGAATCGAGTCAAATCAAACAAAATACTATTCAAATTTGATTTGAATATGATCTTGTCGAGTTTGAAATCTCGTTTGATCTTAATTCGATTATTAAATCAGTTGAGCTCAAACAAACTTTAATCGAGCGGCACTCGAGCCTAGAGTTTCAGTAATTTGATATGTTACCACATATATCCTAATTAATTGACTCGGGTTCAAATTGAGTGTCAATTTTTTCTCGAATGAAAAAAATGTCTTTTTTTTCTGATGTAGGGAAAGACGTATTTAAAATCGGTTTATTGTACTTAATGAACTAAACTCAAATGAACTTTCTTAACGAACAATTTCGAGTTGAGTATCAAATAACTTGATTTGTTTTTCAGTCGTACGCCTCAAACACAATTCATAATAATATGCAGAAAGAGGTCAAAAATGTTACAAATCAAAAACCTAACGCCAACTACTCAAAAGGGACGAAGTGTAACATTCATATAACTTAAGGGGCCAAAGTGAAATCCACCCATTCTTATTCGATCTCGTCGGTTTGAACCCGACATGTGGTTGCTCCAACCCTTCCTCTCTGGTCCCTTTATTATTTTAATACTCAAAACTTATCATGAATACTCCAGAGTCAAAATGACAAGGAATTTATTATTCCAATAAAAGTCAAAACCACAACAATTTCAAATTTTAATAACACATTCCTAAGATAGGTGCCTGAATTCATGAATATTATGTTGTATATCTTCACAATTACATGTCTGCACGTTTTGCTAGCAAACCAACACTTTAGAACAATGGACACCATGTCCATCGTGCAAACAATGCACATTTTCATCTTTTAGGTTAGATAGATACATTGTTTCATATTGGTATAAATAGTCCCACAAATGATCCTTGAAATGTCAACCACAAAGTGAAACATCAATCCCTCCCTCCCTCCCCCAACCCCACACCAAACATACACATATTCGAACTTCTTCGAATTTGGAAATGTCGAGCTCGAGTTCAGCTTCGCTATGGGTCGCTTTAGGGTTAGTACTCTTGGCGACCCTGAGCGATCAGTGCCGGGGTGCTATTCCGCCACTTCAAGTAGGTTTCTACACAGGAAAATGCAAGTCTGCTAATGCTGAGGCCATCGTAGCCGGTGTCATTAAACAATGGTACTCGAAGGATCCCACCAGCGTAGCCGCTCTCCTTCGAATGCAGTTTCACGATTGCTTTGTCAATGTGAGATATAATAAGCTATATGATATTTCAACATTTCTAAGTTCCTGATCCACAATAAATAGATTAATAAATGTAATTTCTTTGGTCAAATATCACCTTTTGTTGTATCATATTTAGCGTAGTCAACATCTTGAGTCAATACCTTAAAGTTTGGACGCAATATTGAATTTTATAAATGGATATATAAAAGATCATTTTTATCATTTTAAGAAATGAAATTTTAAAGTTTTACAAAATATATATAAAATGTGACTTTATATAGACTTTGACGGGTGCCTGTCGGCCCCGATCCTCGCTATGCCCTTGATTATTACTTCATCCGCTTTGCATGCATGATCATTAATATGTATATAATGGCGCAGCACAATCTATATGATTATATATCTATATGTGCGTGTATACATATATACCTAAAAATGAGCAATTGGTAATGTTTTCTTAACAAATTGTTTATTAAATTAGGGCTGTGATGCATCAATTCTGCTGGATGGAAACAGTACTGAGAAAACAGCAGGGCCAAATCTAAGTGTTCGTGGCTATGAAATTATAGATGCAGCCAAACAAGCAGTAGAGGCCATTTGCCCCGGAGTCGTTTCATGTGCTGATATCATTGTTATGGCAACAAGAGACTCCGTCGCCTTGGTAAGACAAATATTTACCCTGATCTCCTACACTCATAATTCTGCGCTCGTCTTCGAAAAAAATGTTTTGCGTTTTTCTTTCAACGTAATCCAATTTATCAATCTAGCAAAATGCACCTTGTTGGGTGACCATTGTCTTTACCAGCCCCTTTCTCATGTTAGCCAGGCAAAATTGAAATTTTATATTAATTTGCTAGGGTAAGTCTTCAAAAAATTATATATGTAATTTGAGTTTACAGTTAGGGGGGACAACTGTTTTGTTGGCCTCTTTCTCATCGTGATTACAAATATATACCGTACATAGTAAATTATCTTACGCGAACGTCATGCATGACTATATATATGTAGAGTGGAGGAGGACGGTATATTGTAGAATGTGGGAGGAAAGACGGGACGGTCTCTTTGGCTAAGAACGTGAATCTTCCGGCTCCCTCGATAACAGTCTCCAATTCCATCAAAGCATTTGCTCAGAAAGGGCTTAACACCATCGACATGATTTATCTTCTTGGTAGGCACTTACATATGCCCATACCGCCTCAAACTGTTGGCCTTTTCTCTTCTGTAACAGTTTAAACTTTTGGCTAACACGGTCTGACCTCTGCATGATATAACTGCAGGCGGTCACACCGTTGGAGTTACTCATTGTTCCGTCATTCGGGACCGCCTCTACAATTTCCAAAACACAGGAAAGCCCGACCCGACTATGGATCCTGCCCTAGTCAATGCATTGAGAGCAAGATGCCCTCAAAATTCTAGCACTGTTGACAACACTGTGAACCTTGATCAGAACCCTTTGAGCTCAATGACTGTTGACAATTCTTACTACAGGCAGATAGTTTTGAAGAGAGGGATCCTCACAATTGATCAAGAATTGGCTCTCGATAGCCTGTCGAAGCCCACGGTTGCAGCCATCGCCAACGGATCCGATTTCTCCATAAAATTCGGCCAGGCCATGATCAAGTTGGGTAGAGTCGGCGTCGTCACTGACAAAGAAGGACAGATCAGGAGCTCCTGCCGAGCCGTTAATCCTACTAAAGGATGATTGTCACTTCATTTCTTAGTGTGAAGCCAAAAACATGCGCGAGCGCATGCACACACACAAAGTCTAGTCGTTTTAAATTTTACGTTCTTTCTATTAATTTGTTTCGTCTGTTTTGCTTAAAATTTGTATCAAGTTGTTTGAGATTTGTACTTCTTTTTTGATTGAGTTGTTGTAACTGAGTTAATTTTTCGTGAAATTTATTTGAATTTTGTGGGTTCATCCATGTTACGTTACATATATACATATATCAGGCTTTTCTTTTATCTTGCAAAAATAGAAAATCTATGTATCTTACTGCTTTCAAAGTTGAAATTGGTTGAGAATCAAGATGATTTCTTAGAATATTAGCAAACTATCTTGATTCTCAACAACTATTAAACTAAAAACAACTTAATTTGGTAAGAAAGCGTGATAAAACTGAAACTCGACTAGAAGCTTAAATGTAAATGTCGGATAAGATCTTTTATTTCCCATAAGTTGTTCGTCTTCTATTTTATAATATAAATTCATGCTATGTGTTTATATAACAGTAATATACAATGTCTAAATGCAATTTCATTGAAATTTAGGCTAAAGTTTCGGCAAAATCAGCTGGATTTGCCTAGAGATGATCACTATGCTTCAACCCCTGTCATAGTTTGAATCATAAAATTCGAACTATTTATTGGATTTATTAGGCCATAAAGAGTATAGTAATGCAAAAATTTTAGGACAAAAACCGACAGTTGTTTTTTACTTACCAAATAGAGACGAAACGATTGGAATAACGTTAACATCCACTTTGTATTCTACGAAAAATTGATACTCAACTATCCGGTCGAGTTCACAATGCCTTAAATCACTACATATAAATATCCCCAGTTTCCACGATTAAGATCATCAAACTTTGAGACAGAAAAGAAAAAGAAGAACAAAACACGCACACTCACACACACACACACACACACAAGGTATACTCCAATGGCTTTTGCGAAGAAATCACTCATTTTCCTAGTATCTTTACTAGCAATGACGATCCAAACAACCATGGCCGGAGATCCTGATATCCTCGCTGACTTCATCATCCCGCCAAACTCACCGCCGGTAGATGGCGACTTCTTCACATTCACTGGCATGAGGTCCCTCGTGACGGCCCCGATCCCGCCCACTTTCAAGGTCGTTAAAGCCGCCATGGAACAGTTCCCGGCCCTAAATGGGCAGAGCGTTTCGTACGCGGTCCTGATATACCCTCCCAACTCGGTGAACCCGGTCCACACACACCCGCGATCGGCCGAGCTTCTCTTCTTGGCTCAGGGCAGCTTGGAGGTGGGATTTGTCGACACGACGAACAAGCTCTTCACTCAAACGCTTCAACAGGGAGATGTTTTCGTGTTCCCTAAAGGGCTTGTGCACTTTCAGTACAATGCTGATGCTAAGGTTCCTGCTCTGGCAATCTCTGCCTTTGGTAGTGCTAATCCTGGCACTGTTTCATTGCCAAACACACTGTTTAATTCTACTATTGATGATGGAGTTTTGGCCCTGTCTTTCAAGACTGATGTTGCAACTATTCAGAAGCTTAAAGCTGGGCTAAAGGGCTAGGATATTATTATAAAGAAGAACAAGGAAGAAGAAGAAAATAAAGATTGTTTTTGACTAAATTGAACTTCCACAATAAATATCTGTTGTCCTTCTTCTGGAGGGAGCTTTTGATCATTAACTACCATTAATTTTGACTCAATTTATTAGAATTTGGTTCTTTTGGTTTATTTGAATGCATTAATGTGGTTACTCTTGGTGAGTCTGTCTTTATTATTTTTTTAAGTGAATGGTGAAATGCATAATAAGATCAAGTAATGAGCAATCACTACAAAAAGTTAACAATTAATATTGGTGAGTCTCTCTCTCTCTCTCTATCTCTCTCTCTCTCTCTCTCTCCATCTTTTTAGTCAATCTATATCTCAATCTCTCTCTCTCTCTCTCTCCATCTCTTTGTCAATTAATCTCTCCCCTCTTCTCTCTTGTCGCACGAGCTGCGAGTTTGTGTATATATATGTGTAATATTTGTGTGTATATATATAACGTGGCATATTTTCAAGCGGTATTTTCGACCGGCTTACGCACACTACGTGTCACCATTCCCTAGCGCTCAAGCTAACAAGCCCTGCGTATCAACTGGGAAGGCGGGCCCTCAAACCGATCCCGTCGATCACCCTAGTCGAGTTCTTTATCGATCAAGACCATACCATGTCCATTCAACCCCTGCTAGCATTAAATGTTTCTTTAGCTCAAGGTGTGGGGCAACCACCTAACTCCATGCCTCATTAATTAATGGCAAACTACTGTCATTATGACCTACCTTTAGGCTTATGGGTTATTCCATATCATCTCATGACGTTCTACTAAACCTAAGGGTCACATAGGGGAGGTCCACATGGATATACTATAAATACCCTTGCATTTACGGTAAGATGAAAGACATTAATTACTCTTTACCCACTTACTCTGCTCAAATTTCTTCTCAATCCGATTAGCTGACTTAAGTACCGGAGGGTCTTAGTCGAGACGTATCTCGGCTAGCTCACGTTGTTTTGCCCTTGTTGCAGGTCATATTTCCCAATCATAAACCTTACACATCGAGTTCGACCGAAGCGTTCGATCAGCACGACCGCTCCCAAAATCGACCTGCATCAATATATAATGTATATATGTATATATATTTGTGTATATATTTATGTGTAATGTTTGAATGTATATATGTATTTTTATATATTTATATTGCATTTACACATAAGTAATTATTTTTTATTTATTAAATATACATTTTTTTATTTCCCTTCAATATCATCCTATTTGGATAATTGCCAAGTCAAATAAGCAACATGTCACAGATTACGTGTCCAATTTTCCAACCGGCAACAATATTATCAATCTAATTTCATTCAATTTCTGGCGAAATTGATAATTACAATGCAAATTGTCCTAAATATTTCAAAAGTTTTTAAATTCATCTCCTAAAATTGAAATTAAGTAAGTTAGTGTTCTAAAATCGCAGAACGTACAAAATACTGTTCTAAAATTGTATTTTTACCGTTTAGTATTATATGTGTGCTTACCTTCATCCAATAAATGAGGGAGTATTTATAATTCATGGATATTAGCATTTGAGTACCTATGAGAAGGTTTGTTTACCCAATCCACTATAAATCTTGCGAGTAACCATAATGAGGTATGACTCGATCCATAAGCCTAGTGAATTTGACACGGTACTTTTAAGGTGACTACATTAAATGAAATGTGATGCCTAAATAATGTGAGAGTGGCTTACCTAGAAGAGCGTTTAATGCGGGTATGAACTAAAGTGACAGCATTAAATGTATGAGTTGCATGTCCCATCAATCAAAAGTTGGCTTTGGTGGTATGTGACGATGACCCCTTGATCACGAATCGACCGTGAAATATACGCAATCGAGGGATGGCCACTTCTATCTAGGGTCACAACGATTAGTGAGCCCGGAAAGGTGGGGCTCCTCTCGATCAGGAGGTCAATCAAGGAACTTCTCGAGGGAAGGTATTGATGGCCCCTGGCCCAACTTGATGTTGACACGTACGTGGCATCTCCGGATAAGGCCACATCAATAACAATTTCAATAAATTCAATCGCATCGAAGTCAAATTCAAGTTTGAGTTTTCAAAACCCAACGTGCATTATAACTTTGTCGATTATTCATGATCAATTTAATTTTTAAGAACTCCTTAACAACCAAAGTCTTAAGATATCCTGCACATAAGAATCTGGTTTTTATTTTTTATTTTTGGTGGGTGATAAGAATATGAAGACTTAAAAATTGCTATTTTACTTTTCTATCCTCGTTCATATATGTTCAACATATGTTCGTCTTGAATTTCAGTTTATATGCATCTTCGCAATGGAATAAAAAATAAAACACACAAAGTATAAAGACAATTGGTGTTATTAGGCAATGAAGAATTCTTTCAGCTTGTAGTTATATTGCAATATTTGAGGACAAAACCTGCAGAGAGTTGTTTTCTTGGAAAAGAAGCAGAAAAAAGCATAAGCATATGCATATCTTCTTACCAAATACACAATCCAAAACCAATTGGAACAACAACGTTTTATCATTTGTATTCTCATCAAAAATTGATCCTCAATTGTCCGGCTGAGTCTACAATGCCATGAATCACTACATATAAATATCCCACGTTTCCACAATTAAGATCATCAAACATTGAGACAAAAAAGAGAACAAGAAGAACAAAACACACACACACACACAAAAGGTATACTCCAATGGCTTTTGCCAAGAAATCTCTCATCTTCCTAGTATCAAGAAATCTCTCATCTTCCTAGTATCGTCACTAGCAATGATGATGGAAATAACCACGGCCAGAGAACGATCCCGATATCCTCACCAACTGCATCGTCCCCCAAAACTCACCATCGGTAGACGGCAGCTTCTTCACATTCACCGGCATGAGGTCCCTCGTGACCACCCCGATCCCGCCCACTTTCAAGGTCGTTAAAGCCACCATGGAACAGTTCCTGGCCCTAAACGGGCAGAGCGTTTCATATGCGGTCCTGATATACCCTCCCAACTTGGTGAACCCGGTCCACACGCACCCGCGATCGGCCGAGCTTCTCTTCTTGGCTCAGGGCAGCTTGGAGGTGGGATTTGTCGACACGACGAACAAGCTTTTCACTCAAACGCTTCAACAGGGAGATGTTTTCGTGTTCCCTAAAGGCCTTGTGCACTTTCAGTACAATGTTGATACTTGTTGCGGAAATGTGGTGGGGGTGGTGTAGAAAAGTATTCAAATTTAGGAGAGGAGAAGTTGAGAGGAGAACACACTCTAATTTTTTCTCTACTCAATTAACACTTCTATTTCACTCAAAACTTTACTTAGAAACACTCTTACAACTCTTTTACCCTCCTAACTCTTTCACTCACTCAATCACATTCATTCACTACACACACTCCACCCAAAATGCATAAACATGATCACTATTTATACTAGTCTCTTAATAAGTGACACGACTCTTAGAATACTAATTGCATAGGTTACAAAACTTAATTATTGAAATTACTTTTGTAACTCCCGACCGTTTTTGCCACCACCATGAATGGCTTTTTGACTTCTCAAAATCAAGATTAATTTCTCATTTCTCAACAATACTAAGGTTCCTGCTCTGGCTATCTCTGCCTTCGGTACTGCCAATGCTGGCACTGTTTCATTGCCAAACACACTCCTTAATTCTACTATTGATGATGATGTTTTGGCTTTGTCTTTCAAGACTGATGTTGCAACTATTCAGAAGCTCAAGGCTGGGCTAAAAGGCTAAGATTATGATAAAAAGAAAATAAGAAGAAGAAAAATAAGGGGTTTTTTTTTTTGTTATTTCTTTGGTTTTTGACCAAATTGAACTTCTGCAATAAACATCTGTTGTTCTTTTATTTGGGAGGAAGCTTTTGATCAATGTGTATCATTAATTTTGAGCAAATTTAAATTTGTGGCAACCTGTTATAACTTGGTAATTTCGATTAATTTACTGTTCGAATCTTTTGTTACATTTTCGTATAATATCTTTTTTTATATTCACAAGTATACTTTATGTGTATTAGTGAGCCATCGGTGTTGTAATTTTCTTTTTCCTAATAATATCAGCCACTCACAAATACACGTAATGTGTATTCGTGAATATAACAGAAAATGTCATATAAAATAGTAGCAAAAGATTCAAACTAGTTAATTTGAATGCATTGTGGTTACTTTTAGTTAATGTTTCTTCATTATTTTTGTTAAGTGAATGCTGAAATGTTCAAAAGGATCAAGCCGTGCATGTGCGATCAGTGTAAAAAAAAATTAATAGCTATTCATGATTAATTAATATATTATATATGAAAGGCATTTTCAATTGGAATATTACTTCCACGACCTGAAAATTTGGCCTTCGATTTGATCATTTGTATATAATCTAATTAATTTCGGTTTCAATACACTCAATCACATCCAAATAATATTCAAGTTCGAATTTACAAAACCTGACCTATTGTTGGGCACAATAGTGGACAAGCAATTAGACTAATAAAATGCTAGTTCAATCATATATTCAAATCTTGTTTTGCATCCTATAAAGAGAGAAACAAAACGAGGACGACCCAAACCACCGATAGCAAGGAAGGGTTCAAAGACACCAACTCCCCAAGCATGCCCTAAGAAGCTGCCTAGGCGTCGTCGGAAAGGCACTTCCCAACACTTATTGAATTGAATAAAGTAAGTAGCGATGATTGATTTGTTGATTCTATTTTTAATGCTATCTATACATTTAATTGCATATGCTCACCTTGTCTTTCACTTTGAATATATATTTCGTGTACATGCAATCGAATATAAGATGAAATACAAAAAATACGATATTAGATTTGATATACAGATAGTCACGATTTATCTAGTAAACATGTTTAGGGGAGAGAGAGAGAGAGAGAGAGAGAGAGAGAGAGAGAGAGAGAGAGAGAGAGAGAGAGAGAGAGAGAGAGAGAGAGAAGGCAAATCCCACGAGTTGTCAACTAGGAAATTGTCTAAGGCGATCACAGACTGCCGAATGGCCGACCTACTCATATTCCACATTAAAATAACAAAACACAAAAATATTCCCATACAGGTTCTGCAGCACAGAATCTTTTCAACCAGTTCAAACCCTTGCACATATCAGCAGCACTATTCCTTTCTTTGACTTCACGCGACCAATAACCATCCCCAGTTCAACTCTTTCAAGCAAGCCCCACCGTAAGCTCTGCCGCACCAGATTCCACCTAGTCTGGAACCTCCTAGTGTACATCTTTGGCCCCCGCGCCGCTAGCACTCTCTCTCACACACACATCCCAAAATCAACAACCGCCTCCAATGGAACAACTTCGCGGCGGCGCCACCAGTTTCCACCACCGCCACCACCGGAGTCCTCCCTCCGCCGAGAGATTCTTGGGTGTTTTACCGCCGGAAAAGTCCTCCTCCGCTGCGCCCCAATTCGAACTCTCCGAGCACGATATCTTCAGCACCCCTTCCGGGGATTCGTCCCCCTCCCCGACCCACCGGAATAGCAAACCCTACTCGAGCCCCACCCGTAACGATTTCGGCATCTTAGCAGCCCTAAACGGAAATTTGAATACTTGGTCCAGGTCCGGATCCGAAACCCGGCCCGTATTCAACCACAGGGCCGCCGGCACCGCGGCGTCTCTCTCCTCCTCCGCCGCATCTTCGGCCTCTCCGGCCGCGTCAACTTCGTCTAGGATAATGATTCCGAGGCCGCCGCCGCGGCGTCAGGCGGCGGATAGCGTGCGATTTCATCATCAATCGGCGCCGGTGAACGTTCCGGCGATGCCGGCGGCGGTGCGAATGAGGGCGAGGGGCCTGGGCGACGTCGCTTCTGATGAAGAGGAGGATGGAAATGGGGTGGTTTTGCCGCCGCACGAGGTGGTGGCGGCTAGGCATTCGCCGATGCTGGCTTGCTCCGTGCTGGAGGGAGCTGGTCGGACATTGAAAGGGAGGGATCTTAGGCAGGTGCGCAATGCTATTTGGCGAAAGACTGGCTTTATTGATTGAATTGTTTATCTGTTTTACATCTTAGCTTATATGATGGTGAATCGTTGTTGGCCTTAGTTGAAAAACTGGATAATATGATCTTCTTGTTGTATATATATGTAGGATTAAATTGTACATAATCTCCATTGAACTGATAGTTAATTTAGTCATCTATTTGATTATCGTTTTATGTTCATATATCCTTTGAGAGGATCTTCTGTTGTTTCTTGTCATAGTGTGTGTGTGTGTGTGTGTGTGTGTGTGTGTGTGTTTCATAGCAAAATAGTTGAAAGTACGTATAGAATTTGCTAACTAGTTATGGGAACTAAATCTTGAAATATTACTCAAGTTCGAGCTAGGCCGGTTTGAAGAACTCTTGATCAATTTGACATTTTTTTGGTTTGTATAGTCTTGGTCTGGATCGTTGACAATCTATGCCTTTAGATTGTGAGAATTAACACGAAATCAAATAATCGTAAAAACCGCTTCTTTTTTCCGGTTCCGATACATTCAATAAAGATCATAAAGGTCTAAGAGAACATACTATTTTAGGTTTGAGTAACATTGGCCTCTATAAACCAAATTTGAGGCTATTTATAGTATTAGGTCTGGTGAGCCGAATGCATGAAAGGTCTAAGAGAACATATGATTTTAGGTTTGAGTAACATTGGCCCCTATAGACCATTTTGAGGCTATTTGTAGTATTAGGTCTTGCGAGCCGAATGCATGAATGACACGTGTCGAGAATCAAGATCTTCCAAAGGCACAAGTCATGATCTATATGTTAATTGCATTTGTTTAAGCGGATGATACTATTATGAAAATCTTAGCAAGTGAAGATAATTTTCCTTCATGCTGCTTCGTACTGATCTATTCTTCTGTACCTCAGCAGCTATATATTCTAATATTTTACTTTGAAAAGTATTCAATCTGCAATGTAAATGTTTATCTGCATTTTCTTTTGGTGTACCCATTTCCCCCCCCCCCCTAAAATAAGGATAAATGGTGCGAGGTTCAACCCTTTAGCAAATACATGCTGATGATATATGAGTTACTGAGCCATTAGGTGACCGGAAAAACAGATCCACTATAAATTGCCTAGCTAAGTTGGTGATAGAGTTTAACTACTTTGTGGGCATTTTTGGCATTTAGTTATTTACGTGGCCCTAAGTAGTTATTTATTTTGTACCAAGAATCGCTGTCTTAATGTTTTTATATGAATCTCCTTGGGGCTCATCTAAAGTTGGCTAAAATGGTATCGAGGTGCTGGCTCGGGAAATATTTTTCTAAAACAGGAAACAGGGCATGTGTAACATGTTATAGCCATCAAATGCAACTAACTCTTTTTAAGTTATTAAGCATAAATTTGTATCTTTTGACGTCTAAACTTTGTTAGACAGTACCATGAGTTATGTGAAGCCTTAAAAAGAGTGCCTTTGAATTCTTGGCCCCTTTATGTGTGTGTGTGCGTGTTAATTCCTGAAGTACTTACCATGGTTTGGTGGAAAATGTATTTGGGGTCACTGCATGATGTTGGACATTTCTTGAATATATTCTTTTCATTAAAAGAGCCTTACATTTTGGTTGCATTCGGCTTGCAATAACTGTGAAAACGATCACATCTCAATCAAGGTTCCTGAGATATGCTACATCTTTTGCAAAAACATATCATGTAAATCGTATCCTGTTTAGGCAGATTGTTTAATTTTATTACCATTCAAGAAAGAATTTATTCCCCCAATCTTGATAATTCTGTTTACTGCTTAGTTAGAAACAATCCCTTCACAATTTTCCATGATTGGTATACGATGTTTGTGTTCCGTTACCATAATCGTGGATTTCCATTAAATATGCACTTCTGTGGTTCTACATGCTCTGTGCTGAAACATATTGCAGCAATATCTTGTTAATTTTCTTTTCTCAAATTTCTCTGCTACGTTATGGTTTGAACCTCACTGAGGTCGTTGGGTCTGCCCATTATTTGGGAATACTATCTGTTGTCAGTGGCCGTTCTATAAGGTCTAGCGTGAGCTAAGGTTTATTTCACCGAACTATTGGTGAAGCTGCAGTAACCAAGTTGACCTAGATTTATTTTCTACTCGGACTCAGTCCCAACCAACTTTGGAGGAAGCAACATTTCGTGACGGCTAGGCTCCCGACATTAGGTAGCCTGACCTGACCTTTTATTCATTTAAAAGGAAAAACAAAATGGTTCAACAGCCACTCTGCTTTCGCGGTGGGGATGTTGTAAGTGACATATTTAGTAGAGCCACACAGTTAGATAGCACTTACCATGGCAAAGAAGCAGCTGAGGAATTGGGCTTAACCAGGAAGAGTTGCCATTAAATTGGTCTTCCTAGCTTGAAGTGGCAACATTTATTAAGCATTTTTACCTTTTTAAATTGCATGCCATTGGTGGAACGCTTCTTGAAAAGTACATTTGCCCTTTCCTTTCTCGGATCATAATCTCCACAGGGTACGTTCAAACACTGAGCTGGGTATTGATCATATTGCCTTGTAGGGTTAGGTTAATTATTTTAGAACCTATTTGGATGGATTTTTTTTAGAAAAAAAAGCACTTATTGCATTTAAATGCAAAAATGCTTGACTTAAAAAAAAATCCACTAAAAGAAACACAATTCAAGATTTTCTTTTTTTTTTCTTTGTAAGACCGTCCAACAAGACTCTTAAGCCGGATACCGCTTTTTTTAAATAATAATAATAATAATATCGACTTAAAAGATTTTGGATGATTATTGAGTTAGGTTAGGACCTAGCTTCTCTCGTTTATGAGTATTATAAGAGTACGCCGCGGCCTATGTTTGAGATGATAGGTACGTTATCTATGGGACTCTAATGTCGGCTTAAGGTACAATTATCGACAATATTTTTGTTGATTTATTTCATCTTTGACCCATTGGGGTTAGAACAAAGACAATCATGTCCGAGGGGTTCTTTTCACGTCTCAGTACTCATTGCTGCATTACACGTAGAAGACAGAAACTTAAGTATCTATCTAAATGTGTATATATATCTTATCGAATTATAATAATGAACCATTGGATAAGAATATAATTATAAACAGTAAGAGTGAAATAATAGCCTGATCAGGGACGGAGTCAAAAAAATTTTACTTGAAGGGTGAATCTAAATTTTTATTATGAAATTCCAAATTTTAAGAAAATTACAAAGAGCATGGTTTTATATGAACATGAGAGGCGGTGACTGCACCTTTTGGCTCTCTCTCTTACTCCGTGTTCAAACATCATCATATATGATCGGACGGTTCGCAATTCGATTGGATATACGAAAGTGGTGGCCACTCTGCTTTTAAGGTTAAAGTTGGAATTTTCGTGAAAAGAAGGTGAATTGAATGTGGCGTCCTTGGGGAAAAAGAGGTAAAGCAACTACCCTGAAGCATGGATTTAATGTGCTGCTGGTTATTAAAGGTATTCCTGACAAATATTTAGTGGGGAGCCATATGTTGTTGATGGAATGTTGACCACATTGTATTGTTATGTGGTGTTATACAAGTCCAAATATTACATTACAGCCTGAATTTGACACTCTCTCTCTCTCTCTCTCTCTCTCTCTCTCTATATATATATATATATATAGATATAGATATGTAGATGGTCCATGAAAAATATCCCACCTTCCCCATGGTACAGTATAATTGCATTTACTTTTATGTTTATAGCTAGACTGTTGGTTAGCTTATTGCAAAAAAAACCATTAACTGCGGGCTCAAAAGGCCTTAACTTTTCTCAACCTGTGAAAACGGAAAATTCCACCAATTTAACGTTCAAGACTAATTTAAAGTTTCCAATGTTAGCTTTGATTCCTTATTTTTAGATACATACCAACAGATTTTCGTACCAAAATGGTGAAAATGTGCGAGGACATCAATCGTGAAGAGCACAAAAAATATACTAATCCAAATGAGGTTTTAAATCTCATTAAATCAGGATGGAACTAGAAATTATTATTTGAGGAGACGAGATCAAATTTCTATACAAGATATAAAGAAATTTTTATATTTGGGGGGGGCGGGGGGGTGGAATTCAAAATTTTTATAAAAATTCATATAAATTTTAGCTTGATGTGAATTTGAGAGGGGGGACCGGCCCCTTGGCTCCATCCCCATATTAAATGATCCTCAAATTCATTGTCAAACATGAAATTTCGACTGTATAAGGTATTATTTCGCTCATGGGGGTGGTTGAATTATGTGTTTTATGAAAAAACGATACGTAAAGTGGGAAAGGAATTCCTTACCAATCCCTAAATTCCTTCCAATGTGGATGGGGAAAGAATTGTAGTTTATGAGTTATCCAGACCTTAAATTCCTTTCAATATGGCATGAAGGTGTGGTATTATTATATGCCTCCTAGCCTAGAGACTTGAAAAGAGGCACGTGACTATCCTTTTTATAGACGATGCTCTCTTGTGGTATCATCATTTACCTCAGCCAAGAGACTCGAGAAGTACATGCCTATCTTTTCTAAATCGACATAGCCATTTTATGATGCCCGAATCTATCACTGGGTGTTCGTGCGGGCAAACTTCTTTTATGAAAAGGTGTTTGATGAGGTCGAATCTTGGAGTCCTTGTCGAGTTGACGTGGAAAGACAATCCGACGGTTGTTGGTGGCTCCTTATCCTGTCAGGATGGAAAACACGTGAATCTAGCCGAAAGTGTTTTCGGCAGAGGCTCTCCGATGCTTAAATCAGCAGAAAGTAAGAGAGTGTAAAGATTTCTGTAGAGAATCAAACAAAGCTTTAGTATATAAAGAGTGTGTTAACTTTAATTTCTGGAGAATTTCCCAATGGTGCTTATAGGTGAAAGGGGATCCCACCAAACCTTGGGATTAGGGCTGATTCAAAGGGTTTAGGGGACCCTGGGGCAAGTTGGCCAACGGTACAAAAGGACATAGTCGTCATGCTAGGGCGATTGTGGAGTAGGTGATCTTCTGCAAGGTGCAATGGGGCGTGTCAGAAAAGACAGTGCCATGGTATGGTACGTATTACCTGCTCGATATAAGCTCTCCTCAAGACAAGAAGTCAACTGATAAGGAGGTCATCCCTGAGTGACGATGTCTCCTTGAGTTAGTGTTCTCTCGATGGTCAGGTTAGGGACGGAGTTGTCTTGCGGTGAGACTACCGACGTGGCATCAAGTGACACATGGCAACTCGAGAACGATTCATATGGACACATGTCAGATATCTTGTATCAGTATCTCACAAGGTGGAAAAGAAAATTGAGCTTATGAGCTAGCCAACCCCTAAAATCGTTCATATGGGATAAAAATACGGTGTCATGACTTACATATTTATCATCTTTAATGACATTGAATAAAAAGGCCTTACTCATCGATCGTAAGGGGATCTTTATTGACACCAACAACCAACTCAGGCAGTTGGGGCCTTCATTTACTGTTATTGGCCTTCATTTACTGTTATTGGTTGCATTATTTATACGTAGGCTTTTGCAGTACTCTCTCTTCACAATAAACCAGTTTAACTTTGCCAGCTTCAATGGCGATGAACACAGCTGTTTTTGCCCTTTTCTTGTTCACTTTGGCCCTCGCAAAGGCTGAGCAAACCTACACAAGCAATGCCCTCAAGGGATCCATATCTTGCGTCGACTGCCCTCGGGGTGCTGATCTTTCAGGTTTGTCGAGATATAATATATATATATATATATATATATATATACACATGTGCATGTGGTCATTTGAAATTCTTGATGTTTTTTGGTTTTCTAGCTCTAATTACTTTTGTAACATATACTTCTAAAGCTGTACTTCGGTTAGTCTGACTCGTAACTTTTTACAAGAAGGTTACCGTCATGCATGAAACAAAAAGTAGGTGATAAGGATAGTTTGTCTCCCTCTGAAATATATATAGAATAATGTATTCTGAATATTTTTACTAAAATTTTAAATTTTGTCACCTAATATATAAAAGGACAATCCATATTTTGTATAGATTTGCTTGCCTCATAAATATAAATTTTTGATTCCGACCTTAATTTATGAGCAGCTCCCCTGCATTAGAAAGATAACTGTAATAAAACACGCCCTTCGTTAGTGGGAATTTTGTTATAGACAAAATTTTATCACAAAAAAAAGTGTCTGTAAGGAGAATATTAGTGAATTTAAACTACGAGCCAAAATACAGTCTAATCAACGATAAAGCATATATGACGAACGAAATCTATCACAAAATCATAACGGATTTCATTATATCTATTATGGGTTAGCCTTTAGTAAAGGGTGTTCTTTTGTGGTGAACCCTGTATTATATTATTTCGGTAGAAGAGCTTGTGAATTTTAAAATATGTGTAATTTTGTGAGAAGGTACACTTATATTTTAATGGGATTGTAATGACATATATACTCTTTATAAAAAGTAATAATAGTTCAAATCAGACATTCCAAAATGATTAAAGACTCCTACATTCCAAAATAAATGCTTCTACATATAGAATTATTGCTTCACTATCCCTTTTTTTTTTTTTGGAAAAATTACACTGATCACCCCTGAGGTTTGGCTGATTTACGAAAAATCCCCTATTTTTTCAAAAATTACCAAAAATCCCCTAAGGTTTCAAAAATATTACAAATTTATTCGAATTTCCGAAAATACCCCTTCCCCTTTTTTGGGTGATTTATATTGACCACCCTGAGATTAGGCTAATTTACGAGAAACCCCCTGTGGTTTCAAAAATTATCAAAAATCCCCTGAGGTTATACTAATATTACAACTAGCACCTACTTAGGTTGACTTATCAACAATATTAATTCTTTTTTTTCCCTCTGTAATATTGTTATCATAAAATTTTAATTTAATAGATTTGGAAAATTGAAATATGCATCGTATATATCCATTATGTGAAATGAGACATATAAACATTGATTGAAATAAAAAATTGAAATTAAATAATGCACTTGAAAACTTTATTTAGCTTGAGGACTCTAACTCATTTCTCTTAAAATTTATTCCGTATTAGAGATAATATTACATACTTGATGTGTTGGTAGATACCTTTAATGCATTAAATTCAGAATATTTATTTGAATAAATAATCACATTTTTTTTTCAAATTTATTACATGAAAATTTTATGATAACAATATTACAAAGGGGAAAAAAAGATTTAATATTGTTAATAAGTCAATCTAAATAGGTGCTAGTTGTAATATTGGTATAACTTCGGGGGGGTTTTGGTAATTTTTGATACCATATGGGGTTTTTCGTAAATTAACCAAATCTCAGGGTGGTCAGTGTAAATCACCCAAAAAAAGGGAAGGGGTATTTTCGAAAATTTGAATAAATTTATAATATTTTTGAAACCTTAGGGGGTTTTTGGTAATTTTTAAAAAAGTATGGGATTTTTCATAAATTAGCCAAACCTCAGGGGTAGTCAGTGTAATTCGTCCTTTTTTTTTTACTAACTCTTTCTTCCCTTGCTTCCTCTTCGTCAGAAATTCAAGTTTTAGTGAAATGTGACAAAGTGAAGAAACTAGCCATGACATACACAGAAAAAGATGGCACTTTCGAGACTCGGATCCCGTCGGACGGCAAATCGTCGTCGACCAATCCCGCCTCGTTTAACTGTATGGCGAAGATCATGGGAGGTCCTTACCAACTCTACACTTCCGTTAACGACGCTATCGTCCCGATTGTTACGGCTAAAGACGGGGGCCATTTCAGTACCTCCAAGCCACTCACATTCTACAAATCATGCCCAGTGAAGGGGGCACGTTGTGATGGCAAAGATGTGGGATTTGATTCTGCCAAGACTGTGAACGTGCCTTTGCCAAGAGAATGGGGACTAGCACCATCTAGCTATTATGTCCCTTTTGTTCCCATCATAGGTATACCTTAAATTAATATGGTGTGGTTTAGTTTAAATTTTAAAAGATATGTATGGTTTTTTTTTTTTTTTTTGCTTTGCTTATGTTTGTTGTGGATTAAGGAAAAAGGGAGTGGAAAGTGTTTGCTTTAATGTATTTTAGAAATAAGTTGATTTTGTGTGTTTAGAATGTATTGAGTTGTACTATAATTGTGTTCCTTTCTATTGTGTACTTGGTGATATTCTTGGTATCGTATTCAAGTATAATAATGTAGGTGGTTTTAATCATAGCCTTTTTTTGGTGAAACATAGAAAATAAGTAAATTTAGAGTCTAAGAAACTCCCTGTACTATAAGAAAATGAATAAATTTTTATGACAATATAATAAATGATAATAAAAAAAATTGTCATTAATTATATACATTTAGCGACAACAAATTTATATTGTCACAAAAATATAGTTTACATATTGTCAATGGTGACAATTTAATGTAAAAAGATGATTACATAGTGCAAAATAGACAATTAGTAACACCTATTGTGATAATTTAGTAACAATAAAATCTTGTCATAAAATCCTAATGATAATTTTTATTATTACCAAATTGTCACTATAAATGTATCACTAATTATTAATTAATGTTGACAGCTAAAACATTAATTCTTCACCATTGAGTGACAATATTATGACATCATAAAAATTATTGTCATCAGAAAAACTTAATTAGTGAGAAAATAAAATGTGTTGCCATTTAATACAATCATTGATGATAATTTTATATTTTCACTTATAAAAATTGTTAATATTATTATTTTTTCTTGTAGTACTGATTTTTAAGTGTGAAATATTTATGTTAGCAAAATATTACATTTACAACTCTCTAGATTTCAAAATCTTACTATACATCAACCACACATATGCCTCGAACTTAAATATAAGCCAAGAGGGCAATTATGCTTGATAGAAGCTAGTGTCAAAAATTAGATTTTTGAGGGTATTATAGGAAAACATTAGGTTTTCTAAACGAAAGCTGTCAACTGGATTTGAACTTATTATTGGAAAACCTTAGGTTTTTTTGAATGAAAACCATTGATGGAACAACATATAAATATATAATTCATGAGATGCTTGTGATTTCGTAACTTTAAAATTATTTCATATCTATCTATATATATATATATAGAGAGAGAGAGAGAGAGAGAGTTAAATTTGAATGATCTTTTCAATTGTTTTTTATTAATAATTCAAAAAGGGTACATTCATGATTCCATCCTGACATCGTCCTTTACTGCTACGAAAACACGAAATTAGGAGTGCTACTCCTTTACAAAAATATCATGAAAATCGAAAGATCTAGCAAATTCAAAAAATGAAAAAGAAAAACATCAAAATAGTCGATCCTTAAACTCAAAGGAAGGCTCATCATTATCATACCAAGGTTCCCATTTCCCAACCATCATTTGACTCCGACTATAGCTCAGAACTCCAACTCACATCTCTATCCCACAACTTGGGCTTGTGCCCGCCTGCAAGAGATCTAAGAACCATAGGAACATAGCTCCTCCACTAGTGAAAGGCTAATCTTTATTTATTTATTTATTCAATTATTTGTATTGTCTATAATCCATAATTAATATGTGCATTCCTAATCATAGAATCATGACTCCATCACTCCGCCACCGGTGAAAGCTATCTAAAACCCTAACAATTATTGAGGGTATAATTTTTTTATTGATGCAGTTAAAGCCGGGAAAGTCATGGTAATTTTTTGGAATGTACAAATATATATATATATATAATATATGTATGTGTGTGTGTGTATTGAAATTACATCATTGATTTTGAATTGTTATCGTTTTGTTGAAAAACAAAATATTATAAAAAAACGTATACAATTAAGATGAAGCTAGCAATTCTTTTGATTGGGATGAAAAAATAAAATCTAGCCTATGTGTAATGAGTTAAAGAGAACAAACTGAAAAATGACTTATACATGAAGTATGATAGCAATTATCAAAAATCCGGCACGCTTTATAAATAACCGTGTTCTTCCAAATCCGGCACGCTTTATCGAAACTAAAAACGCGTTCTCGCAAACCTAAAAGGCAAACTCCCAAAACTCTAAGGGCCAAGAAAATGGCCAAAAATATGAATCTCTTTGGGATATAAGGCCCAAATGAAATGTACTTAGGCTCACACCATGTTTGACTAAACTTATTTTTCAAAAAATTATAAATCTTTGAGTTTAGAAAACAATTCGTACAAGTTGTAATTGTATCTTGTATATAAGAGTTATTTAAAAAAAATAAAAAAAAGAGCAA
Source organism: Petrea volubilis (assembly GCA_026212405.1). Classification (NCBI taxonomy): domain Eukaryota; kingdom Viridiplantae; phylum Streptophyta; class Magnoliopsida; order Lamiales; family Verbenaceae; genus Petrea; species Petrea volubilis. The sequence goes on along the minus strand of CM047886.1, from coordinate 1,948,961 downwards.
AAAATTAACAACTATAGAGAAAAGGGATATATGGCGCGATTGGTATGCATGAATGGAATGGATATTCGCACGTTCATTCCTAACGACACCATTGGTATAATTAAAGTTAAGAATAGTCATTCCCGAAAGAATCACAATTACCATATATACAAGTGATTCCTTCCACCACTCATGGGTTTGTCTATTTCTAATAGTTGATAATGAACTATAGTTTTATATTATTATAATACTTATTAAATATATCATATATTTATAAAATGTATACTCATAGTAATTAAATATAATTAAATATGTATTAAATTGTAGATATCATACATAAAATGTATATTTCTACATAAATCATATATATATATAATATTTGTTTGATTTGTAATATTTATATTACACACATGTAGTAAATGTCCAAATCATTCAATATATAATATAAATAATTGATATACGTACGCATTTTACATAAAACATATATAATATAGTTTGTACAGAAAAATGATATACCAACATATACAAAAACTATTTAACTACATAGTAATCATCTAAATATATTAGTGATGCGGGTCGAATCTGGTTCTGGTCGAACTACGGTCGAGTTCTCCGGTCGGCCCGGTGTATGCTGTTGTTCGAGGGGAAATATAGCCTGCAAAAAGGGAATGGCGACGTGAGCTAGCCGAGAGGGGTCTCGGCTAAGACCCTCCGATGCCTAAGTCAGTGGATCGGTTGAGTATGAATTCGAGCAGAGTATGAGTATGTGTAATAATAAAATCGTGTCTCTTACCATAAATGAGGGGGTATTTATACCATGTCCAGGTAGACCGAATTCCGTGGGCCCCGCAGACCATGCGAGTTGTTGGAGGCCGACGTGGGCGACCAGTAGACCGGGGGGTAGGGTCCATAGGCTATAGCTGGCGCGCCATTAATGAGGCATGGGGTTAGGTGGCTGCCCCATACCCGGACTGGCGGGGCATTAAATGCCAGCAGGGAGCCGTTAGGGCCGGTATGGTCCCGGTCGACTAAGTAATCGATCGGGAACATCGACGGCGAATCAAGGCGGTACGTATCGGGCGGTTGGGTCCGAGCGAGTCGATCGATATTCGAGTTGGGGATCGGATTCCCGGTCGGAATAACACCAGGTCATTAGCCCCCCCGCTCCGAGGGTCGATTTGTAAAATTCGACCGAGGAGGTAGAATCGACCGGGTTATAACCGTCGGGAATTTGAAAAGTCACAGCTGTAATTATGGCGCCCGTTGGTGTTCCCGAGGCGGGCTTTTACTCGCCTATAAATAGGAACGGTAGACCACGCGTTGACTTCACCATTTCTACGAGAATTATTGCGCTGTGCCGATCGTTTGTCTTCCCAGCCGTTCGAAAATCCCTACTTTAGGTCGATCCGACTCTCTCACTAGGTAACTCTTCTCTCCCGATATTTCTTTCTTGTTTGCCCGTCAATGGCTAGTCGTAGTTTAATTCGAGAGGTCGGATTAGGAGGCTCCTCGGAGGGTAGCTCCGAGGGGAGTACTTCGAGCAGTGGCTCGACTTCTTCCGGCCAGGACCCGACCGGGAGTGGAGCCGAGGGGGAGGTCGAGCATTATGCGGCCGATGAAGGGGAGGATGTTGATGAGGACGTCGATGCTCCACGTTCGTTCAGAACCGAACGTGGCCACGACGATATCCCATCGACGATGACTCCGACCGAGGTCGCAAACGCTGTGAACAAGTACCATATCCCGTCGGATTTCCAAGCCTTCGCGCCGCCTGTCAGCTCGCAGATGGGTCGACCGCCCCGTAACACGATCGCCATCCACTTGGAGGCATTGTGGAACGGGTTTCGGTTCCCCATCTCGGACGATGCGGCGGCTATTTATAATTTTTTGGATTTACCCCCTGCTCAACTTTCTCCGAATTCCCATTGTATAATTTATAGCTTCATAGTAATGATGAGGGCTCTAGGCCAGGCCCCATCAATCGAGAATTTTGCATCATTTTTTAAAGTACAAAATTCCGCTCGGTCGGGTCCGGGCGATCGAGGCGGCTTCTTTTACATAATGGCCCGGACCGAGTCGAGAATAATACAAACCCGCCAATCTTCGTACGGGGAGAAGTGGAAGGCGAAGTTTTTCTTCGTTTACCACTCCTCGGATTTCCCCGTTCGGAGAAAATGGAACGATGAGATCGAGAAGATCGAGTTCGGTGGGGTTGGTAATCCGACCTGGGAGGACCCCTTCTTTCGTACCCGCCAGATCGAGCGGGGGGTGATGTGGAGCGGGTACCTCTTACAAGAGGAGTTTTTGTACCGCGCCGGCATCTCCCCGGTCGAATCATCACCCGATATAGTACTCGGTACGTTAATTTTCATTCGAGTCTGTTTTTCGATCGTCAGTGTTATGGTTTCTAACGACCGGTTTTTCTTGCAGACGCAGAGGTACTTATGGAGGCCCAAAGAGCCATGCTTGCCAAACTAGCTGCCGCACAAAAGAAGAAGAGGGATCGAGCGGCAGGTCGATCTTCGAGCCAGAGGGGCTCATCATCCGGGGGCGCGAGGGCCCCGTCGAGTGTACCCCAGGCCGTTCGCCGGGGCGCCCCCAGCGTCACCCCACCAAGACGGAGGTCGGCTTCCATCCCGGAGTTCGATTCGGAAGTCGAGGTGACAGGTGAGCGGTCGCGGACCGCCGTCGCGTCTCCCACCGAGGTGACCCCGCCGAGGCCAGTCGAGAGGGGGGTCGTAATAAGAGAGGGAGGTGCCCCCGCGTCCGGCACAAAGAGAAAGAGGGGCCCCGATCACGTCGGCAAGGGGAAAGGAAAGCAAGTTTCCGATCGGGAAGACCTGTCCGAATCCTCCGACTCCGACGAGGAGGAAAGGATCATGAAGTTCGACCGCCCGTCGGACAGGGCGCTTCCCCGAACGGAGGGCAAATCGATCAGTACCTTCCGGGGGCGGGACCAGGTCCCTATTCAGCACCTGTCGCAAGGGTGCCAGTTCGAGGAGGACCACCGCTTCCTCCTCGGCCAGAGCCTCAACCAGGTCCGCCGCTGGTTCGACCGAGGAGCAATTGGGGTAAGTACCATCTTTCTGATCGAGTCCATTTTTCGAACAGTTATTCCCCGATGTTAACTATTCCCTTTCAATCGATAGATGGCGCCCCAAGCTTTTTATCATGTGTTTCGACGGGCGGAAGTGTACAAAGAGGGGAAAGATCGGTACAAGAGGATGTACCGGCTCGCGGCGAGGAACGAGCCCGGTCAGCTGAAGGCGCAAATTGAAGAGTTAGAGACTCTTCTTGCTGTGGCCCGGTCGGAACGGGAGCTGGCCGAGAAGCAACTCGAGAAGCAGAGAGCACTGAACGAGTCCCTCGAGAAGTCGCTCGAGCAAAAGGTGGCCGATATCAGCGAGGCCGAGCGGGCCCGGGACCTGGCCCGCCAAGAAGAGAAAGCCTCGTTCAACCGGGGCTATGCCAAGGGCCACGAAGCTGGCGTTCGGGAAGAACTGGCCAAGCTGGACGATCGCGAGCGGGCCTTTTCGAGGGCCGCGGTGGAGCGATTCCTGCAGAGCGACGTGTTTGACGTCGTCTGCTCCATCAAGGCGTTCCCCCGCCTCAGCGAGGCCTTCGACCGTGCCGTTCACCAGATCGAGCACTTGGGGCTCCTCCCTGATGGTTTCGATCGGGATGCCATCGGGCTCGACAAGGATGAATCCTGCCAGCCGATCGGTGCAGCCGAAGGAGGAGCCGATCCCCCCGCCCCTGGCTTTAAGAACGACGAGTTCGCTTACGCAGCGGAACTTGTTCAAAAGCAGGCGCTCGATGACATCGAGAGGAGACTCGATGCGGAGGAGGTGGATGGCCAGGGCGGCGGGAGCCCCATGGAAGTACAAGGCCCCGACCGAGAGGATCCTATCCACGGTCCCGACAAGGCGGGCGGCGAAGAAGGAGTCGAGGACCCCATCGACCGGGAGGACCAAATTAATGTAATAGACTAGGTCTCCCACCCCAATTCCCATTGTACTCGAACTCCTTTTTATTAATGAAGATTGTTTTGAATACTTTCCCTTCGATTTCTGTTTTGAATACTGTTTTGAAGTTTATAATCGCAACTGTTCGGTTGACAATTCCCAAAAAGGATTGCGAAGAAATTGTTCGATCAGTAACTCGATCGACAATTTTCGAAAAGGGTTGTAAACAACCGGTTAAATGAATAATGCTACATAAAGAAATAGAAATCGAGCGGTAAACAAACAAAGATGATATAACAGAGTTCGAACGGAAACTTTTAGGGAGGACCAGTACTCTACATTTTGGGCGGTCGGCTCGACCGGCCGGCGCATGGTCTTAAATGAAAAACCTCCTCAGGTTCCCCGCTCCCCATGGCCGGGGTAGTTCTCGACCGGATGCATCCTCGAGTCGATAGGCGTTATTCTTCGACGCCTTTGTGATCTTGTATGGCCCCTCCCAATTTGGGTCGAGCTTGCCCACGTTTCGCGAGACCTCAACCTTTTTGAGAACGAGATCCCCGACCTGAAAGTATCGAGGGGCCACTCCTTTATTGTACGCTTTTGCGACGGCAGCCTTGTAATTTTGCATCTTTGCCCAGGCGCGGTCGCGCAATTCTTGAATGACCTCGATTTCGTGCTCCCGTGTTGAACGGTTAATGTCGGGATCGAAGTGAGCTACTCGAGCCGTCGCGTGCAATATCTCGGCAGGTATAACGGCTTCCGACCCATAGACCAGGGCATAAGGCGTTTGCCCAGTGGCCGATCGGGGTGTCGTTCGGTATGCCCACAGCACGCTCGGGAGCTCGTCGGCCCATTCACCCTTATGTGCTCCGAGCACGGTCTTTAGGTTTTTCACCAGTATTCGATTGGTCACTTCGGCTTGGCCGTTCGATTGAGGATTTCCGACCGACGTGAAACGCTGGTCGATTCCGTGCTCTTTACACCACTCAATCGTCCTCCGGCTTTGGAATTGGGTTCCGTTATCGGATATCAACACCCGTGGGACCCCAAAATGACATATGATATTTTTCCATATGAACGATCGGACAGAGGCGTCCGTGATCTTTGCGACGGCCTCCGCCTCGACCCACTTAGTGAAATACTCGACCGCGACGATCGCGTACTTCCTTTGACCGGATGCTTGGGGAAATGGCCCTACAATATCGATGCCCCACTGATCGAAGGGCCATGACATATCCACACTTACCATTTCCATGGGGGGCCGGTGGCTCAAATTTGAATGGTACTGGCAGTTCGGGCACTTTTGGACGAAACGTTTGGCATCGTCGACCAGAGTGGGCCAAAAGAACCCACTCCGTGTGATTTTCTGGGCCAACGATCGACCTCCCGAATGGTTCCCGCAGCACCCGCCATGGATAGAGCCCATCACCTTATTTGCCTCCTGCTGGTCGAGACATCGGAGAGGGGGTCCCGTAAGGGACCTTTTGAAGAGCCGACCGGATTGGTCGAGCGAGAAACGAGCCGCACGGCTCCTGAGCCTTCGAGCTGCCAAAGCGTCATTAGGAAGGATCCCGTTCGACAGGTAGCCCTTGATCTCGTCTTGCCACGATGGCTCTCGGAACCCGACGGGAAGGATCTGCTCGGCCGTCTCCTGATCGATCTCTGACTTTTCTGCGGACAAGAATGTGACCGACCGGCTCCTTGTCCCCCTTAGGGAACTTGCGAACTTCGAGAGGGCGTCTGCTCGCTCGTTTTCTTCTCGAGGCACTTGGTCGAGGGTGAACGAGTTGAAACGGCTTCTTAGTGCCTTCACCCTATCCAAGTACTTGACCATGGACGTTTCTCGAGCGTCATATGCCCCCGATACTTGGCTTGCGACCAGCTGGGAGTCGACCAACGCTTGAAGGCGATCGATTCCCTGGTCGACGGCGATCTTCATCCCTGCGATCAACGCTTCGTACTCCGCCTCGTTATTAGTCACATTAAAGTCCAAACGTATGGCGAACTCGAGCTCTAGGCCTTCAGGGCTTCTCAAATATACGCCGGCTCCGCCCCCTTGGGAGGTTGAGGAGCCATCAGTGTGCATGACCCACGGGCCGGTCGGGTCGTCCGATTCGACCGAAGTCCCCACCCTTTCGAGCAGGAAGTCGGCCAAAACCTGAGCCTGGATGGCCGTGCGGGGCTGGAAAGAGATGTCGAATTCTCCTAGTTCGATGGCCCACTTAGTTAACCTCCCCGAGACATCGGGCTTGGCTAAGACTTGTTTCAATGGTTGATTCGTCAGGACCACTACCGCATGCGACTGGAAGTAGTGTCGCAGTTTTCGAGCCGTGATGACGAGAGATAGGGCGAATTTTTCGATCTCCAGGTAATTCCTCTCCGCCCCTTGCAGAATTTTGCTCACGTAGTACACTGGCCGGTGAACCCTGTCCGCAATGGTCACTATGACCGAGCTGATCGCTTCGTCGGACACGGCCATGTAAAGGTACAGGGGCTCGCCGTCGATCGGCTTTGCGAGCAGAGGAGGGGAGGACAGATAGGCCCTCAACTCAGCGAGGGCCCGATCGCACTCTTCGGGCCATTCGAAGGCGGGTTTCCTCTTCCCCTTTTCTTTTCCGCCGACCGGCCCTTTTTCGATCGGGGGATGAGCTTTCTCGACCGATCGACTAGTCGCCCCTCGGAGTGTTTTGAAGAAGGGGAGGTTTCGGTCGGCCGATCTGGATATGAACCTGTTCAATGCGATGATGCGACCGCAAAGACGTTGAACATCCCGGACGGTTTGGGGTGCCGCGATTTCCTGGATGGCCTCGATCTTGGCGGGGTTCGCCTCGATCCCACGTTGGCTGACCATGTACCCCAGAAATTTTCCCCCCGGGACCCCGAAAGTGCATTTTGAGGGGTTCAATTTCATGCCGTACTGCCGGAGTACTGCGAAAGCGTCCTTTAGGTGGTCCAGGTGGTCGGCCTCCTTGCTGCTCTTGACGATCATGTCATCCACGTAGACCTCCATGGTCTCACCGATCAGCCCCTTGAACATTTTGTTCACGAGCCTTTGGTAAGTAGCTCCTGCATTCTTCAGTCCGAACGGCATGACCATGAAACAATACACTCCCTGCTCGACCACAAACGATGTTTTCGACCTGTCTTCGGGCGCCATGAAAATCTGATAGTACCCTTGGAAGGCGTCCATCATGCTCAGCATCTCGCACCCGGCGGTCGAATCGACCAGTAGGTCGATACGGGGCAGTGGGTAGGGATCTTTTGGGCAAGCCTTGTTCAGATCGGTGAAATCGTTGCACATACGCCATTTCCCGAGCGACTTGGGGACCACGACAACATTGCACAGCCATTCGGGATACTGAATTTCCACAATGTATCCCGCCTCGAGGAGCTTGTTGACCTCTTCGGCGATTATCTTATTCCTTTCCTCTCCGAAGGTCCGCTTCTTTTGTTGGATCGGTTTGGCGGTCGGGTCGACGTTCAGGCGATGTACAATCACCTTCGGGTCGATCCCCGGAAAATCCGAGGGGCTCCATGCGAAAACGTCAACATTCTCTCTCAAAAAGTCGATCAGCATCACCTCCCTTGCCTCTCCTAAGTGTGAGCCGATCCGGGTAACCTTCTCAGGATTGCCGGGTACCAGCTCGATGATTTTCGGGTCCCTGATCAGCTCGATCCTGGTCTCCTCGTTCTTTCGCTTTCGCGAAGAGGACCCTTCGGGGGGATCGAGGTCGATGTTGATCGACGGAGAGATCGATGGAGAAGTTTGCGTGACTTTCTTTTCCTTCTCCAATGAGACAGTGTAGCACCTCCATGCGTCTCGCACGTTGCATTTGACTTCCCCGACCCCGGCTGGGGTGGGGAACTTGATTTTGAGGTGGTAGGTCGACACTATTGCTCGAAATTGATTCAGTGCCGGCCGTCCCAATATCAAGTTATATGCGAACGGTGCGTCGACGACGAGGTAGTCTACGAGAAGTGTTTGCCTTCGGGGTGCCTCACCTAATGATGTTGGCATCCGAACTATGCCGATCGGAACGATTTCCGAACCCCCAAATCCGACCAGGGGGGTGTGGACCGGCTGCATGTCTATTTTCCCCAAGTTCATTTTTTGCAAAGTGGAATAAAAAAGAACGTTGGCTGAGCTTCCATTATCAATTAAAGTGCGTGCCACAGCAAAATTCGACACGTCGGTAGTAACGACCATCGGGACATCGGGTGACTCACCCTCTCCCGATGGGCGATTTACATCCATATCCCTATCGCTAAACACAATAGTGTTGGACTCGATGTGGTTGATACGGTGGGCTTGATCCGGAACCGACGAGCCCGATCTTCCCTGCTCCAGTTTTCTCATCACGCGCTTCCGGCTTGATCGGGTGTCGCCGCCGTTCGGACCGCCGGCGATCGTGTTGATGAACCCTCTGGTCGGAAGGTTGTGATCGACCGGATCCTTCCCACTTCTCCGGGATGGGGATCCCTTGTTGCTTGCTGGAGAGGTTCGTGGGGATCGGGACCTCTCTCGCTGGGTCGGTGCCTCCATGTGGGTGGCCACGAATTCCTTGAGAAGGCCCTTTCGAACGAGGCGCTCGATCTCGTTCTGGAGGGCATAACAGTCATCCGTGACATGCCCGTATTGTTTATGGAAGGCGCAATACTTACCCGACTTTTTGGCCCCTTTCCCCTCGGCCATCCTGTTCGGTTTTTTGAACAGCTTTCGATCCACGACCGAGAAGATATGGCCTCGGGTGGAGTTCAGAGGGGTGAGATCAGAATACCGCTTGATCGGGGAGTCTTTCCTTTCCCGTTGGTCTCTGTCCTTCTTGCTACCCCCTTTTTCCTTTTTCTCCTTCTGGTCCTTATCCTTCTTGTCCCCATGTTTGATATGGTGCATTTCCTCGGATATCATGAAACTGGAAGTCAGTGTTTGTAGTTCCCTCATCGACCGGGGTGGTTTGAGGACGATTGCTTTCGCGCAGTCTTCATGCCTAAGAGCGATGTATAGAGCGAAATTCACAAAATCGATCCGGGGGTCATCGACCCGCAGGACCTCGTTGTTGAAACGGGTCATGAAGTCCCGCAGGGACTCCCCTTCTTGTTGTCGGACCCCATGAAGGTGAGTGTGGGGGAGCTTGGTGTCCTTCTTGGCCGCGAAATGGTGTAAGAACCGGTCGGCCAGCTCCTCGAAGGAATGAATCGACTCCGGCTCGAGTCGCGCGAACCATTGTCGAGCCACCCCGAAGAGGGTGGTGGCGAAGAACTTGGCCATCATTCCGTTCGACAAACGGTAAACGTCGATGGAGTTCTCGAACTGTAACAGGTGATCGTCTGAACTCCCGTCGTAGTGAGGGAGGTTGACCGGTACTCGGTCGTGGAGACCGATCTTCTCTTCTCTTATATGGTGGGCAAAGGCCCTTTGCCTCCGGCCGTGATACCGATCAGAGGAGGATCCTTGCCCGTCGAATTGTTCCGTCCTGGCGTCCGGTCGTTCGAGACCGGCTATCTTTTGAGTAAGGTGATAGAGCTGGCTCTTCATCTGCTCGAGCTCCCCGAGGGCAGGATCAGCCCTCGAATTCCCCAGAGCGGGGCCCCTGTAAGGACGCCCCGAATCCGGGTACTGGCGACGGGGAACCCGATCGTGGCGGCTTGACTCGGCGTCTTCCTCTTCTTCCCGGAATGACCGGAAACTCGTTTCCCGGCCATAGGTCTGACGGGACGGAACTATCCGATCGGTCGGCAGTGATGCTCTATTGGGCCCGAGGTTGGCGCGAACGACGCTCTCCTTGAGTTTTTCAAATGCTTGCAGGTTGCATTGACCTACGAAATCCCTCAAACTCTCGAGGGGAATAGTTATCATTTCCTCCGTGTTGGGAGCTTGCGCGGCGGCCCCCGCCGGTGGGAGCGGTGCCCGGCTCCTGTAGTCGGTATTGGCAGTCACGGGCGGGGCATTCGCCTGTGCCCGGGAGGAGCCCGCCAAGTCCGTTTGGACAGCCGGAAAGTTGATCGCCGGTGGTGGAGGTGGGGGAATGCCATGGACCGAATGTTGATCCTCGCCCACGGCTGGCGTACTTCGTGCTCCGGAGGGGTTTCTTCTAGTAGTCACCATCTCTTCTACCTTAGTTGCAGTGGTGTGTTTCCCACAGACGGCGCCAAATGATGCGGGTCGAATCTGGTTCTGGTCGAACTACGGTCGAGTTCTCCGGTCGGCCCGGTGTATGCTGTTGTTCGAGGGGAAATATAGCCTGCAAAAAGGGAATGGCGACGTGAGCTAGCCGAGAGGGGTCTCGGCTAAGACCCTCCGATGCCTAAGTCAGTGGATCGGTTGAGTATGAATTCGAGCAGAGTATGAGTATGTGTAATAATAAAATCGTGTCTCTTACCATAAATGAGGGGGTATTTATACCATGTCCAGGTAGACCGAATTCCGTGGGCCCCGCAGACCATGCGGGTTGTTGGAGGCCGACGTGGGCGACCAGTAGACCGGGGGGTAGGGTCCATAGGCTATAGCTGGCGCGCCATTAATGAGGCATGGGGTTAGGTGGCTGCCCCATACCCGGACTGGCGGGGCATTAAATGCCAGCAGGGAGCCGTTAGGGCCGGTATGGTCCCGGTCGACTAAGTAATCGATCGGGAACATCGACGGCGAATCAAGGCGGTACGTATCGGGCGGTTGGGTCCGAGCGAGTCGATCGATATTCGAGTTGGGGATCGGATTCCCGGTCGGAATAACACCAGGTCAATTAGTAATATATTATTTAAATACACGATGTATGTGTCATTTAAATTAAATTTCGAAATATTTTTTATAAAATTTCATTTTAATCATACACTTAATTTATTTTTATTTCTATCATTCATTACTACTTAATTACAAAAGATATGAATGAAATGACAAATTCATTCCATAATTTATTTCTTAGGCATACCAAGCATGAAACTACTAATATCAATATCATTCATTTCCCCTTTCATTCCGTTCCCACTAAAATTATTTCCTGTATACCAATCATCACCATTGTGTTAGAAATTGTTATGTAAATATATACTTCTCGTAGAGATGTGACAATAAAAATTTTCATTTTTTTTACGATTTTAAATTGAACAGTTAAATGGGTCTCATATAAATGATAGAGGTTGCTCTAATCCTGAAGGATCAAGGAGATCCTACAAGGTCGGGTTAAAGATGGACTGTAACTTAGAGGGTATTTGGTTAAATTTATAAGCTTTTACAAATATTTTAGAAAATATTTTAAAAATTATAAGATGTGATGGAATATTTGACAAAATTTTAGGGAAAGATTCTTATAAATTCTTAAAATAAGATGCCTAAAAGCTTATAAATTCCTTTTTTTTTTAAAAAATAAAGAGTTGCCAATTTACTTTTTTAAGATTCTATCAAAATCCTTTGTTTTCAATCAAATTAATTATACTATTGTTATTACTAACATTTTTTAAATTACGCATATCTTATGAGAATTGGGAATTGATATTGACACGTTAAAAATTATTATTGGGGCACCATTTTCTTTCTTCGATCGAGAAATTGACCAAAATGTCATCCATTTATTTTCAAAACATTAACCTTCTTTTATAATATTTGTTTCAAAATTTATATTTGTATTCATAATTTTATATTCACCCTTCCAACCCAAAATCAAAAAAGAAAAAAAACTAATTAATATTTATATTTGTAATATTGTAGTGCAGGAGTTCAAAATTAAAAAACAAAATCTCAAATTATGGCATTAATAAAATTCCAAAAAAAAAAATCAATCAGAAACTAGAGACCTAACTTATTTTACACAAATAAACTTAAATTTAATTATTTTTTTATTATTATCTTCAAATAATCAACCTAATCTTAATTATATATATATATATAAAGTTAACTAAATGATGAATAATGATCATGGCATATTTGTTCAATTAAGCAAATTAAATGATGTTGGATAAATAAAAAGAGGGACATTTTGATCAATTATTGAAATGAAAAATATAGTTGAAACTCCTATATTAATTTTAAGGAATATCAATAACATTACCCTATCTTATTTATCGAAATATTTTTATAACTTATTTTTAAAATAAAATTTAATATTTTATAAACTTTTAAAATATTTTTATAATTTATTTGCTCTTTTATCTTATAAGATATTTTAAAAATTTATAAAATATTTAAAATAAATTTAGCCAAACACCCTGTTAAAAGACTCAATCCCAAAGACGCTCGTTACGGTCGATGAGTAGACTCAGCTAACGTTCGTTCATAAATAAATTAGTTGGAGTTTTAGGATAAGGTATTTATAGAGTATCTAATAAAATACCTGAATGAATGAATGGTGGGCGTTTTTAATGTGCAAAATATAATTCCCAATTCACGTGTCCAGCGCCTTTTTGTGCCACTTGTAAGATTTGTTCTGGTGCACAAATATTGAGAAATGTTTTGCCCACACTGAATTTGATCATACCAAGACTAATCACATAGCGACAGAGGTGGAGCCAATGGGGAGGGTTGGCGATGCAGTTGCCCTCCTCAAATCTAGATCGAGTTAAATTTTATATGTATTTTTTTGAAAATTTTAAATCCCCCCCCCCCCTAACCCACACACACAAAAAATTAAATATACCTTAATATTTTATAAAAACTCGATCTCGCCCTCTCTAAATAAAATTTTTTGACTCCGTTCCTCGTGGCGAATGTTTTATACTTATCACGTGATTGCTGTGTAATTTAATAAGAGCGACCAATCACATAACAAATGTATTAATATTTACTGCATAATTGATTAAACTGTTTTTCAATCAAGTTGCTTTGCATTTCGATATAGTGACTTAAAAGGTGCTTCTTTTTATTTTTTTTAACAAAAAACAAAAAACTTATCCCGAATAAGTTTTAAAAAATTACTATTTTCTTCTTTTTTTTTTCTTTGGCTTTTCAGACAATTTTTTTGCCCTAAATATTTTTCTTCAAAAAATAAGAGCTCGTTTAAATAAATTTTTTTTAGAATACAAGTATTTATTCTTTTAAAAAAAAGTCCTTCAATGAAAAAAAATGTGTTTTGGTGGACTTTTCAAAAAAATGCAGAAATCAATAAAAAAAAAGCCAAAATATGACTTTTTTTATAAGATATACCTGATAGCTTTAAATAAAAATATTTTTTGAAATACTTTTAACTATTGCATCCAAACACAATTGTCTGGCTTAAAAAATAAACCTCACTAAACAACACATTTTGAAAAATACTTTTTTTTTAAATACATTCAAACGAGCCCTAAGTTCCCCCTCTCCCCCCCACCCCACCCCACCCCAACCCACCCCTTTAATTTAGAAAAGTCCATCCAAATAATTTGTTGTGGCTACAATTAAACGGATGCCGTCGCAAACGTAGTTTGTTGTGGCTATAAAGTTTGGTCCTTTCTTTATTAAAATCACAAATAAAAATGAAAAAGACATACTGTTTGCATCTAGAGCTATCGACTTTTTTATTTTTTGTATGTGTGTAAGATGAACCATTTATTTTCACACGGAATTGGGGATAACTTATCCCATCCCATGATCCCATCCCAGTCCCCACTCCTACTTCCCTCAACGCTCGTGTGTTTACTTTGTCTAAGCCGCGTGAAAGTTACGACTAATATATATATATATATATTCAGTGATTTTTACACACACACACACACACACACACATATATATATATATATATTAAATTTATGATGAATAAAAAATAACTCAAAAATAAATAATATTAAATAACTATAAAAAAATAATAGAAAAATAAAAGAGAATATCAATAACTTTTGAGAAGAGAGAAGAGAGAGCGGAGAGGAGATAGAGACAAAGGAGACATAATGGTAGTTAGTCGGAGTATGATTTACTAGTATATTGGGCACAATGATGCGTCTGTAAAATAAAAACGAGATATAATATGACGAAATTATTAGATTTAAATTGAAGTTATTATTGAATCTATATAAACGTCTATGTATGTACTAACTATTTTTATTATTTATATTATCTTTTCAATTATGTTTAATGTATTGATTAAATTTATGATAAGTGAAAAGCCAAAATTAAAATAAGATCAATTTTTATGATTAAAACAATAAGTAGAAAAGGAAGTAAAAGAAAATTTTAGAAACAGGGACGTGAGAGAGGAGAGAGAATGGAAAAGGAAAATTAAAAAAATACATTAGAGAGATGGATGAGAGAGAGAATAATAATTGAAGATTTTATACTTATAATTATTTTAGTATGGATATTTTAGGGAGTTCAAAATTAAACATACAAAAAAAAGGAAAAGGAGTTCTCATTTAATAAATAGTATAGATAAATAATTATTTGTTTTGGCACACTTAATGCATGCGCTAAATAAAAATGTATAATTTAACTATATGCTTAAATTTTAATAAATTAAATTACAAATATTTATTACATTTTTTATATAAATATAATTTTTTTGCTTTTATTAAATTTATAATAAGAGGGTGTTTGGCTAAGCTTATTTAAAATATCTTATAAGCTCTTATATCTTATAAGATGTTTTAGGAGCTTATAAGATGTTGGATCTTATTTTAAAAATAAGTTATTAAAGTGTTTGAATAAATAAGAAGGGTATAGCTTGTAAGATGTTAATAATGGCAATATTGTAATTAATTTGGTGGGAAATAGAGGAGCTTGGTAGATCTTAAAAAATAAGTTGCTACCTCCTTACTTTTTTAAAAAGAGCTTATAAGCTCTTAAACATCTTATTTGAGGAGCTTATAAGCTCCACCTCCAAAATTTTTACCAAACACTTTACACTATCTTATAAGCTCTCAAATATCTTATAAGATATTTTGAGGAGCTTATAAGCTTAGCCAAACACCCTCTAAGTGAAAAGTAGAATAATTTAACATAAAATAAAATCATATAATTACAAAAGTTTAAATAGGACAGTCAAAAAACAGATGTATTAAATACTGTGAAACAGAGAGAAGAGAGAACTTGAAAAAATAAAATGAAAAAAAAAACCGTAAATCGGTGGGAGTGAGAGAAAAATTAAATAGGTGACAGAGAGAATAAAGAAATGACATGCCCAAAAAATTGTGAGATCAAGTGCAGTTATTATAAAGGTTTCTTGTTTTGTATGATAGTATAGATTATAATATAAATATAGATATTTGCTAGATTAATTAGCTTTGCTAATTTTTTAAGTTATTATTTGATGTGTCGTTTGATATATTCTTAGGACTTATCAATGTCTTCAACATTTCCTAAAATAAGATATTTAATAATTTATGAGTTCTTTTTAAGAAAATAAGAAGTTATTTATTATTATTTTTTTAAAATTCTACTATTTTTTTTAATTTTTGACAAAATTAATTACGATAGTATCATTACTTACATCTTACAAGTTAATCTCGATGAGCCCTTGGCCTAGTGACAAGGGGGAGGTCTTATAACTGCGAGATCATGAGTTCGAGTCCCTGATATGTGGGTATTTGTAAAATGATTATATTATTATTACACAAATATCAATCATCATCAAATATCAATTACTATCAACAAATAATCAAACTACTACTATTATAGTAGAACTAATAAACTACTATAGTTATTTGTATTTGATGATTATTGGTGATTGGTGTAATAGTTTGAGCTTTATTCAGAAGTATTGATATTGATGTAATTAATTGATATATAGTTTATTTTATAATAGTTTTTTTTGTATTTGATGATTATTGGTGATTGATGTAAAAGTTTGAGATATTCAGAAGTATTGATATTGATATAATTGATTGATATGTAGTAGATTATTTCCTTAAAAAAAATCTTATAAGTTAACCTCTAACTTATTTGTCCAAACATTATAATAAATTATTTTTAGAATAAGATCCAACATCTTATAAATTCATAAAACACAAGTTAAATATCGTTAGTATATAATAATGAGCCTCTAAAATATCCGATTAAATTAATCAGTCAATATATCAGAATCACTTGACTAAAAAAAACAAACAAAAAAAGAGTATATATCATTAATATAACACCACATTTCCGACCAAATGGGGCCCGGATTAGACAAACATGCACTTGTGTGTTTAAATATGCGACAAGTTTCCCTTATTTCGGATGATCCCATGACTTTGATTGTATGAGTCGTATGACTCACCATTTAAGTTAATTTTGGAGGAAAATTCTAGTTGAAATTTGATTTATTCAAATCAAAATTGATTATGTAGTAAGTATTTTATATTTATTTTATGATTAATAGATAATATAGAGAGTTATTAATTATTTGACGAATATAATACACTTGTTATATTATTTGTTAAGTTTAATCAAATCATATTCGTTAAAAATTTTCTTATTTCACATGTCTTATGTACATCTTAAAGTATACGAGAGAAAGAATATATATATATATATATATATATATATATAGAAATATGTTATTATAAGGGAAAAATATTAATAATTGGTTATATATGTAGTAACAACGCTATTCGTTCGACTAATGAATTAATAATTTTTAGTGCTCGTAAACTAAAAATTGATCTCTCACATGGGGTGAGTCAGATGATTCGATTTGAAAATTGTAATTTTTATTATAAAAAAAATAAGTATTACTATCATTTAATTTATTTATTTTTTTGAAATAAAGACAAGTACTATTATTAAAAATGTCAACTATTATTTGCACATTATTGATGATACCAAATTATGACATTATCCCACTTAAATTTTATTTCTAATAAAATAATATATGTGTGTGTGCATTCAAATACACATATACTACAAAGAATTATGTAACGCATAAAAAAGAACAAAAACATATATATGTTCAATGACTTCTTGACATCGTATTGACTTGACTTTACCATGTAAATAATAAAAAATGATTATTTTCGTTCAATTATCAACAAATTAAGAAACGACAATTACCAAAAAAAAAATGAAAAAGGAAATAAGAAAAATGAAAAAAAATGTAAAAAAAAAAAAAACGACTGTATCCTTATCGAGTTGGTGACATCACTACGCACTTTATAACTAGCTGACAATCATGTTATAATGGGATTGACGACTAATAGTGAAATAGATGAAAAGTGATAGTGGATTCGGAGCATTTCTCGTATTGAGTAATGATTACTTTAGGTAAAATTATACTGTTAAAAAGGTGTTATTGAAACTCTCAAGTGGTAATATTTATATATATATATATATATTAAAATTACAACAATAACTTATATATTACAAATCAAATTATTACGCATCATAATTTAAAATATAATTCAACCTATTTTACCATTAAAAAAAATAAAGAAAAGTACTATCAAAGTAGGAAAACACTACTATTAAATTAGTAGAATACAAACTCGCTCGTTTCCAAGGAGAATCAAACACAAAATTAAAATTTCATAGTCTTGAATCTCAATTTTGCCAATTAAACTAAGTCTCATTAACCATTATATATATATAATGGTTAGATCATATACGTGGCTGGTGCTATTTCTATTATTTCATATATCTAGTGCTATGTTTAGACCATAAATCTTGTTAATTAAATATAGGAGAAAAATAAAAAGGATAAATAAATAAATCATAATTACTATCTTTAAAACCAAAAAAAAATCTTAATACGTCCTCTTACATATATATATATATACACACACACAATATATATATACACACAAACCCAAGAATCACCCATCATATTTCTCTCCGTACTAAATTTGACATCTCACTTGATTCCCTACACACAAAAATGATGGGGAAATTTTGGACTAAATCCGACTCAACCGAATCAATACTAATTATATAGCAAATATTTTATATTTGTTCTATGAATAATCAATAATTTAGGAAGAGTGATCAATCCCTTGAAAAGTGTAATACATTTATCATATAATTTATTAGATTCAATCAAATCAGGTTCGGATTACAATTTTTCCAAACGAAGAGAGAGAGAGAGGATATGGGCACAAAAGAATGGATTGACCGGTTCTTTGTGATAAAGAATCAATTTTTTGGCAGACAAAGTTAATTTAATTGGACACAGAGTATCTCTATTTTCTCTGCTTTTCCGCGTTTCCTACAAACATCTGCATCACCAAAATTTTCTCCTATCACACGGAAACTCCCATTTTTGGCCCCTCTATATATATATCACACACTATCTTAATACTAAATGCATGCTATCCATTTATATCAATTTCATAAGTAAACTTATAACTTTAAATTTCACCAGAAAAAAAAAACCTCCAAAAAAAGCAATATATGGCAGACATATTGCCACCAGGGTTTCGCTTTTACCCCACAGAAGAAGAACTCATTTCTTTCTATCTCTGCAACAAGCTCGAAAACAAAAACAGCAACATAAATCGTGTCATCCCTATCGTCAACATTTATCAACTCGAGCCCTGGCACCTCCCTAGTACGTTTTCGCCGGCCGACTCTTTTTCGTATCTTCTGTTACACTTTTTCGTGCCACGTAATGCGCACATTAAACTTTTCAAATTGCACATTTTTTTCCATAGAGTAAGAGAAATTTTATGGGGGAGGTGAGGTGAAATTGAATTTTTCGTAAAAATTATAATGCATTTTGTTATTTTGGAGGGAGGAGGAGCAAAATTTTGAACTTTCAAGAAAGTATATAGAATATATGTTTCTGTATAAATTTGCAGGGTCAATTGCCCCTATCAGTCTCTTTGACTCCTTATCGCGTGATCGCTGTCTTTTACCGAACTCTTGAACTTTTTAGTGTCACTTTTATATGAAATTCTTAAATGTATTGTGCTATAGTTGGTACTTTTGTGGCTCATATGTTCCAATGTTCAATGCAGAGTATTGTGGAGAGCTTTGCCATGAGGACAAAGAGCAATGGTTTTTTTTCATGCCGAGGCAAGAAAGAGAAGTACGAGGAGGGAGGCCGAGCCGGACCACCGAGTCCGGTTACTGGAAGGCCACCGGCTCGCCGAGTTACGTATACTCGTCGGATAATAAGGTGATCGGAGTCAAGAAAAGCATGGTGTTCTACAAGGGGAAAGCTCCCACCGGGAGAAAAACTAAGTGGAAAATGAATGAGTATAGAGCCATTAAGGAAGATTTGTGCACTTCTATTCCCAAGGTACTTAAAAACAACTTACTTTTGTGTCTATCTCTGCCACGCATAAACATCGTTCTGAACTATGATCGTTTTTACATTTTGTGTATCAAGTCCTAATACCATAGGTGGAGCTTTAAAACGGTCTAGTCCAGATGACAAAATAGTAAACGGAAAACTAACTATGCAATTTTTTTGTAATTGTTGATTTGCAGTTGAGACATGAAATGAGCCTATGCAGAGTCTACGTCGTATCGGGGAGTTGTCGGGCGTTCGATCGACGCCCGATTCATGTTCCAGAAACGTCTACTTCCAAAAAATTGAAGATTACTACTGATGATCATAAAGAAAACGACCAATTTTTAACTGTTTCAACTGAAGAAACTGCAGCAAAGTTCAGCTCATTTGAGAGATGATTAAGGATTTGGAAATTTTGATGGAATTGTAAGATTTTTGGGCACACTAACGTTTGTGTGTCATGATTGTAAAATCATAACATTAGTGGAAGTATTTGACATTTAGGAGGATGATATATAGGCAGGTTCCACCAAATCAAGTCCGAATTGTAAGAAAAAGTATTTGTAATATTGATTAAGAATACTTAGTGGACAAGGTTGAAAAATAGATCACTTGTAAGGTATTTAGATCAGTTCCAAAGTCCATGGCTAGTCAGAATATTGGCTTGCTTTTGTTAGCAATTGCGTTGTTTTTTTTTTTTTTGGGTTATGGATTGCGTTGTTGTTTCTATTTTCAAACATCTTCCGTTTATAAGGTGTTTTACCTTTTATTCTATAAAACGAAAAGTAAATTTGATAAAAAAAAATATATTCAAATTAAATTTGAATAATCTAACATGCACAGTTCAAGTTTTCGAGTCCTAATTCCAATCTCAAAGGTCCTAATAATCTGTTAAATAGATATCGGGTCATTGTATAATCATGAATCTAAAATTTTATAGGTAAATAATAAATTAAGTAGATAAATATATTTATCAGATTCATTCCAAACTAATAAACGTGTCATTGATTGATTAAAATATTTGATAAATTAGATCCATTGTCGATATCCGTGAGAAACAAATGGATTAGATATAAAATTTGGCAACCCAATCCGTTGAAATTTCAAACCCGAAATTTAATATGATGTTATTGAATAATATAATCCGACATATATTCTATCAATAAAAGTGGAAGACTTTTACACGAAATGCCATACTTGATATTACTAATAATTCGTTGATCTTTATTCTTTTGAGGTCCAGTTTTAATAAAATATTGTACTTTTTTTTAAATAGAGTGACATTTACAAAATACCCGGCGTTAAAGCCTAATTATTATAAAAATTTCTATATTAAAAAAATTAGTCAAAAATCCTCTCATATTTTTTAAAATAGCCTCAACCCCTGGCCTCCAAGACATTTATAATTTTAGTGCAATTTGTTAATTTTACTCCTTAGGAAAAATCTGAAAAATAACTTCATATTTTGTACATTAAACTAAGAAGAATATTATTTAATATAAAGACCCCTTACTTCATATAAGATTTCTATACGTCCATTAAATTAGTTTTATAATGGATTGTATAATTGGGTCCCTTTAATGTATAGCACGTTATGTACAATAAATTAATATGTGAGACCACATAAATTAAAAAAAATTCCAAAATAGTACAACAAAAGAATTTATTTGAAAACATTACATCCAGATGGAGTACGTGCCATCGACAACGCCTATTTAAATTAGACAAGTATAAAACATTTAACAAATTCTAATTTTTAAGAATAGAGAGCTCATGTTGCCAATTTTTGAAAAATATAGGGTTCACCTTGTTAATTTTGAAAATAGATAGTACGCCTTGTCAATTCTAAAAAACAGATGGTTCTTTTAATTCGTATGCCTAAAACACTATTTAATATGCAGACATGATGTGTATATCACAAACTGATGATGGAGGCTTCTAGTTGATAGATGTTGCAATACACAAAGGATTTATTATATTAATTTTTATTTAATAGGATTTTTCACTTCAATTAGACCTAACACAATAATGCCCTGTGAAAGAAACTATTTTTGATATTATAAAATGTTCTCAAACTTTCTTTTTAATTTAGGTTTCACATATGGCTTTAAATTTATTATCGATGATTTGATTTTAGGTTCTAATAATACTTAATTGTTGAATCATGTAATTTTTTTGCTCGAATTTGAATTTAGTATAAATCTATACTGATTATGTAAACTCTTATGTCGAATTTACATATTCTAAATGAATGTCAAGTTTAAGCTCGAATTACTCTAATTTAAGTTAGGGCAAATTACATCTATCCCTTCAAATATAATGTAATTATAAATTAGTTTATATGATTTTGATAATTATAAATACTCCCCTAAGTAAGATCAGCTTAACCAGATTCATCCTCATCAAGGTGGAATAAAATTGCAAGTTGTATTTCTAGTGTTTTTAATAGCATTTTGAAATGAGATTCGCATAATTTTGATAAGATCAAGATATAGAAACTATATATAAAATTAGCTTAAAAAAAAAGTAACAGTGGCGTCAGGTTATAGATAATGATGCCGGTGACAGTTGTGGTTGTACGTATGCAGTGAAATTACTTCACAATAGTTGGTAAAATTACAATTGATTGAAAATTTTGTCATGTTTGACAATACACATCTTTTGATGTCCAAAATTAGGGGCGGGCATTAATGTCAGGTTACACGAAACCTGACCAGTTCAAGTTGGGTACCGAACCAATGGATATTTTTAGGTCGGGTACTCGAAAAAATTAATAACCCAAATTGCAAATTGGATACCTGAAATTTTAACTACTTCCCTCATTTGGACCATTTTTTCTATCGGATTTGAAGGCATTTTTCACATTTAGGTAAAAGAAAAAAAAAGAAGAAGAAAAAAACTCGAATTTTGAATACCTGAAAAAATTTGAGTTCGGTTTGAGTAGAAATCGGATATCCGACCAACAGACCTGCGCCCACCTTTAGCCGGAATGATTACTATGGATACAGAAAAATTTATCTATTTCCCATCTCTTTTAATGTTTCTAAGAAACTCTTAAATTTTGAGAAAATATTCGTAATTGTTAAAATAACATAAATTAATTTATAATTAGACTATATCTTAAAATTTGTAGATATAATTTTCCCTTTAATTTAAACTCAACTCTTTGAATCCAGATGCATGTAGACAGGAACTCCATACAATGGCTTTCATACCTTTGAATTGCACTAAATCAATCGTAATGATTCTTCTTTCAAGAGGCAAATAAGAAAATCGTAAAATTTTCATCAAAACTTGTATCGTGCTTGACTTTTCCCATAGAATTTAGGTCAATATTTGGAACAAAATCTAGAATTTGTTCCTAAAATACAGCTGTAAAAAGATGTGTCAATAAAAAAAAAAAAAAAAAAAAAAAAGAAAAAAAAGAAAAAACCATATGTTTAGCCACGTAAACAAACAAATCCGTGTTAGGTGTGCCTAAGCCCAAAATCAATCATGTTCTACCACTCTCAGTCATTATCGAGACTTGGTCCTAACTAATGTCAATTAATAATTTAATTCTATGTTTGAATAGGCAAAGAATTTTCGGTGAATAATTAGAAAAAAAAAAGGTAAGAAATAAATAAATGCATTTAACTCTATTCTTTTGGGATTTTTTTAATAGAATAAAATAAAAGAAAAGGTTTTATTGGTCAAAATTGTATCAAAAAAAAATAGAACACTTCATGATGGATTTTATTCCGATTAATTTATATAAAAATAATTGGGAATGATCTTAGTTGACCCCCATTATACACTTTTTTATATGTTAACTTCGGCATCAATACAGCACGATGTGCGACCAGAAGTTCAGACGACGACTTTGTTTTTGGTCTTAAATTTCTTTATTTTTTTCCTTTCAGTTATTTTTTTTTCTTCCACACTTGCTTTTATTTAATATATCTATATATATATATATATATATATATATTGATGCTTAAGGTTTTTCCGAACACCCAAAATTTATAATGTGATAAAATGAGTCTTCGTCCTTCGTGAGATAAAAATCGATTCAAGAGGAGGAAACCTGCAAAACAAAGGTTAACACTCTACTGAATTAGGTCAGTATGGTGTTCAATAATAATAAAGGAATGATAAAAATGATAAATATGATGAAATGATGATTGGATTATAGAAAAATCGTAGGAAAAGAGTTATCAAGTCTTGAAAAATGCTATATAATACCAGAGCATCATGTCCCTCTTTTTGTGAGGCACTAGGCCTTATATAGAGGTAAGAGCGCACCTGCCTGGCTGGAGACCCTCCTGAAACACAGGCTGAGGGGGGCGTACCACCCTGAAACACGGGCTGAGGGGGGCTTGTTGTTGAGATATTGGGGGGATAAAGTTGTTAGGAGTTGGGAATTAAACCCTCATATTTACCACGTGCATATTTGACTTATTTCGTCGTTATCCCCCTTGGATGGGCTTCAAGATGGACATTGATCGGGGCAGTCCTGACTGGAGTGGGCTTTTAGATTGGACACCCTCTCCCCTGACATGGGCTTCAGGAAGGACATTGGTCGGGGCTGTCCTGGCTGGACTGGGCTTTTAGATTGGACACCTTTCCTCTCCTGACATGGGCTTCAGGAAGGACATTGGTCGGAGCCGTCTTTACTGGAT
This sequence comes from Petrea volubilis, assembly GCA_026212405.1. Taxonomy (NCBI): domain Eukaryota; kingdom Viridiplantae; phylum Streptophyta; class Magnoliopsida; order Lamiales; family Verbenaceae; genus Petrea; species Petrea volubilis. The sequence continues at coordinate 1,925,252 of CM047886.1, read as the reverse complement.
TGGGCTTTCAGAGTGGACATTAATCCTTCCTGGGTTGAGCCTTCAGAATAGACGTCGTTCCTTCTTGACAAGGGCTTCATGAAGGACATTGATTTGGGTCGTTTTCTTCTTGGCTTGGGCTTTCTAACCGTTTTTTGGTCTTATTCTCTCACCAAGTTACAAAGCCCAAATAAATAGAAAATATGATATATCAAATATATATATATATATATATATATATATCGCATTTCAATTTGAAGCCCATTTTTCCGACAATATTGCTTTAAAAAGTTTATTTTGAAACTACGCACTATATTTTCCAATCTTATTCAAAATATTGCCTAACCGCACTAAAATAACTCTTTATTATTGTATGGACCCAAAAATATCATTATATTTTGGATATAATATTATTGGCGTATAGACTATGTCAGGTTATACAAAAAGGTGGAATTTTGTCGAGATATGCTAAATTCCACACATCTGGAATTCAAATCATAAAATAATTGGGGACATGCTTAATAGTATGATATTAATAATGTGTCAAAGTCTGCTCACGAACAAGTTAAGGAAATTTATTAGGAATCGCCACCATAAAAATCAAATTAACACTTTACGCAATACCCCTTCCAATCATTCTTCTATCAGATTCCAAATCGTCACAGGAAGGGCCGACTCAAGACATCAGCACGGGCAGGCTCACAGCATCAGCGTGGACTGACCTTTCTTTTATTTTGTTAGGATAGCTTTTGCTACAAGATGACCGCTTCAATTAGTTTAGCTTGCTAGAAGCTTTCGTTTGTCGGGAAGACGATGGTTAAATTTTTAACAGCAAAACAATTGTAACTCGCCAGAGCCAAGTATAATTAGGATACATAGAGCCCAACTTGCCACAATCCATTAATACATTAGTAACTAAGCCCTACATCCTAATATTGGTTTCAACTATTTATAACCTTACTAAGAAAATAATTTGTCAATCAAGATGACTCATTGTACCTGTCTAGGATTAGTGTCAGAAAAAGCTCTTCCTCCAAGGCCCGTAGATGGTAGATTGTTTAAGTGGATTTGTGAGTTTGATAATGCAAACAATGACCGCTTGGAATAAAATTTTTGTGATCATCAAAAAATAATTCATTTTTTAATAACTCTAGTAGGATTCTTGTTAAAAAGCTAAATTTTACTAGATTATTAATTTTTTCAAAAATAAAAAATTTAAAAGTTTCAATTTTGCTAAGCAAGGCCTACATCAAGAGGCCCATATGTATACATATGGCCTAATTTTGGAAATACATAAGGCATAAATCGTATTGGGCTACTCGTAAGGGTGTTCGGTACTGTCGGGACTACTGTGTTGGGCTTAGACCATTAAAGTGATAATTTTTTTTTAATGAAATAAAGCGATACTAATTAGTTGCTTCTTTCACCAAAAAAAAAAAAAAAATTAGTTGCTTCAAAAATATATCGATAGCATGAATGCATATAAAACTAACCACTTCATTAGGCATTATTAGGAGTTGGGGTGCAAATGAGTCGAGTTGGCTCACGGGCTTTGTGAGTCGAGCTTGAACTAGCTTGACTGTAACTTGAGTTTGTGTCAAGTCTGAATTCGAAAATTTTGCCTAAACTCGGCTCGTTTGCACCCCTAGGCATTATTAATTTATCATGTTATGATGTCTGTCGAAATCATCAAAAATAAAATCAGACTTTTCTTAGAAACAAAATAAATTATAGATAAAGTGGGAAGGGTCGAATCCACAGGAAATAAATGATCAATAGATTCTATATGAGACTAATGTCTAAATGGAACTAAATCAATATGAGAAGATTTTAGCCGAATGTAATTGTTAATACGATGTTCATTGGATTGATCATAAATTTAAAGATAACTCAATAATTTCAAGCAATAGGCCGAATATAGTCATTGAAAAACTCCTCCGACCTTTAAATTCTTTAATATTAAATTATGCACGCAAATACAATGAATAATTCATAATTAACAAATAACACCAATCAAACGATGGAATTCAATTTGTTAAAAGCATTAAGAACTAAAAAGACCCGATCCTAGCCACCAAACTGCAAATACGCATTCATTCAGGAACCAGATTATATATTTTCATAAAATAATCAAAAGTTTCGACATAATCAAAATATGCTATTTTCCACTTAGTATTAGTTCAATTAAACTATTACGGATTTAACTTCACTAATTAGATATATGTTATCCTATTACTTAAACAACCAACTGAAATTGCATAAATAATAAAATAGTATTAAGGGATGATCTTTCCAAATAATAACAAAAAATATATAAATATTACTAAAATTAAAGAGATATAGAAGAATATTTAAATCTCACAATCCTTTGTAGAACATCAACTTTGAATTAACCTTCGAATGAAATAGAAAACTTAGCCACACATGACTAAGTACATTACTAGAAAAATATAAGTGAAACAACTAAAATAAAAGTAAGCTACAAACTTGGATAAAACTAGGATACATTTCACAATCCTCTAAGAGCTATATTTATAGGATTTTAAGAACACTATCATTTACTTCAAATTCTAAAAATACAAATTTTAAAAATATTATAAAAGACAAATCTTGACAATATATAATAATACAAATCATGAGTTCATGATAACTTTTTTAAGATACACAATTTGATGGCTACTTTTTGGAGATGCAAATATTGAAAAACTTGGCAACTTTGGGAGACAAATATTGGTAACTTTTTGGGGACACAAATTTTAACCACTTTTGACAACTCGAGTTTTGATCACCTTTTTGTAAGATTTAATCTTTAATCATTTTTTTGCAAGATTTGTCTTGCAAATCCTGACAATTTATAGAGCATATATATCTTGTCACTTTAATCGAGCATACAAACTTTGACAAAAGTGTAGCTTGTTACGGTTACCTTGTAAGTTTTCCAAATAATCTCCAAAAGAAAAATTGGATATTGATAAGATGTGCTTTTGATTGCTCACAATTGTTTCTATACAATTTGGTGGACTTTTGGGGAAAAGATAATTTCAACTCGTAAGCCATTTTCTTTTTGAAGCCATGTTTGCATTGCGTGACCACGATATATGGAACAAACACTTATTTTCATCACAAATTAAGCTTCAAATTATTTTTTTTCCCCATCATTTTCAATATATCTTGAACAAAATATAAATATATAGGAAAAATCCCCATTTCAACCAAAAACATATATTTGAAGTGTTCAAAAACTAGCCAAATATTCATCTTATCATGCTACATTTGTAACGGATTTACTTTATTTACAGACCTAATATGTGCACAATTGATGCCCTTCTTATGTGATTCATCTCAACATAATAATAATAATAATAATAATAATAATAATAATAATAATAATAATAATAAATGAAGACATATAAACTTTTAAAGAAAAAAAAAGAACTTTTCTTACAGTATTTTTCTTAAAGAAATTGTATTTCGATGAAAGAACTTAAATCCTTATCCAAAAAATAAAAATGAGAATGATTCATTAATTTTAATTTAAAAAAAAAAGATTTCTAAATTTGAAATTTTAGCTGCAAAAAAGGTGGTGAAGATTCTTCAGTTATTTTTGTATAGAGAAAATAAATTAAATTAAAAAATAAATTAATAATTTAAATCAAATGCAGCTATTATGTTATTATAGCCAATTATCTATCACAAAAGAAATTACCAAGTAATAAAAAAAAAATTATTATACAATAGAAGAAAATCCACGTTAGCAAGATCAAAATATTTATAATTAAAAACATTTAAATAAAATGTAATAATTATTTACTTTTCGTTAAAAGAAAAATTTATCAGCTTTATACTTTCCTTTTCTTCTTATCCTTTTTCACTTGTAATTTATTTCCTGTCAGATTTGTTTGTTGGGGCTTGCTATAACTGTATCAAAACCCTCACCCCCCCCCCACACAACCAGTTTGACTGGCGAGGTCCAACTCTCCTTCCTATTGGAATTGGATCCTCTCTCTCTCACACACACACCGTTGATCATATGATAGTTGTTAATTTTTGAAAATCTCAATTTTCCCATTTGTGATTATCTGCTAAATTATTGGTTTATGGCGATTCTGTATGGAGTGGTGGCGCGTGGGACGACGGTGCTGGCGGAGTTCAGTGCCGTGACCGGAAACACGGGCGCGGTGGTGCGTCGGATACTCGAGAAGCTTTCGGAGACTGACACGGCCGAGTCGAGGCTGTGCTTCTCTCAGGATCGCTACATCTTCCACATCCTCCGCTCCGATGGCGTTGTGTTCCTCTGTATGGCCAACGATACATTCGGAAGTAAGGAAAAAGAATGGATTTTTTTTTTTTTTTTTGTTATGTTTTGATGTTCAATTTTGTGGTTTAGGGTTTATTGTGTTGCCTGATTGGGTGTGCTTGGGTTACTATATTGGTATTTTAGGCTTATTCTGTTGGTTGCTTTTGGGTTTTACTGGTGAAGAGAATTGATTTCTTGAGGCATTCGAATTTTTAGGCCTTTTTTTGGGGGGCTTTCTATTTGATGAGTAAGAGTTCCGATTCTTTTTGAACATTGAGGTTACAGGCAAAAGGTTTGGTATGATAGCTTTGTGTGGTTGTATTTTAGATGAAGGTTTACGCACATCTTATTTATTTCATATTCCCTGTTGAAAATATTAATACAATTATGAATAAGATTACGTTGGATTCAATTTATGCGTGGCCATTGTTAGTACCGTCAAGCTCGCTGAATGGCATATCTTGTATTCAATGAGCTTAATTGTCTAGGTGGCCTTGATTCAGCAAGCAGGCGTATGAGACTGCCAATGTAAATTATTATTTTTTTTCCCAAAATAACATCGTGATGTGTTGGAAATGCATTCGATATTTGGAAGTTCCCTCTGCCTAAGTCTGGCTTTTCATATTTTGAGCTCAATTTCAGGTTAAAAGTCCTTTTAGTGGCATGCTTTTGAGTTCAGGCTCTTTTTATGTGTATTAAATTCATCCTTTCTTGTCACAAATAACTCTTGTAATTTCATCTTATAGTTCACATTCTATGTTTGTATATCAGCATGTAGCTAGCTTTTTCTTTGTAAAGAATGGTTTTCTATTCTTGAAAGTTATTAACTAGAATTTGTTCGAATTGATTTGAAAAATAAAAGAAATATTTGACATACTTCGTTTCCAACGGAAGAATTTAACTCAGCCTGCCTAGTTTAAGAAATCCAGTGGTCTAAGTTTTCTCTTTGCGTGTATTGTCCGATCAATAACCAGGAACATGGTTTATAAAAAGTGTGAATGTATTTGTTCTACCAAATGACATTTTCCTTCTGCAAATAGCCAGTGAAAATTATAGTAATACCATGCACCTACTATAAAACTGGATTTTTTGCAATTGATAATTGTACTAAAAAGGAAGAATCTGGAAAGTTCATGCTTCTCTTTTTTTTTTTTTATGAAGGTCATCATCTGTGAAAGTTCATTACATTTGAAATTCTTGTTAAAATACTGAACAGATTAATTTTATCTGCATGAGCAAGCGCACCTATGTTTAATTTTAATATGCTTGGCTATTTGATTCCTTGATCCAGGAAGAATACCATTCTCATATTTGGAGGATATTCAAATGAGATTTATGAAGAACTATGGGAGAGTGGCTCCTTATGCTCCTGCATATGCCATGAATGATGAATTCTCAAGGGTTCTGCACCAGCAAATGGAGTTTTTCTCCAGTAATCCTAGTGCAGATACACTCAACCGTGTTAGAGGAGAAGTTAGTGAGGCAAGTATTTGCGCCTTCTCTTCTTTGTTGTCATCAGAAATAAAAAGGAAATGAGTTGACCAAGATTCTGTTTTGTGTTTTACTATTTAACAGCTGTGTGAATGTATTAGGTTTTGTGGTCTGAATATATTTGGAAAAAATCTTCATCCTCTGACCAATAGGAAACTAGACAATTTTCTCATTATGAGTATGCTGAAATTCAGTTGCAGGCTTTTTATGCAATTGTCAGGACAGGACTTCCTGGAGCGGAAGGCCTTGAAACTTATTTAGTGTTATCATTTAATTTTTTCCATTGCTCGTTTTGTCCCCTTTTTACTGTTTTTCCATTTTCTACAATTCGATTATGAATGGCATGGAGAAAATCATTTCTGTGAATTTGTTGAATGTAATATTTGGTTTATAAATTCCAGACAAAGTCTGTTACTTTTTGGCTCAATAAAAGTGCTTGGCTCCTTCTCTGCCATGAAAAATGTATAAATATGTATCATGCATGCAATGTTGTCAAGTTGTCAACTAGCAACATCATTGTTATTCTGTTTTACGCGTGAGTGGTTTATATTTTATCCATTTCTTCATAGTTCAAATTCTTGAAATTTTCTTTTCCAAAAAGCCAAATATCTATAAATGCGTTACTTACAGAAAGATTCATGACTTGGAAAAAGATACGACCCCACAGAACCATTATTTGATTTTTCATGTGGCATGGTTAATATAACCATCTTGCTTGTCAACTTACTGCTTTTTTATGGTCATGCCACATGAAACATGGAATTCAGGTACGCACAATAATGGTGGATAACATAGACAAGATTCTTGAGAGAGGTGACAGAATTGAGCTTCTTGTTGATAAAACAGCAACCATGCAAGACAGTGCGTTTCACTTCAGAAAACAATCTAAACGTCTTCGTCGAGCTCTATGGATGAAAAATGCCAAGCTCTTGTAAGTATTATGTTGTTTATTTATTAACTGAAATTTACATCCCATAGTAAGAAGGTACTTTTTCGTAAAGAATGCTAAGTTTGTCAAGGGAAAATAGTGTTATTTGGAATTTTTTGTTTTGTTAAGATATCTTGTATAAAGATTTGAAGTTCACTTCACCAAAAACATGAAATTCTATGTCACGCTGGGTGCTCTGTTTTAGATGTGTTTCTTATTTTCTATCTTCTTGATACAGATGCATGAGACATCATGCACCGTGCACTTTGTTTTGTCTGTCTTAGACAATTACAGGGTTCAGATGCAATGCGTCCTACCGCGAGGGATAAAGGCATGAGAAAAACTGCTGTGAAAAAGTCTAGATCATATATCGTCATTGTGTGTAATTGAATTTTTGTCTGCAGGCAACCTTTTGGACAACTATGTATCTGGTTTTATTGTCATTTTGCCTCTATTATAAATTCCAACTTGTTGGAGAAAAAACACAATGAATACCGTGACCTTCTTATCTTAGGCCTAACTATCCTTAGAACATAAAGGAATCTATGACTTTGTTTCTTCTGTACTTGAACCAACCCTCCTGGTTAGAAATTCATATTTGTTTCTCCACGACCATTTTGATATTCCAATTGATTATCTCCGTATCAGCATTGCTAAAGTTAGAACTTTAGAATGGGCTGGATGCTTGGCGTTTTGACATTTGCCTTTCCCTTTGATGGCTGCATGTCGTACTGTATCTTTGGACCTGATTTTTGTTAGATCATCTGTTGAAAATATGAATTTGACAGCATTGTAATACAAAGATGTTCATTCTTGAAGAATTTGAGTATATTTGTCTTTTCTTTCATGCGAAGCACATTTACTGAAATGCATCTGCGGATGCAACATTGCAGCACTTCTACATACCTTTAAGAATGCGTTTGATGCTAAATTTAATTTGCAATACTTCTTGTTCTGAATGTTTCCCAATTATGGACGAAGAACATGCTTTACCCATCTGTTATAATCTACACATGAAAATTTCTTGAGTAATTAGTATCATGGGCTTTGTTACCGACTATAACTGTACAGCTGCACATCTCTATGAAATTGGAGATGGCTCTTTGATTCATGGTTATTGACCTTTATTTTTTGATGCTTCACAGGGCGATGCTGACGTGTTTGATTGTGCTACTCCTATATTTCATAATTGCAGCTGCGTGTGGTGGTATCACTTTACCATCTTGTAGATCAAAATGATCTGTTGAGGTATGCCTTGGGTGATCTTTTGAGCGAAATCCTTTGGAGCGTTTTGGTTTCTTCCTTTGAGATGTCAATGTTGCCAGAAGATTTACTCAATTCAGTTGTGGCTGTAAAGTAACATGGTGGAGAAAGCATGTTAAATTTAGAAGGAAAAAAATGATTGCAGTTCTGTTCTTCTCTTATGTATATCATTACAAGCTTCGTCGTTGTCTTGGATGACTGTTCTCTTTTAATCTGAGTGTACTTTTTGCTTGCGCTGTATCTAGAAAAAATGTACCTAAAGATTGCAAGAATGCAATAAAGGTTTACTTGTTTGTGAATATGATTGGCATCTATTGGTGGCGGTTCAATTCAGGTGTTTCAGCTATTTTGAATTCCTATTATTATTCACCTATTTTAAGTTCAGACAAAACCCGGAGAGGCGGAGAGCAGAATTTCGTTGCTCTAGCAATATCGAACTCGAAGAACTCCAAATCCTTGCTGCTTCTGCATTTCTTATACGAGTCTGTTGGGATATGATAATTTAAGACAGTTTCGTTAAAGAATGGGGACGTTGAGCCCTGCCAGAAATAGATGTGACGGGGAATGTTAAAGATTCTCCATTTTGATGGTTCGGAGCTTTTAGGTTTTTATATCGGTCGCGTGACAAGCCCCGGGAGAAAAAAAAAAAAAAATGCCCGATCTACTTTCAGTTGGTATTTTGGCCTAACCGTCTGTAATTTAAGCAAATCTTGCAATATTTAACAACTTAGTGGAGATCAGGCCTCGAATTAATCACGTTGAAGCTAACTATTAATCACTATATAACCATAAAATGAAAAATAACTATATTTTAATTGCTATATATATATATATATATATAGAGAGAGAGAGAGAGAGAGAGAGAGAGAGGGTGCCGAAGTTCGGTTGTGGAAGAGCATATGCATTTCCCGTATTTTCCGGTCATCTTCTAATATTTTTTCCACATCTATATTAAAGACTAAAGAGTCCATTTTTCGTTTCTATTGCATGGTCTCTTGCTCTTTCAGTGTTTCTTATGGCTCTTGGGCTATCTCCACATCTCCTACTTTCAAGTTCAAACTCATGTCCATTACCAACAAAGATTCCATTTTGCCATCCATTTTGTGAGAACCCTCCAAGAAAATATCATCAACGATCAGTTCAGTGCAGCAAATTTGCTAGCTTTCTTGATTTGGAGCCCAAGTCAAAACCAAAGCCTGTGGATTTTAATGTGGCTTGGCTTGACCCTTCCTGCCGGCATCATCAGTTCGATGTGATCGCTATTGGGGCCGGTCCGGCCGGTCTCCAGCTCTCCGGGCAAGTTTCCGGACACGGGATCAAAGTATGTTGCCTTGATCCTTCACCCCTTTCTCTTTGGCCAAATAACTATGGTGTTTGGGCGGTTGAGTTTGAGAGTTTGGGACTTGAGGATTGTTTGGGCAAAACATGGTCTATGGCTTGTGTCTACATCAATGATGAAAAAACTAAGTATTTGGGGCGTCCCTATGGTAGAGTAGGTAAGAAGGAGCTGAAATTGAGGTTGTTGTCTGATTCTGCTGCAAATGGTGTGAAGTTTCACAAGGCTAAAGTTATGAAGGTGGATCATGAGGAGTTTTGAGTCCTCAATTGCTTGTGATGATGGCACTGAGTTGAAAGCTAGTTTGATTGTTGATGCAAGTGGTTTTACAAGTAGTTTTATGGAATATGACAAGCCAAGAAATCATGGTCATCAAACTGCTCATGGTGTTTTAGCTGAGGTGGATTGCCATCCCTATGATCTAGATGAGGTGGTTTTCATGGATTGGAGGGACTCCCATTAAGGAAACAAGCCGCATCTACGAGCGGGCAGTTCAGGATTCCCGACCTTTTTGTATGCGATGCCTATCGATTCCAACTTGGTCTTTTTGGAAGAGACTTCTCTGGTTTGCCCGACCAGGGTTGTCGTCCAACGCAGTTAAGAAAGAATGGTGGCGAGGCTTAGGCATTTAGGTGTACGTGTGAGGGCGGTGATTGAGCAACGACGTGCTTGATTCCGTTGGGCGGACCCCTTCCCAAGATCCCCCAGAGCGTGATGGCGTTCTGGGGAACTATGGGATGGTTCATCCGGCTACTGGCTACACATTGCCTCAAACAATGGCTCTCACCCCTGCGCTAGCACAGGTGATCGCTGAGTGCCTAAAATTAGGTAGAATGATTTGTGGCACGCAGTTCTATGAGAGGGTGTGGAATGGGATGTGGCCTATTGAGAGGAGACGTATTAGGGAAGTTCATAAGTTTGGCATGGAGACATTGTTGAGACTTGATTTGGATGGGACAAGGAGTTTTTTCGATGCTTTCTTTGAGCTTGATCCTCACCATTGGGAGGGGTTTTTGTCCTGAAGACTCTCTCTTGGGGAGCTTGCTATGTTGGGGTTATCCCTATTTGGGCAAGCCTCAAATCCTACTAAGTTGGACATAATCACAAAGTGCCCTATGCCTTTGGTTAAAACCATGAGTAATATAGCATTCGAAAATAGTCCGTAATGAGAGTTTATAGATTTGAAACCCATCAATTTAAACACAACTTACATGAATATTAGTTTATACTCAGTCAAATCACAAATACTTCGCCTGAAGTTTGTTCAAGCTCGCAAAATCGCTTATAGGAGAATCATAACTGCAAATACCTCCACTGTGGTTTCCAAGTGTTTATGTGAATGTTCTTACAATGACGGAAGAATTCAAAAATATTGATGTTGTTACTAAAAACTAATAAAATTTTCAATTTATTTTTTCTTGGAGAAATAGACAAAAAAATAAAAAGAAATGTAAAAGATAAAGATAAATAATTATTCTTGAATATTGATTTTTTTTCTTCTTTTCCCTCCATTTTCATTTTACTGAGAGTCTGAAAGAGCCATTTCGAACCTTCAACTACCATTACATGTGTCATCCGATATTGCCGTTTAATCTTTGGAAATTTATGTGCAATATTTTCTTTCTAGAAACTTTAGCAAATGTCATTGATAATATTATATGGGAGACTTAAAATGGAGATTTTGGTTATTTATAAGTTGGAAAAGGGGATAGAGATTCTTTTTTTTTAAAAAAAAATCTTTTCCCCCCAAATTATAGCTCTATTGTGATTGCTAGCGACCATTTGAAATTGTTGAACTATATATTTGGAGTTGAAACTTTTAAAACTTTTACCATCCTCTTCACATCGACATTAACTAGTGTTATTTTTCACACACTTGTTGCAAGGCAGTAGGTCCAAATATGACAGGTTTGATGAAATTATATATCTCTTGCTAGTTGCACTTTATATTGACATCTTCGTTAAATTCTTTTTGGCACATTTAAATGAACGTATAAAAGAAGTTACTTTTTCCAAGAAAAATTCTTATCCAAACCTTTGTCAAGTAATTAGCACCGATCTGATTGAGTAGGGTTTAGACTAAAACTTTTCCAGATCTAATTGAGTCGGGTTTGAACTTAAAATTCCCCCTGGTTCAATATGTTGCATAAACTGTGTTATTACAGCACCGTGACAAGAACCAGATAAATGTGGCAATAATACTTCATTAAATGAAACCATGATATCATCATTTTAAATTAACCGATAATTTATTAAATCTAATACGACTTGATTGAGCCTAACTCAAGCCCAAAACAGCTCTAGTTCGACTCAATCTAGCCCGAAGTCAGATTAGCCTCCTACAATTTTTCAATCATTCTCTCAAATCCAAAACCTTCATCCAAACACAATCTCAAGTTTCATATAATATCAAGAATTTCATGTGTACATCTACAAAGAAAGCCTCAACTTGACTATCATACACAAAAAAAATTCTTATGTTATTGCATTTGAGTGTTTCAAAATATTCATAATAACAACTACAACAATATGAATCAAATGGCTTCAAGTGCCATATTACCCATCATTTTAACCAAGGGTGCAGGGCACTTTATCACCATGTCCAACTTGGAAGGATTTGAGGCACGACCAAAGAGGGATAACGACACCAAGAAAAGCTCTCGAAGAGAGAGTCTTGAGGACAAGAACCCTTGCCAATAATGAGGGTTAAGCTCAAAGAAAGCATCGAAAAATCTCCTCGTCCCGTTCAAATCGAGTTGCAACAAGGTCTCCATCCCGAAACTATAAAATTCCCGTATGCGTCTCCTCTCCACGGGCCACAAGCCATTCCACACTCTATCATACAACGGAGTGCCTCTAATCATTCTTGTCGAGCCAAGGCACTCGGCGATGGCCTCTGCTAGCATGGGGGCAAGAGCCATTGTTTGAGCCACCGTGTAGCCAGTAGCCGGATGCACAATCCCGGAGTTACCCCCGATCGCCATCACGCTTTGTGGGATCCGAGGAAGGGGTCCCCCCATTGGTATCAAACATTTCTCATCCTCAATCACCGCCCTCACACGTATACCTAATTGCCTCAGCCTCGCCACCATTCTTTTCTTGACCTCTGTATACGACAACACGGGCCGGCTGACAAGAGAAGTCTCTTCAAGAAATACCAAGTTCGAATCGAAAGGCATTGCGTACAAAAAAGTCGGGAATCTTGAATTGCCAGCGCGCAGATATGGCTCATTTCCTAGATGGGAATCCCTCCAATCCATGAGAAGCATCTTATCCAAATCAAAGGGATGGTGATCAACTTCAGCCAAAATACCATGAGCAATTTGATAACCATGATTTCTTGGCTTGTCATACTCTATGAAACTACTTGTGAATCCACTTGCATCAACAACCAAACTAGCTTTCAACTCAATGCCATCATCACAAGTGATTGAGGACTCAAACTCCTCATGCTCCACTTTCCAAGCCTTAGCCTTGTGAAACTTCACACCATTTGCTGCACAATCACACAACAACTTCAACTTTAACTCCTTCCTACTAACTCTACCATAAGGACGCCCCAAATACTTAGTTTTTTCATCATTTATGTAAACACAAGTCATGGGCCATGTCTTGTCCAAACAATTCTCAAGTCCCAAATCCTCAAACTCATCAACCCAAACACCGTAATTATTTGGCCACATTGAAAGGGGTGAAGGATCAAGACAGCATACCTTAATCCCATGACCGGAAACTTGCTCGGCGAGCCGGAGACCGGCCGGACCCGCGCCGATCACGATCACATCGAACCGACGGCGATCAGCAGGATCAAACCAGGGGATATCAAAATCCAACGGTTCTGGCTTTGTCTTGGGTTCCAAATCAAGAAAGCTAGCAAATTTGCTGCTTTGAACTTTGTGATGATCTTTTCTTGGAGGGTTTTTGCTGAATGGCTGAAAAAATGGGGTCTTGGCCGGCGATGGACATTGGCTTGAACTGGAAAGCAGGGGAGGTGGAGTTAGCCTGAGAAGAGATGCCATTAGAGAGAGAGAGAGAGAGAGATGCTAGACAAGTAGGCCTAAATAATGAAACAAAAAAAGGGATCTGTAAATGGATATGCAAAATGAATCCCAAACAGTGACCTGAAAATAGAGGAAATGGATGCTGTTGATACCAAATTTTGGTCTTTATCTACACACTGGCCAGTGTGAATTTCATCAGCAAAGGCTCGTCAATCTCCATAAAACCCTCTGTTGTGGCCCACACCAGTTAGGTTTATTGACACCATTGTCAGTTTTCTAAATCAGCAAATGCGGATAGATTCGCTTGTTGTGTGGGGCCATTTCAAATGGTGAAATTTCACAGTGGGTTGAATCAATATTAAAACATAACCAACAAAAAAAAAAAATAGAATCAATATTAAAATACATTTCTTGATAATATTTTGAGGAATACAAAGTTAAAATGTGTGAAACAAAAATATGATTGGAAGTTGTTACTTTTGCAAGTCACCTATAGATGTCAATTTACAATCTCACCGAAGAGGCTGATGACCTTAAACGGTAGAGGATTTTTTTTTATGGATCAGATGTATACACTCTATGGTTTAAATTCAATCACATGCTATATATTAATTTTTTTATAAAATATATATAATACCTGACTGAATTTGGACTGCAGGGTGCATGGGCTCTGAATTTGAACTGCAGGGTACATGGGTCAAGCCCATGCACCCGGTCCATATAAGAATTCCTTAACGGTACTAAGTTTAAATTTTCATCCTCGGACTATAGGCCCAGTGTCTTCATTTTTTAATATTTGCTTGAAACAAATTAATTCATAATTTTAGTAGTAACTTTTTGCTATTGAAAAGCAATTACTTTGTAAGTTTGGTGGAATTTTTGGGGAGCATTTGTTATTATTATTATTATTATTATATAATAAACATGCGTAATTGCGATGTTCTTAATCTAAGGAAAAGCAAGAAATATGTTAAAAGTACAATTCAATCACTTATGTCAATAATTCATGTTTTTCAAATGATCAAACTACTATGTCATGATATCAAGTACAAACCAATACTCATCATAATCAAACAAAGAAACTGCTATCAAAAACATGGCTTATATATTTTGGTGAGAAATTGAACCCAAAATTTTATAGTCTTGGACCTCAATTTCGCTCGTTGAACTAGGCACCATCGACGTCTTATTGAATTATATTAGGTACGGAAAATGTGATGTTATCTAAATGTTTATATCAAATCATATTATAAATTATTGAATGAAGAGATAATAATGTAATAAAATAAGATATTGATATTAGCATACATGATTCGATATCCAATTTAATTAAGCATATACACACTTAACTGACGGAAAATTTTTGACTGAATTTGGCTTCTTTTTTTTTCTCCTTCTCTTTTCTTTTTTTAATAAATCCCAACGAAATATAATTTTTTTTCTTTGAAGTACTGTTTAAAAAAGGTAAGTATATTTCTCCTTAAGAAAGTCCATTCAAAGAGGTTCTCAAAAAAAAAAATCATCAAAATTGTGACAAAATATTGAATAACATGAATGATATGAGTCTATGGAATGTGAACTTGCTCCATCTAGCAATTAATGAAACAAATTAATAGCAATCTATAATTTTAAATAGTTATATGATTTTTTTATAAGATAGAATATATTTTATTCAATTACATTAATAATTTATATAATACAGATCAAATTATTGCTCTAGAATCCAAATTACAAACTAGACTACATCATGAATCCACTGCTTATTCTTAGCTCTGCATCATATCCAAATTATCATAAAATTTAAAAATGTAAATTATCAGCTACCTAGCTAGAGTTCAAGACCAACTATACACCAATTTTATATCATTTAGTCACGCATCATTATTTTTTTAGTTGCGAGTTGTTGTTGTTACTATTGTGATAAAAGTGTTAATTGAAAAATATTAATAATGTGTATCATGCGACTGTGCAGCAACGTATCATCCATTTCCCTGTCTTGAAAAAAGCTCTCTAGAGTCTAGCTAGGGGCATGCATATGAGAAGTTAATATAATTATAAATTATTTAAGCAAGAAACAATGTGTGTGTGTATATGATCATTGAATTATGTTTCTTTCATATATGATATGTGCGTGAATTATTGAGTCAAATCTTAATTTATCAATACATAAATATAGATAACGTATATACTACAAGAAAGCACATCGTTCAATAGTAAAAAATTTGTGATGGAAAGATTATGTCACAATTTTGATATATATGTGATAGATTAGTAATAAAATTTAACGTAAATGAAATTAAAGAAAGGGATAATTACTCGCACTACCCTTGAGGTTTGGCGTAATTATAAATAACACCCCATTGTATCAGAAATTATCGATACCTCCCTAAATTTTGTGGACTTTTTGGTAAGGTAGACGGAAATAATAAAATATCATTTTTACCCCTTGAATATTTGAAATATTTTTTGTTTAAAAAATAAAAAATAGGTATAAAATTGAATTGACCAAAATACCCTTAATTAAAAAAAAATTACCAAACTTTTCAAACAAAACCCTAACTTAACCCCCCCAACCCGCCGCACCCCACCCGCCGGCCCCCTCCCTCCCTCCCTCCCTCCCCCTCTTCTTCTTTCCTGACCAGTTCTCTCTCCCTTTCCCTGCCCAGTTCTCTCTCCCCCTCCCTGCCCAGTTCTCTCTCTCTCTCTCTCTCTCTCTCTCGCCCCTCTCCATCTCTTTCTCTCGCCCAACGGTGGCGGCGGCGGGGACGGAGGCGAAGGACGGCGGCGCGGCTGAGGCGGAGGGAGGAGGCGGCGGCGGCGGAGACACGTTCTTCATCTCTCTCTCTCTCCAGCAGCGGCGGCAGAGGCTGAGGCGGAGGGCGGCGGCGGAGACGCGGCGACCTTTCTCCTCTACATTTCTCTCTCGCCCCTCTCGATCTCTTTCTCTCCCCCATGAAGACGGCCGAGGGGGGCGGTGGCGGCGGAGGCGGAGGCGGCGGCCTCTCTCGATCTCTCGCCCCTCTCTCGATCTCTCTCTCCCTTTTCTGAATCTCTCCCTCCCTCCTCTCAATCACTCTTTCACGGCAGACGGTGGCCGGCGGCGGCGACGGCCTCTCTCTGTTTGTTTGTATCTATATATATTTATGTATATATGTATGTGTGTGTATATATATGTATATATTATCAAAAAAAAAAGTATATATATATATTTAATGAAAAATATTACATTAAACCCCCTAATATTGTACTTAATTACTATAAAATACCTCAAATAATGATATTATTTATCATAAACACCATTAAGGGTAAATGAGTCATTTCATATTTATTCAAATAATATTCCCGCCTTTGAAAGGGTAATTTCGGAAGATCACGTTGGTATGTAAACGTTGACTGTTAGTCAACTTAACGGAATGTGGAAATTGTAAGACAGCAACAAAACTAAGGGGGTATCGGTAATTTCTGATACAAGGGGGTGTTATTTGTAATTAGGCCAAACCTCAGGGGTGGTCGGAGTAATTATCCCTGAAAGAAACAATCAATAGCAAGATATTTACGAACGGAATTGCTATAGATAAAATTCATCACATAGACGAAATTTATAATGTATTGATTCGTCATTGAAGGAGATGCACTCTAGTGGTATTAATATGTCCAAGAAAGCATGAAAGTTTAATTATCATTCACAGCGTATAATAGTAGCTTCTATTTGTATAGAGTAAAATTTTGAGAACAATACTGTAAATTCATCTTCAGTTAATAATTGTGGGATATCATTGGTGCCATGGATTAGTTTTTCATTTCTTGTCGATGGAGCCTTTTAACTAATGAATACATTCTTACCCTAAGATTTGATTACATTGATAATGTGTCATTTTTATCAAGTTTTAGACTGCATTTGCACTTATTTTAATTAAATTTGGATTCTAAATTGGTTAGAATTTCACCAAATTTATTTCTTATTTATTGTACGTGGAAATTGATGAAATGTAGCTCAAAAAAAGCCTAAAGATAGTTAAAAGTAGTAGTGGCAATATGGGTTGTAAACTATGGGTCCAACTCAACCCAATTAATTATGGGTTGGGTTGGGTTGAAAAGATTTTTAAATGGATTAAAGTGGGTTGGGTCCAAATGGGTTAAACTAGTTATGATTTTAAATGGTTTTTTCATGGGTTTTAAATGGTTTTTTCATGGTTCACTAATGGTTCCTTAATGGGTCCATAATGGGTTTGGCCCAAAACTTAAAAAAATCCTATCAAGTACTATAGATATCATCAATTTTATTCAAAATAGAATACGTCCAAATTTCTCATACCACAAAAAAGTCCTAAGTCTGTCCATTTTAGTCGTAATTTTCCTCAATGTTTGATCAATATTCTTTTTTTTCATTTTTTTTATTCAATTTTATGCTTGAGACATAATTTATTATTATGAGATGTAAGTTTATGTAAAATATGATATTGAAGATTGATTTTATCTAAAACTTATTTTATTTTTTAAGTTTTGATTTATATGAGTATTTTGTTGTCGGACCCACTTTCGACCCGCTCCGACCCATTTACAAACCGCTTACAACCCACTTACAACCCGCTTCAAACCACTTACAACCCGACCCATTTATAACCCGTTATTAAGAACCCATTTTGAACACCCAACCTACAAAGGCCAGACCCAAATCCAACCCAACCCGCCCAATTGCCACCTCTAGTTAAAAGTGCAAAGGGATGTTATACAAGAAAAGTGAAAGGCTAAACATGAAAATAATTACACTCATTGCATAAAAGCGTGATCATGCCTTATGGCCAGAATTTTTTACGTGGGAATAGAAGACAATTGTCTAGTTATGGCAATAGTTCGACTTAAAAACAAATTAAACTCTTTTCTTTCCTACGATATTTTGAATTTTCCAAAAAAAATTTCCTAGTCCTATTAGAAATTAGATTGATGGTTAGAATAATATATATATATATATATATATATATATATATGTTCCAAGACTTGGTCTTGACACTTTTGTTTCTAAATATTAGTTTTTCTTAAAAAATTTCAGCTTTTGAATTTTTATTTGAAGTTGTATTCATGGCAATACTTGACAAAACTACTGATTTTAAGTCCATGAGTAATTGAAGCCAACATTTTGTTAAGAGATTGTGATATCTACTCAGTTTGCTTGTCTTTTACTTTTATGCAATATTTGTGTGTTTTTTGTGCTCTTTCGGGAAAATTTCATCCCTTAATGCTATTTTATTATTTGTTCCAATGTGGCCAATTGTTCGTTGATAAAATCACATATATCAAGTTGGTAAGATTAAATCCGTAATTGTTTAATTAAACCAACGCAAGTGGAAAGTAATATAATTTGATTAGGTCGAATCTTTTGAATCATACTATGAAAAATACATAATCTAGTTTTGAAAAATCACGTTTATGGGTTTGTTAGCTAGGATTGGGTCATTATAGTTTTTAATGCTATTAACGGATTAAATCCTATCATTTGACTAGGGTTATTTGTTAATGAGGAATTACTCATTGCATTTGCATGTTTAATCTATTATTAAGGAAAGATTATGTTGGACGAGTTCTTTGAAAATTGTAACCAATTTATTGCATGAATCAAAAGCTATATTTGAATCGATGTTCAAGTCATGAAAACGTTGTGTGAAAAATTGCCCTTGACCGAGTTTTTATTCATATAGATTTGCTTTTAATTAAGTTATTGCTTCCATACCTTTTGTTCAAAACCCCCTACTTTATTTTCAAACGCTTAGTTATCTTAAAAATTCGTCAATAAGTTATTCTATATGGGATTGACCCTACTCACCTTATTTACAATTTTATTTTTGTTTAAAGTAGTAGGATTTATTTTTGATGGATTCGACACCCATCATACATATATATGTAACCAAAATTAGTGTATATATATACGTATATTTACGTGTGCATGTTTATTGTAACAAATAATTTATCTCATACTTCATAACTCACGCTAAAGAAAGTAATGCGTGCCTAATTAGAATCAAGTAGTTTACATTCGTATTGGAATTGCAGACTTACTTAAAATTTGTTAAGGTGGTAGTCATTGATGAATATAAAAATACAAGTACAGCACAATGATTTGGTGATATCACAGTCAATCTTAATACACTAATCTGTTTTATTTTTTGTTGGAATATTAATCTCACAACATCAGGAAAAAGTACATACGCAAAGAAACCCACATGCAATTTAAATTTTCAATGACAAAATAATATGGTAGATCACAGATATGGCGGTGGGGGGAAGCCATACTTTGGATTAGGTGAGCTTGGGACTAAAGGTAGGCAATAGGGAGGCCGATCCATGGGTGTCGGTGGCGGCAGACTTAGCGGAGGTGAAACCGGAGAGCTTTGAGGCGGATTACACACGGGAACTGATGGTGGTTGATTTTGTGGCGGGCTCGGCGAAGGATTATAAGTTGGAATAGATGGCACTCGACTTAGTGGAGGATTACAAATTGGAATTGGTGATGGCACTGCAATTTTGGGAGGACTTGGTGGACTTTTTGGCAAGCTTGGTGGAGGATTATATGCTGAAACTGGTGGACCTGGTTGCTTTTTTGGACGATGACGATGATGAGTAGGGGCCTTGGGTATTGGAGGCGGACTTGTAGGTTGCTCAAAAGTTGGGGTAGAGGGTTGATGAACCATCAGTGGTGGTTGATAAGTTGGTAATGGTGGACTGATAGGAGGTGGTGGTGGTAATGGTAGGCAATAGGGAGGTGAATCTATGGGTGTTGTTGGTTGTGGACTCAGTGGAGGTGCAACAGGATAGGTTTGAGGTGGATTACATACTGGATTTGATGGTGGTTGATATTGTGGCGGGCTCGGTGAAGGATTATGAGTCGGAACAGATGGTACTGGACTTAGTGGAGGGTTATAAATTGGAATTGGTGATGGTACTGGAATTTTGGGAGGACTTGGTGGAGTTGAAGTTGGAGGACTCGGAGGATGGTTATAAGAGGGTGTTGATGGTGGTGGGCTTTTCGACGAACTTGGGGGAGGTTGAGTGATTGGTGTTGATGGTGGTGGATTTGGAGTAGCACTTGGAGGAGGGTTGCAAATGCTATCCGGTGGTGATGGATTTTTCTTCGGCCTTGGTGAGGGATTATGAGATGGAACCGGTGTTGGAAGATTTGGCGGAGGGTTATAGATTGGAACTGATGATGGCGGACTTTCTTTTGGGCTCGGTGGAGGATTATGATTTGGAAATGGTGGCGGTTGCTTTATTGGACGACGATGATGATGATGATGATGACGAGTAGGTGGCTTGGGTATCAAAGGCGACTGAGAAGTTGGTGTTGAAGGCGGACTTGAAGGTTGTCCATAAGTTGGGGTAGGGGGTTGATAAGTCGGTAACGGTGGACCAACATGTGGTGGCTGGTGGTCCGGTGGTGGTGGTACTTCCACCGGAGTACTGCTAATCGGAGGCGTATAAATTGGTGGAGTGTCCCACCATGGTTCAGACGGGTGAGGAAAGTAGGGTGGCAAATGTGGCCAACTAAAGCGAAAACAAAAGGTATGTGTCGGGTCGCAAACAATATGACCTCCAAAAGCTGCGACAAAGACATTCTTCTCTACGAGCATGCCAGATATGAGCATTACAAGCAATTCAACAAGTTTCAAGAAAGCATTTTCAACATTCACAATTGTTCTCATATTGGTGAGGTTTTGTAGAGCTTTTCTAGTTGTGTGTGAAGTCTTGAGATTTGAAGTGGGACGTATATATAGACAAATCCTAAGAAAACAAAGTTTGCTCTTGGTGTGGGTGTAAAGCTGGAAATTAATTGGCTTTGCACTTGGTAGAACAACCATGCTGATAGTTGAAAAGATTGTCACTTTACATTTATTTCCAGTTTGTATTCATGCCATGGTTTTGAGCATTGAACTTCATCATATTTATTGCTGATTGAAACTAATATTATATCAAATTATAAGCCTTCGTAAATGTTGGATATGATCTTTTATTTTAAAATAGTGTTTTATTTTTTATTCTATAATTTACATTGGTATCATGTGTAACACATTACTTTCTTAATTATATACTTAAGTTGAGATCTTTATATTTGGTGTATATCAATATATTAAAATAAAAAATAAAATACAATTTTGCTTCCATATAACTAGTGTAAATGTGCTTGACCCTATATTAATTGATTTTGAGAAAGTCAACTGACCCTGTAAAGTCATGTTCTACTAGAGAGCAAATGTTCCACAGTTAAAGTCTAAAAACTCGGGAGTAATATTAATTACTCATATCTATATCTCTCATACAAAGTTGTATTTTTGTTGTATATGAAAGCAAAATTATTAAACTTGGTACAATATAAAACATGTAGGACTTGGATTAAGAAGGTGTTTGACTAAACTTATCAATTTTTTGAATAAACATCTGAGAGTTTATAAGTCGTAAACAAATATCTGGTAATTTTTATTAGTGAATGAACTTTATAAGGTTCTCGTTGAGAGAACTATAAGGCGAAATTTCTTAAATAACTTATAAATTGTCTAAATTTAAGCAATAAAATTATATAAATATCTTTAATTATTTTTCAATATCGCACTCCTAAAATACTTATTTACACAAAATCAAGGGACGCCACAACCTTTTTTGGTTGTTGTCATATAAATATATATATACATACATGTATATATATATATATAAGAATCGATGTATTACATATATATCAATTAATTATATCAATATTATCAAATGAAGTTCAAATTATTACACCAATCATCAATATCAAATACAAAAAAACTATTATACAATAAATTATACATTGTTATTCATAAACTAGCACCGACATTGTCATATTAAATAAAGTTTATAAGTTCTTATTCTTGCTAAATAAAGCTACAGTTTGTAACGGCCCAAAATATCTTACAAATTGTTGGATGTTATATATTTGAACACTTTGACAATTTATTTTAAAAACAAAATCCGATGCTTTATAAGTACCAAAAAAACCTTATTAAATTTCATATGTTATAACTTTCAAAAATAAGTGTAGCCAAACAATCTCAAGTTACGGAAATTTTTTTATCCGAACTCAATAAATCATATAACAAGTTTATTGTCCTTGTGATCATGTGATTGATCACACTCTTTAAATTATACACCAATTACAGGATAAATATAAATTTCTCGTTACGTGATTAACATGGATTCGACGGACTTGGGTTTGATCAAGAATTTCCCCAAGTTAAGACTTTTACAAATAAAAATGGAAAATTGATATAAATGAGATTTAGGGCCACTTGGATGGATTTAAGAAAAAAGTACATCTAGATTGGTGATTTTTATAGTAGAGCTTTTTTTTTAAACCAAATAGTTTTATATTTGAATACAGTAGTTAAAAATATTTTAAAATATGCTTTTATTTGAAGCTACTGTGGGATAGCTTCTAAAAAAAAGTTCTTTTTTTGTCTTAAATGTTTTTTATTAAAATTAAGATTTTTTTTTTTGAAAAAAGATCATCCAAACAGACTCTTAGTCACCGGGGCTTAGTAAACAAGCTTATTAATGTCGAGTTCGTAGGCGTAATTACTGTTTAGTTGGTAGGTGTTAATAAATTCAAATGAAACAAATAACACCTAAAGTTCACCTGATATGTAGTTGGTACAGAGTCAGAGCCAAGTTGAATCCAACTGGACAGACACAACTAGACAGATAAAACAGAGAACAAATATTGATTAATAATTAAATAAAATTATTTGACAATTTTTAAGATTAAAGTACTCTTATATATTTGCATACACGAAAATTTTTTTGTTAAAAAAAAAAAACAGCGAGAAATTTAGCAATGAAATATAGATGTTGAAAATTATATGGATCATAAGGTGTAATGTGGAATATAGATATAAATAAATTATTTGGGAGCAAAATTGTAACCCATTTTACACCATTTTAATTCATATATCTCTTCTAGAAAAATGAAGGGAAAAATTGGAAGGAGAAAGAATAGTTTTCGCCAAATAATGGATTAGATATACATTAACATAATAAATATTTGATAACTCTCCTATCTAATAGTTTAAATTTTTAGATGATATGGTCATTTAAAATTGTATATGAGTTAGGTCGAGCTAGACTTCACGTGTCATAATCTCACCGCTACCAATTTATGAAAAATAATTTTACGTGTAAGGTTTGATACAAAAAGAAGTCCGATTGCAGTTATTGGGCATGTTGAACATAATAAATATTAATTTAATGATTTTCCTCTCTTACTACGAGACAATGAATAAATTGGTCACAATATAATAAGTGATAATGAAAAATTATCATTAATTAAATGCATTTAGTGATAAAAAAAATTATAGTGTCACAAAGCATAGGCTGAACAATGCAAACTTGATAATTAATGACATACATATAGTGACAATTTAGTAACAACGGAATCTTGTCACAAAATCTTAATGACAATTTTTATTGTCACAAAATTGTCACTAATTATTAATTATGACAACTAAAATATTAATTCTTGTTACAATTATGTGATATTGTGATAACATAAAAATTATTGTTATGAAAAAAAAACTAAATTAGAATAAAAAAAAAGCATTATCACTTAATATGATTATTAGTGACACTCTTCTATAATATCATTTTTATTCCTTGTCATTAATATTATTTTTATTTTTTTATAATTAATATTACCTTTTTGTTGTACTGTCCAATTGTATAAGTTCTTAAAAAATGAGGCGATTTAACAATGTAAGATTGAAGGTGACTTGGTGGATTAGATGATTTCTCTTCTTCCCATGTAAATGATAACATTTCCAATCATCTTTATGAATGAAAACAAGTTCTTTTATATATAATGATTATTATATATACTTCAATAATATTTTCATTATTATATTTTTGGAATGATAAAAATTTGGGCTGTTTTCAAATAAATGATGAGATCAGAGAGAACGATCGATCACAAATTAATATGGTCTATTTCAATTTAGTTCCTCTAATAAAATGACATATATAATCAGTGCGACAAATCAATTGTCAAGCTTCTTGTGCATGCAACAAGTGGCACATTTTATCATTTAATGATCCATATGATAGATAAACACATGAAATCCTAGAAATATTCAAATTAAAATCAGCTTTGGTGACACTTAGTCGATTATATTGTAAATTTTAGTGCACTTGTCATGCAATCGATCATTCTTTTTATAATTACAAAAAAATATAATATACTGACCACATTATTAATTTTCATTAATTCGATCAAACATGGCCAGAACTAAAATTTCTTGAAATCCTAACAAATTTAATTAATCCTTATTTCTTAAGGTGGAGCAAGTTAGCCCACAACCCCTCCACACAAAAACGCACCTAGACCTAATCTCGCACAACTCACACACTATGATGAAATCTAAACCTGATCAAAAGCTAATCCAACACATTAATCCTCACCCACTATAAATCCTTCACCCTACCAAAGCCATCCCTCATCACAACACATTTAATTCAATTCTCTTCATACTCTCATTAGCCTATACTTTCTCCCCAACTAAAACACACACACACGCACACAGCCGATGGATTCGAGTAAGAGCACTGGTGAAACAACCATCAACATGCTCGAGTCCAAGTCGGCCAAAGGCAAAGCCGTCACCTACACCGCCACCACAAAGGCGGCGCCACTCCGGCGTGGGGGGTGGAGGAGAGGGGTTGGCATTTTTGACTTTATTCTAAGGATTTGCGCACTTGTGGCAGCTCTGGCTGCCACCACCACCATGGGAACCACCGATGAAACTCTCCCTTTCTTCACTCAATTCTTCCAGTTCCAAGCCAGCTACGATGACATCCCGACTTTCACGTACATCGCGCTATTTCTATAATTACTCTTGAGTTTCTATGCATTCATGTTTATATGCATGCCAATTTGAAGTATTTATTTTGCATGGTATAGAATGAGGTAGTAGAAATAAGAGACGAAGCTAGGAGGAGGGCTGGAAGGGCTGATCACTCCCCTCAAGCTCATATTTAGTCAAATTTTATATGATTTTTTTTTTGAAAATTTTAGATCCCCCCCCCCCCCCAAATCGAAAATACATTTGACATTTTATAAAAATTTAATCTCGTCCTCCAAATAAAAATTCCTGACTCCATACCTAGTAGCAATGATCTTAGTTTTATATCTTCATGACATTTTAATACATATATACACACATACACACATATCATGCACGTTTTAAGTAGACATGGACATAATCAAACTTTATTTTTAATTATGGAATTAAACTTTTACATAATATAAAGACATGTTTTTAAATTGATAAAAATTTAAATTCTTATTATAATAATATATTGGATATTAGGGGCGGGCCAGAAATTTTTATTTGTCTTAGGCGTAATCAAATTTTAATAAAATATTAAAGAAATTTCTATTTCTTTTGGGGGAAGCAAAATTTAAATTTTTTAAAAAACTACATATAAAAGTTTTACTAGATCTAGACTTGAAAGGAGAGCAAATGCATCGCCAGCACCCTATATAGCTCCGCTTCTATTAAATATACTATTTTTTATAAATTTAAGAGGAGACAACCATCTCTATTAATCCATCAAATTTTATAAGTACTTAATATATTTTAAAACAAAAAGGTCTAATCTATAATCTATATAAAAATAAAATTATTAGTTAAAGTACAATTTTCAATTTTCTTATGACTCCCATAATTGAAAAAAAGAAAAATTAATTTGCAGGTTTTTTGTGGTGGCGAATGCTATTGCCAGTGGCTACTTAGTCCTATCCCTGCCTTTCTCCATTGTCTGCATTGTTCGTCCTCACGCAGCCGGGATTAAGCTTCTCCTCCTCATACTCGACACAGTAATTAAATTAAGCCATTTAAGACATACATATATATATATATGTATATATTTACAATTTCTTGAAATTGATGTGTCGAACAGGTGGCGGTGGCTTTCACGACGGGGGCAGCGGCGGCGGCGGCGGCGATCGTGTACTTGGCCCACAACGGGAACTCGAACACCAACTGGCTGGCCATTTGCCAGCAGTTCACCGACTTCTGCCAGCGCGTCAGCGGCGCGGTGGTCGCCTCCTTCATCGCGGCGGCGATCTTGATTTTCTTGGTGGTGCTCTCCGCCGTGGCTCTCCGCCGGCACTGAGGAACTCCATGTCCACTTTTCAATTCAACAACTAATTTGCTGTCATGCATATATATAAAAATATATATAAAGTTTGGATTTTTAATGTTATACACTTTCAAGCTGTTTCTGAATACGCTTTTGCTTTTGCATGAATGAAGTGTGAAAAGTGCTTTTCTTTGTCACTTCTTTCTTTTCTTTTTTGTACTGTAATGAAAAGTTGTCACCTTATAAAGTACTTAAATATGGGATTTGTTGAGGACAGATGAATTCGAATGCTTGAAATTGCAGATCAACAAGCTAGTGGATCCTATGTTATGATCAATTTTTTTTTTAAAACTTAATCACCTTATTTCTAATTTATTGATCGACGATCCGAATCGAAGTATTGTAAAAATCCAATATAAAATCAATCCTTTTAATTCAACGATCACAATTTTAGAATCCTATGTAATTTTTATAGTAGAACAACGCAAGATTTTTAAAGTGCAATTAAAACATTACGATAAAAAAACGTAACCAATCAACTGCAATATTTATAATATAAGGATTAATTCGTTATATTTCATAATTAAAAAATCAAAATGCAATATAATACATAATTTAGGGAAATAAAGTACATGTAATCTTAATAATATACAATTAGACTGGGTAGGGTAGCAAAGCAGGGGTTGGTTTCAATCACAAAACAACCTCGTGACTAAGGGTATGTTTGGATGTGTTTAAAAAAAAAATACTTCTCAAATGGTATTTTTACAGTAGAATTTTTTTTAAAGCTAAGTAAATTTGCATTTTGATATAGTAATTAAAAGTGCTTTAAAGAGTGCTTTTATTTGAAACTACTGTGAAATAGCTTCTAAAAAAAAGCCCTTTTTACATTTTTTTTGGGATTTCTATTGTTTTTTTAAAAAGCACATCCTAGGACAATTTTTTTATTCTGAAGTACTTTTTTTGAAAAAATTTAGTCCTTCTACTCTAAAAAAAAGCCCATCAAAACGGGCTCTAAGTATATAGTAAAGAAAAAATAAATAAATAAAGAGTAAGTAATTACGACAATAAAAGAAAAGCGTAAAAGATTGATGATAATAGGAGCTAATTTATTACATTTTATAATTAGAAGAGTTAAATATGATATAAAAATACAATTTAGCAGTGCAAATTACAATAAATTCTAAATAAAATACAATTAGAATGGGTGGGGTGGCAGGGGTTCGGCCACAATCACTAAAAAGACAACTTTTGTATTATAAAGAGTGGGATTGATTTAAGTATTAAAATAACTATTATCATGATGGATAATTTGAAATCGATAAAATTACCTTACCCAATTTTTTTTTTTTTGACAAATAAAGAGTAAGTAATTACGACAATAAAAGAAAAGCGTAAAAGATTGTATTTTTTTAATGTAAATTTAATAAAATGAAATAAGTTGAATTCGAGCTCGATTTTTTTTTATTATTGTTATGAGCTCAACTTGATCCATGAAATGAAGCTCGAGCTTGCAAATTTTGTCAAATTCGATTGTTTTGTATCGCGACACGAATCAAAACATTTTATTGAGATGAATATAATTCATTCGAATGAGAAAAATTATTTTTTATTTTGTCAAGAAACTCGACATACCTCCTAAATTATGACTTAAGAAAAAAAGAAAAGAAAAATAGACATATGTAAAATTGTTCTATGATAATTATTTAAACTTATACTTTCAAGATTAATTACCTAAATTAGAAAAATCGAAAATTGCCACGCAGATAATACAATTTTTAACCAAAAAAGAAAAATGAAAAATAAATTCCAATCACGTGCCCTCCTTTCCTTTTCTTCTTCTTTAAAACTCAGCCTTCCATTTTTTCTCTCCAACAAAAACTACTTTCCTCATCTCTCTCTCTCTCTACATTTTCTCCCTCCACCTATACATATACGCACACACATATACATACATATAAATTCACACAGAGACACACACCCACTCTCTCACACACACACTTTCTTTGTCCTGAAGTCATCTTCTCTTAGGTGGTAAACACAACACTCCGATAAGTCTTGCTCCATCATCGTTTGGCTCAGGTGAGTAGCTTTCACTCGAAACCGGGTCAACTCTAGGGCTGTTTCGATTTCTTTATTCAATTCATCTGCGTACGCTCTTAATTGGGTTTTCGTCTCTGTCTGAATTCGTGTGTTGGGTTTCTTGTGTTGTGATTTTTGTTCAATTTGCGCTTGTTCTCCGGGAATTCCGAATCTTGAACTCTTCGATTTATACGTGGCAAATTTCGTAGTGTCTGAGTTGATTTGTGAATCAATATCGATAATCTTGAACTGGTTTATTGGGGTCCGGGGTGATGTTTCTGTTGATTTAGAAGCTTGCTGCTTTTCTTGATTTATTGTGTGTCATATTATTATGATTTATTACTCCTTTCTGGAGATTCTTATTCTATGTTGTATGATAATTTGTGGTCGTATATTCCGTTTTAATCTTATGAGATATTGAATCTCAACTGGCGTCTCATTTTGCTGATCCTGTGTTTCATGCCTTTGTCTTTCTTGTGGGTTTCCTTATTTTCTTGTGCTTAGTTGACGTGTTTTTTCTTCATTTGAGGCTGATGTGCTTTAAATTCTTGATTTATGTGTTGCTTTCTTGTATCTAAATTGCAGTTGTGCAATTGTGGGAGGTGAATTTTTAATATTTAGGGCTTTATCACGGGTAAATTCGAGTTCTTTATCTCAAAGAGGGTTTTATTGTTTAAGAATAAAACATTTGGAGGTCAAGGTCTCATGAGAATTGTTAGGGGAATGCAGAAACCAATTCGCGAGGATCAGAGCTTAGTGTGCTGGAATAACAAATCACTTACCCGTGGAATTGGTGTTACTGCTCCCAAGGCCAGAACACGTGACAAATTGAAACCTGCAGCTTTGTATCTCTAATTTTGGGTGATAATAAGAGAGTAAAAAACTTGTCTGCTTTGGCGTTTGAAGAAGCGGGTAAACAATGACTAGGATTTTAGTGCAGCGGGGTTCTGCTGGTCCGTCATCATCTGCTAACCAAAACAGGTCATCAACATCAGTACCAGTGCCCAGTGCTTCTTCAGCTTCACCACAGCAGCAAGTTACAGTTCCCGGTCCCTCTTCTTCTTCAGCTTCATCACATCCGCAGGTTTCTGGTCTTGCACAAGTTGTTCCAGCCGTAAAAGATGAGAATTTGGTAGAAGAAGTGCAAGAGCAGATTGTTGTGGATGAGTTATCAGAGTATTCTGGTGTTTTGGACAACAAGAGTGAGGGGAAGGTCAGTGAGGACTTTTCTCCAGGAAGTTTGGACAGTGATCACTATGAAGGTGAAAAAATTGTTGGGGATGAGAAGATGTGCAATGATGATGCTTTGGGTTCGGGGAATTCAGTAAAAGGGTTTGGAGGATTGCCAGTTGTGGAGGAGGAAAATGACACAGCTGTTGGAAGTTCTTTCCAGATGGTTACTGGCAGTTCATATCCCCCACCCCCCCCACCTCCTGTGCCACCTCCAAAGCCATCTTCACTGAACTCAAACTCTAGGAGGTTTGCATCTGCTGACTCAAATACAGTGAGAATAGGGCCGTCCAGGAGGGCTGCTGGCTGGCCTGGTGTATCAAGCAGATCATCACCTACTGGATCACGTCCATCTTCGCCTCGGTCTCATTGTGAAGGTGAAGGGTATAACAGTGCTGATGAGCAGAGCCCATGCTATAGTTCATCCTATGATGATGCGGTGAGTTTTATTGGGCTTCAATTTATTGTCTTGACGATTATGTTTTATTTTTATAAATGCTGCAGCTGATTCCAATAAATCAACGTATCTTTGAATTGTTCTGCTATTGCTTTGTTTTGTCGAACAGCTGTATAAAACACCAGCGAGGCAGCTTCTTATCAATTTAATGATTTCACAATCATCAATATTTAAAGAGTGATGATTAGAAATCTATTATTTGGTGATTATTAATTTGCTCGAACTTGTCAAAGAAATTTTTTATTATGGGCAGTCAACCATTGTCCGAGGATGCAAGTTATGCTCTGTTGGGTTTGTTTCCAGGGTAGAAAGCGTTATAACATGCTTCAGATTATGAGCCAGACTAGCGTGGTATACGGTGCTTAATTTCTCTGTTGCAGGAAAGAGAACATCAGTTCGAGATCGAATTAAGGCGGGTTGAAGGCTTGGAAGTGAGAAAAATGCTGGAGGATGGGAACTGTCTTTTCCGTGCTGTTGCAGATCAAGTATATGGCGACTCTGAACTATATGATTTGGTTAGACAGATGTGCATTGACTATATGGTATGAGTTTCTGTTTCGTATGCTTATGAGTGGCCCTTCTGTGTGTTTGTGGCAAGTATATGTTCTCATTTGTATGGAAAATATTTGTTTTTTGCTCGATATTTTATTTGAGGACCTATTTAATTCACAACAAATGGGAACATAATCATGTTACATCTTTGATCCATCTTCAAGTGATGCTACAAACTTTTCATGCACTTGACCAGCAGCAGATTACCTTAGTTTCTTCTTTGATTTTTTAGACCGTTGTATGGTAATGTAAATTTCTTTTAAGGCTATTTGTACCTCAAAATTCAGCAGTGGTACAGAATATGATTTCTTTAGGGGATGTATCTGCTTTAGTCCTTTATTTTTAGTTTTCAATTTCAATATATAATTGCATACAAAACCAAAATCTATTTGAAATTGATGCACATGGCAGTATTTTTTTCAGCTAGGAGCACATTTTCGTGCTTAATAAAAATGTAAAACAATGTGTATGGACCTTACATTGGCTATCCTTAGCACGAAGTGGCCTCAAAGTTTACTCATGGATACACTATTCTTCTTTGGCTAACCACGTTGTCGTCTTTGCCAAGTGTACCATTGATAAGTTTTTGGAAGATGAAATGGTTTTTCTTTTATGAATACGGATGTGGACCTGATGACTCAATGACAACATGATGGGGATGACCTGAAAATTGCCGACATAAACAAGCCATGGCAATTAACGTTAACGAGAAATACATACTCAAATTATCATTAAAATACTATGACTAAAGCATCCCACAGTTCAAATCAAATATATTCTCTTAGCAATGTAATGGTAACAAGATCTGCAGATATAATTTATAATGTATACTAGTGTAGAATTAAGAGATAGTTTAACACAAAAGACAATTCAACGAACAATGAATAATGGCATAACCTCTCTCAACTTCTCCAGTGTTTAACAACTGTTATGCCATAGATTTTTGTGTATAGGTAATGAGGCACACATCTAATTTGTCGGAAGTGCCTGGCCCATCTATTTCTTTTATTGTGGGTCACATTGATGGCTACCCGAATAAGTGTCTAGTGTGCCATTTCGGGTCCAAGTTTCAGACTTTCAATGTTGCTTGTATCTTACAGCTATTTTAGAAAAGATTCAAGAGAACAGATGGGAAATTTTATTGAAGCTGATCGACATTTGCTTTCTGATTCAGCTAAAGTTACAACAACTTATAGCCAAATGCTCCCTTCTTACTAAAATTAGTCTCGGAGTTTGACTTGGCATTGAGTTTTAGAGAAGAGTTGACAAAGTGAAACTTTGGGGTATTTTCATACTTTTGCACCTAAAATTATTGGTGAGAGTTGGGGGCTTTATCTGAGAGGGTGATTTTTGAATAAAATTATCATTTGGGAAATGAACCTTACTTTGAGATGTCCCAAATAAGGAACAGGGGTAACCAATTCAGTTCAGAGGTTATTTAGTAAGAAAGCGCTTACATACATCTACATCCATTAGATAAAAGGGTCAGATTTATATCCTTCATCACTAGCTTTACTCAACTTCATCACTAGCTTTACTCAACTGTCTTTATCGTTGAATTGTATCAGTGGTCATTTATAAATCTAGCTTCGATTTTACAATTTTTATTCATAGTTTAGTGCATATATGTGTTATACAGCTGAAGATGTGAATATTTCTGCTTAAGAGGGGATTATTTCCTTGGAGAAAGCATCCCATCCAGTTGCTTTTTACATGCGGCTAAACATAAAGTGTTCAATTTCTGTTTATACAGGAGCGTGAAAGAGATCACTTCTCACAGTTTATAACAGAAGGTTTTACTTCCTATTGCAAGAGGAAGAGAAGAGATAAGGTACATAGCAGTAAAATCTTCTCTTATGAAGCTATTTTAACTGCAGTTTTATGAAGATTTTATATCGTCATCTTTTTTTTCTCATGAAGTTATTGTTGTACTTGCACTTTGAAAAATATTTTTCTGGTGTTGTTCTTTTTAAAATTACCTTACTTGTAGAAGTATTGTTCTTGCAACTTAATGTTGTGATACATTAACGTTCTTGGTAGTGTACCCACCAAAGCATAATCTGTAACCTCAGTGTTCAGGAAATGACTGTAACATTGAGTAATATTGTAGGTCACAATGAAAAATTCTCTATTACTTCAGTGAGTGCAAAATATGCTCATATTGTTTGTATTGAAGTCGTGGATATTTGCTCTTGGTCATGTTTCGGTTTGAAGCAGTTTTCTTAATTGAAGTTCAGATAGAATTTTGGTAATTAATGCATCTAAACGAAAATTAATGCATCTAATGACAATGATGCTAGGAGTAATCTCTGTTCTTCTATGCCCGCATAATGCAATGTTGTCTGGTAATCTGTGGATAAAGGAGGAGATACAATAGAAATGGGAATAAGACTATTTTCATCATGTAGTAGTTATGTATATATTTATTACATATCATTTTAGAAGTTCCAGTAACATATATAGATAGAACATATGGCAATTCATTATGCTAGAACAGTCAAGAGCTTGAGTCTGAGGGAGAATTTGGACGTCTGTTTAAGGAAATGGTTATCTGTATCATGTACAACTTAGGATTGAAAAGATTAGGAGGGAAAAAAAAGTAAGAAAGAAAGAAAAACATGTTTTTGTATTTTAGTTCTTGTATAAATGTTGTAGAAGCATTATTTAGGTAAAGTAATTTGATTAAACTGATACAAGTTCGGTGAGAGTCATTCATTAAATTGACATGAATTGTCACGACTGTGAGAACTATTGAATTGTGGCAATATTCATGTCTGCAAGTGCTATATTAGTAACATGCCTCCTTTTATTTTGAGCATGGTCCATCTTCCTCAAGTTTTTATTAGACCTACCGATTGGTTGCCACACTTAAGAAAAACATGGAGAAAAAAGGAGGAATGATACAAGCCCATAATTGTTGTGATTCACGCACAATTCATCATTGCAGGTTTATGGGAATAATATGGAGATCCAGGCTTTATCGGAAATGTACAACCGGCCTATTCACATATATTCCTACAGCACAGGTGCTTTTACTTTTGACATACATTTTGTTGAGAATCTGGTTTCCGGTTGTTCTGCCATTTAAATGACAATTTCTCCTTTCAGAACCCATCAATATATTCCATGGAAGCTACAATACAGACACCCCTCCTATACGGCTAAGCTACCACCATGGGAATCACTATAACTCCCTCATTGATCCACGTCGACTGACCATTGGCGCTGGACTTGGATTTAGCTCTCTTCAGGGGGTAAGCCCGTGTCTATTAACCCTGAATCTTCAAAAGCTATATCAAAAGATCGAACTGCTTTCTAAAGTTTTGATATTTGGCAGACGAATATTGATAAGGATCAGGTCAAAGCAGCCATCAAAGCTCAACAGGATCAACAGAT
Source organism: Petrea volubilis (assembly GCA_026212405.1). NCBI lineage: Eukaryota > Viridiplantae > Streptophyta > Magnoliopsida > Lamiales > Verbenaceae > Petrea > Petrea volubilis. The sequence goes on along the minus strand of CM047886.1, from coordinate 1,891,100 downwards.
TGATAATGTAAGCACTTGATGGCCATAAAGATTGATCTGTATGTATTATCTGTACCACAAATGACACAAGATTTTGCTCCTTTTGGTAGGCACTTCTTGCTGAGGGGCGCTTCTATTCTGATCTTGAGCTTACTGAGAAGGAAATTGAACGCATGGTTATGGAAGCTTCAAGGGCTGAGTATCTCGCTGATGACAAGTTCAAGCAACAACTTGGTCATAGGGAGTCATCTACTTCTAAAGCCGAACCATCATCTTCTGCAGCCAGTGAGTGCTTACCTTTAATTGCATAGCTTTTCATAATAACTTCAAGACTGGTCCAAGGCAGGTTTGAAGTCCACTCAATTCTTGATGGGTTGGGTCCTGGGATTGGCCTAACCCATCCTGTTCCATCCCTTAGTACTTACGGATACCCCATGTCCTGTATGAAAAGCTGGCTGTTTGATAGGAAGGGGTACTTGCTTACTAACATCAGCTAATTCTTGTTAATTTGTGGGCCTAACCAAAAATCAAAGCTTATTGAAAGCCTGGTTGTTTTTTTTTTCCCTTGATATCACTCAAAAATAATTTCAGATTACCTGGATTCGACCGATTAACACCCAAGATTCCATTGTCTTAGTAGAATGAGAGAAAAATGTACCGGGGCAAAATAACACTAGATGCAATATATCAATTCTTCTTTATTGCCTTCCTAATGAAATATCCTTGAAATTATTGTGTTATTATTTACTGTTTATGTGGCTTTGCTTCGATTCATTATTAACTTTTATTTATTTTGGTCTTTTAGAGTTGGATTTCAAGTTAGTAACTTCTATTTCCTTGTCTTGTTAAATTAGCAGGATCATCAGGCAGTGATGCCAGGCAGGAAGGAGGGCGCGAGGCGGGCTCGCCGAGTCCGGTTCTGAATGGCAGCATGCAGATTATGCTGTCAATGGGATTCAGCTATTTGCAGGTTATTGAGGCGTACAGCATTTTTGGAGACGACGTGGATTCAATGGTCTGTTACTTGATAGAAACGAGCGGTAATGGCAGGCGTAAAGGAAAGGCTACCGAGTGATGAAAATCTGTGTGTTTTTCAGTATCATTTACCCCAACAGCTTGTAGAAGTTTTTGACATGATACATTTTACTTGATCTGGATAAACTCAATAAGATGGGCATCTGATTTTCCTCTCTTTACGTATTCATCTTGCTTTGTTATATGATATTACTATTGTGTGATGAGATCTCATGTTTCTGGTCTTCTTTTCATATTTTGCTTTGTATGGGCAGATTTATTTCCTGAATAAGCAGTTGAAAATGTTCTGTAATTATTGATAATGGATAATCATCATGCCCGCACGTGCACCTGCTGGATTCGAACTCTTGCATTACATTCTCAACAACTCTAATGCAGAAGTAGAATAATGAGAAGTTGGAAGTGTTTGGTGCAAAAAATGTACGGAGAATGTGTGTGTGTGTCCTTTTGATCTATAAGACAATTTGCAATGATGAAACTCTACTAGTTCTTTGAGGGGGAAAAACAAATTTTGTTGTTTTAGTTCTTTCTGAGTAGAAAAAAAATTTCTTGCTTCAAAAAAAAAAAAAAGAAAAGAAAGCGGAAAAAAATTCCAAAAGCTCGCGCAAAATTAAAAAATAAATAAACAAAAGGAAAACGGGAAAAAAAAAACATCTGTTCAAAGAATTCAGGTAAGAATTCGCAACGACCATTTATTGTGTGTGTGTGTGTGTGTGTGTTTTTTTTTTTTTTTTCCAAAAGGTGAAAAGAATGTCAAACTATTTATAAAATGACGTATAGCCCCTAGACTCCACAATTTTACCCCCCACCCCCACCAATACATACATACATATATATACATAAATATACAATATAATTTGTATATGGATGTGTGTGGGTGTGTATATAAGCTTCAAATGGTTTAGGGAGGTGAAGTGCTGTTAGATTTCTACTGAATAATCTAGGGGTTTTCTCTCTCTACGCATATAATACTATACTTCACAACAACCAGAGAGAGAGAGAGAGAGAGAGCGTAAGCGATGTCGCAGAACGGGAAATTGATGCCTAATCTAGACGAGAAGACAACGAAGGTGCTGAATTTGACGGTGCTGCAGCGAATCGATCCGTTTGTGGAGGAAATTCTCATCACCGCCGCTCATGTCACCTTCTACGAATTCAACATCGACACTAGTCAATGGGTATGCTGTTGCTACATTTAAGCGGAGAAGTGATGTATTAATTCACTTTGATTTTCTGTGTTTGTGATAGTAATTGGTAATGGGTTTTGGTTGGGCAGAGTCGAAAGGATGTGGAGGGTTCCCTTTTTGTCGTCAAAAGGTGAGACCTTTCTTTTTCCTTCTTTTTTGCCCGTTTGACACTGAAATTTAGGGTATTTGGAGGGTCGACTGTTTCTGGTGCTTTCGGTTTGGATTTTGGAATATTTAAGGGAATTAGGCAAATTTTTTCCCGAGTTATATAATCTGAGGGATTTTTCTGTTCAGGAATACTCAACCAAGGTTCCAGTTTATAGTGATGAATCGTCGGAACACTGGTTAGTTACTCAAATTTTTTTTTCCTTTTACATTTTTGTTCAATTATGTCACATATGTGGTTTCAGAATTCACATAATGAGTAGGAGATATTTGTTAGTGTTACCAATGAGCAAAAGGCAAAACCTAAGTTTCTGTCTCCTTCTGAACTTAATATGCAACAAACAACATGATCTACACAAACCGGTCGCATTTATGGTTGGTAAAGCAAGGCTAGTTATGACCAGACACTTGCTGCAGGATCAGTTACATTCATGAACATTTTTCTTTTTGGATCTTAAATCTTATCCCACCTGGTCCATAGTAGTATTACCCTGTAGGAGAGCAATTGTGGTCTGAATCATTGTGTCAATCACCAATGTGGAAGCATAAATCCATGGTGGTCACATTGTCCTAATGGATAGACTCATTAGTATGTCAACTGTATTGGCAAAAATATGCAATGGAAAAAAAAATGGAAAAAAGAACAAAGAGGAACTGTATTTGCAAACTTATGCACAAATTCCAGATCCGAAGCTCAAAATGTCATTAAAAAGTGTAAATAATGTAGGTTAGCTTAAATTATCAACAGAAGATGTTCCAAGTAAAACAAAGTTCCCAGAATAATGGTATAGTGACTTGAGAGATTCCGGTAGCGCTTTTTGGTGCGAAACTATGTATGAAAATACATAATTTCATTACGATCAATCAAGTGAATATTTACTCACATATAAAGTGTTTTCCCTTCCTTGTCTCTTCAAATGTCTGTAACTTGATTATCACATAGTTTCAAATGAGAATAGAAACAGTTAGATTTATAAATCTTACAAACCAGCCTATAAATTTGTCCTTAAAGAGATAGGGAATTACATGCGTCGGTCACATCATACTTGAAATTGAGGTAGCGATGAAAATTAAATTGGTATTTTACAGGAGGGGTGTTTTGGTGGACTCAACCCCTTTATTAGGTTGGGTGCTTGTTTCCATTTATTGAAGATTCTATCAGCACGAGGTGGTTGACAGGGGATACTCAAATTGCTCCCTCCGACACCATTTACAAGAAGGTGAGGTCGTTGAGATAATGCATTCCTTTGTGAATGGAGGAAGTAAATATACATCATACAAGTGAAAAAAATATTGTAGAATCTTGGAAAACAAAGTCATGCTCTCTAGATAATCAAGTAACTTACCAATTAAAATTTCCCACTCGGTACAAGATTCTATAAACGGAAAAATCTAAAGTAGGATAAGTATGAAGTAAGGAGTATTGATTGAAAAGATCCACTTGGAGGCATCGTTTCTTGGTCTGAAATTGCTGGTGTAGTTGCAAATGAAATAACTTGTCCGTTTAATAAGCAAATGGACTGAAATAACTTGTTCTTTAATAAGCAAATGGACTTGTTCCCCCTGAACTCCTTCTCTGTATCCTTTCTTTCAAGGATTATGGATGAGAAAAAAGTAGCTGTTGATGCCAAGATGTGTAGGGAAATTTTCCATGACAATACCAGATTTCATTTGGCTGGTTCAACTTGGTCATATTTATCCTTCGAACCATTGTGGAAGTTATATCTTGTATTTGCCTTTCTTTTAAATTGAAAAGAACATCTTTTAGGAAGTACATTGTGTTCATATATGAGCTAACATTTTATGTCTCTAGTTACCTTCTTAACGTATTGTGAGAATCTTTTCCATAACTAGTATTAGACAAGGTAGCCATCTGTTAGCAAGGAATGTTGAAGGAGTAACTCACTAGCTCGCATAAGAACTGGGTTAAATGAAAGTTGACTTCATAGTCTGAACCGCTAATTACTCCCAATTATTTTTTAAAAAAATCAATACTTTTATTTTTCTGGTCTAAAGCATCTAGCCTTAGACAATCTAGAGGTCTATCCACAGTGGAAAGGCTACAACTGAATTAGAAGTCTGTTGGACCTAACAGATCCTGAGGCTACATATTCTCTTGAGCAAGTTACTTCCTTCTTACATCTTAGTTGATGAACTGGAGCTTCTGAAAAAGGAAAGCAAGACATCTGACGATTGAATTCAGATTAAGCTATATAATCCATAATCCATTTTGCTCTGGACTGTTAAGCTTTTCAGGAAAAGGTTTCGAGAATTGGTGCATCTGTGTGTGGTTGTGTGTGTGTATATGTATGTTCTTAAGGTAACACTAGCCTCTTTCAATTGCTTGAGCCAAATGGACCTAAGCAATACAAATAATGAATCTTGTCTAGTTGTGCCATGCGATTGATTTAAATATCCACTGTATTCGTGTATATTAAGAGTCTGAATCTGTTGCTGTAAGCAGATAATCTAGTGGAGAATCTCTTGGGAGATTTTGAGTATGAAGTGCAGGTCCCATATCTATTATATCGAAATGCTTCTCAAGAGGTAAATGGAATATGGTTCTACAATGCGCGTGAATGTGAAGAAGTTGCAAATCTATTTAGCAGGTTTGTGGTTATAAAGATTTGTTGCTCCTTTTTTCCTTGGATGACACTGTTTGTGTTTTCTGTATGGTGGTAGCTTGAGTCAGAAATGTCACATGAATTAAGTATGGGTAACTTGGTGGCTTATGGATGGTCATTTTGAGCCTAGATTTTTCCTGAACAATGTGTATGACTGTGAGATGTATCTATCAGAATACATAAGATTGTCAATTAATCTATGCATTGGAATGTCACTGATTTTAGTGGTTGAGTCAGATGGTGTACAATTATGAGTTCACTTGCACTGGATTTCTAGTATACAACACCACCCCAGTTACTGAATAACATTACCTTATTGCTCATGCATGATTGAAATCATGTGGAAATCGAATGAAGAATATATAACAATAAAAAAAAAAGAAAATAGATTGAGATATTAACACTTGCACTTTTAATTAGGAAGTGCCATCTAAAGGACCTATTGGATCTGGTTTCGTGAAAAATGTTTAAATTATATCAATGCCTTTCCATGAGAAAATGTTTTTCAATTCCATGTAAATTTTAATGTCGGTCAATAAAAGCTTGCTGGAGTTGTCAAGCCTTGGATGACTTTCCAGTGGGATGCCATATTCATAATTTACACATGTTTTCATGTCTCCTCACGTTATTCAATTTCTTTGGTGGCATAGCGGCGATCATTTTCCTTATTTTTGCTTCTATTTCATCACATAAGTGCTGTGTTTTTATTTCTAGGATACTTAATGCATATTCAAAGGTGCCAGCGAAGTCAAAAGTATCTTCTACAAAAAGGTAATTCTTTTTCTAGCTATTTTAAATAGAGAAATGTTTGCCAGACAAGTTTACCTGGTTAATATAGTTGAAAAGTGATTAATGTAATAAGCAGACTGATTTACTGACAAGGATTGCACTCATGTTCTATTTTGTAAGCTACGTGGTCCTGGTGTATTATTTGGTCTACCTTATTACCTTTTCATTAACAAATTCCTTGGAGTTGAACACGGGAAGATATCTACTTGAAAAAATGTCCAGATTCTGGAACTGAAACAAGAAAACAGGGTCATCGATCATGCATCCAACTCATGGGCTTCTAAATATGCTGATCCCAGCTCATTCTTGATTATATGTTTTGGATTCATAGAGAAGTTCTCGATGCATTCAACTCGTTATTTTGGGCAGTTCGGGGAGTCATATTCTTGACCTGCCTATTTTTCAAGTGGATCAATATATTACTTGGTACAATTTAGTCATTGGACTTTCAGTCTAAGTCATACACCATAACTCTGCACTTCTTGTGGGTAGGAAGAATAGATATGATGGGACTTTGATTCTCTATCAGCAATGTTAATCTAGAATCATAAGGATACGGTTACTGTTAATTCCACACATGTAACATTGTAGAGATAGTATTATATGTCCTTATTCATCTCTGTTGTATTTATGCATTTCTGTAGATTTTGTTGTTTCCAGATGAACCCTATCGTAGAGAAACAAGGAATAGATGCTTTCCGACATGGCCATTTTATTTTATTTTATTTATTTGGGCAGTGAGTTTGAAGAGCTGGAAGCAGTCCCCACGCTAGCAGTCATGGATGGTCCTTTGGAGCCGACATCTACTACTACTGCCAATGTCACAGATGTTCCTGATGATCCTTCCTTTGTAAATTTCTTCAGTGTATGTTTTCTTTATCTTTATAGTTTCACAACTTTGGCTGAGTTCTTAGTAGATGGTAGCAGCTTAGACTGAGTCATCATTTTTGAATGTATTCTTTTTGTCAGGCATCCATCTAAAATTAGTCACTAGGTCATTTTTTCTCTTTTGCTGCTGTCTTCGGTCAAACCTAAAATTAAGAGTGAAGCGACAATGAGACTCAAACTTGGTTACTTCTGCATGTCATTCCAAGCATGCTCTTGATTTTTGAGTATATTTTTCATACTACCTGGCATTAGACTAGCAACTTCTGAATTATGATGTGTGGCCGAGATCCAAGCAATTTTATGGGCCAATGAATAATCTAGGTTTTGAAACATTGCAAGGGCAAGAAGTAAAAATGTGACAATGTAGTGCTTTATTGGAAGGAAACAGTTACATTTCTCTCTCGTTCTTTCTTCCCTTTTTTGATTATATATATTTGGATGTGGTTAAAAAATATGTGCCACAAGGTACTTCCAACTGTACATCTTTGCATATTAGCTTTGTCTCTAATCCAACAATACATGTTCAACTTTACCCCACTCTCCACTCCCCCTTTTTACCAACCCTATCATCCATCCATCGTCGAATATTACATAGAAAGAGCATACAGAATGTTAACTCTTGAACTTGCTACATGACATTTGGGGATTTATGTTGCTCGATGATCTTTTGTTTCTTCATTGAGTATATTGCTATCATTTAGCATAATGTTATTTTAAGCTCTGTTTGGTCTTATGAATGAGGGCAATTAGACATCAAGAAATTAGTTTTTTTTAACATTTTTTGCTGCCAAAATGTGCTTGGTGTCTTGTATATTAATCAACTTCCATTTTATTTGTTGTTAGCTAAATTTCATTGCTTGCATCAGTTAATTGTTAGGCATGTGATAAACTTAATTATGGAAAACTAAATATTTGCAGACTGCCATGAATATTGGAGTTGCCTCAAATGTAGCAATTTCTGGGCAACCATACCACTCCTCCGCAACTGTTATTTCTACGTCTCGACCACAGACTGTTGCTCCGCCCACTTTGGCTACTACGCAGAAGCCACCTAATTTACCTTCTTCTACCCCTATAATGTCTATTCTTGACAGTACTGAACCCAACACTGCGGCAAAGCGTGCAACTAATCTGGTGAAGCCATCAACATTTTTTGGCACACCTCCTTCCTCCTCCCCACTGGTTATACCTCCCAGCTCATCATCTATGCCAACTGCCCCTCCACTGAATCCACCTGGAGGTGTACAAAGACCTTATGGTGCACCTTTGCTTCAGCCATTTCCACCACCGACACCCCCACCGTCACTCACTCCAACATCTGCTCCAACGCCAAATTATTTGCCTGCTATCAGCAGGGATAAAGTCCGGGAAGCACTTCAAATGCTTGTTCAGGTATGAGCTTCAGTTGACAATCTCTTTGTCATCTGCAAAGTTCTTCTATGTGATTTGTTAGTCTAAGACAGCTAAATGACTGACACGACTTTACATGATATTTTCTCTAGTACTAGCTTGTTGAGTGTGCTGTGCATTCCTGTTGATGCATCTTTCTCAAGTCGAATATCATGAGGTGGATGGGTAGCTTTTGTATTTGATATTTAAACTGCAGCTAGAGGCCCTTTTAGTAGCATCCAAACATTAGAGCTATTGTGGATCTTCCATGCCACATATCTTCTAGGCTTCCTCATGGAGGATAAGGCCCTTTTTAACTGACGGGATTATGTGGTGGTGGTTGCACAAGTCTCAATTATCTACACTTCACAATTGAGCAAATCCTTCTTTATCGGTGCTTTATTAAGGCTTCTATGTACAACGGCATACAAATGTCTATGTAGTTGTTGCTGAGATGATTCAGGTTTCATAATATGCAATGAAGAGTCAATGTGTCACATTAGCTTTCATGATTTACTTTGCTCGACTTAGTTGTGTTGCACGTACTTCATCTGTATCTGATGTTTACATCTATTCGTTTGGATTAGGACAATCAATTCATCGACATGGTTTACCGAGCAGTGCTCAACGCGCACCAATCATGACGAACTCAGAGGTGGTGTTCCCATTTCCTGCCTTACGCTTCATGGAGGGAGGAAATTGTAGACGTTGCTGTCCATTGTGTAGGTCTCTCTCTGCAAGATATAAATGTCTAGTCTTCTGTATAGAGTTTGCATTAATTTCGTAGTTAAGTTTTACATTTTAATGGCGCCGTGGTATAGTTTTGTTTTTTTAGCAGTTTGTTAAGCTATCAGACGTGTCAACATTTACATTTTCACTGGACCTTATGTTAAATATTTTATAGTATATAATATCAGAGCTTTTTATACGAGGAACTTAATGTTGTACCTAGATCAACTTGGCAAGACTTCGCGAAGTAACCCGCTAGTAGATGGATTTTTTTGTTTTTTAATATTTAAGAGTTTTGTGTTTGGATAACACTATTTTGGTAGCATCTTAAAAAGTCATTTTTGGATTTGTTTTTCTTTCTTTTTTTTTTAAAATTTCATCCCAACATATATATATATATTTCCAAAAAATAGTCTCTGTTTCCCAAAGAAAATGCCCATTCAAATGGGTCGTAAGACTGAACGAATTGGTTGAAATTAGTATGCCTAAATTTGGGTATGAGATGAATAAAAATGCTTTTACACTATTAACTCTGGGCCGATGCATAAGTTAAGCCGCGATCAGAAGTCGAGTAAGAGTTCACCCTGGGCTAAATAGTGAATTGCCAATTTACCATTAAAGTTATGTAACATAAAGAACTTCATATTAAAATAAGGAATAATTACTTGCACCTCCCCTGAGTTTAGATGAAATTATAAATAAGTCCCTCTTATTTTGAAAATTATTAATACCTCCTGAATTTTGTCCCCTTATTGATAAATCAGACAAAAAGACTAGAATACTTTTTTTCCCCCCGAAATACTTGCAAGGGAGATTTACCCTCACTTCCCCTAAGTTTTGCCAAAATTACAAATAACCCCCTCTTATTTTAAACATGAAAAATACCTTGCCTCGCCGCCATATCGCCACTATCTGGATGGTGAAGCTACACACCAATTTTTTTGTCTCCTTAAGCCCGTCAAAATCCCTCAATAAATTTTGTTAACGCTTCATCCATTTGAATTTAATTGAACAAAAACTACATCAAACCCTAACTCGACAATACATCTCCTCCGTCTAATTCCTCTACCACTATCAGCCCTATCCAAAAATGAGTTTCACCAATGTGTTGCTCATTGCAATTCGCTCAAGACCCTTTCAAATCCCGCCGGAAAAATCCATCGGAGAGCGTGACCCTTCGTTGCGTGTCTTTTTTCGAAAATATTACAGATATACCCTTACGTAATTCAAAAAATTACAATAAACACCCTTCAAGTTTCAAAACCTTACAATAAATAAGGATATTTTGGTCCTCAAAGGATGATGGAAAAATTGACCGAGGGCATTTTCGATAATTCACTAACGACAACGTGGTTTTCGTAAACATTGATAAATGTCAAGAAAGTATTGATAATTTTTGAACCAAGAGAGAATAATTTATAATTTTGCTTAAACTCAGAGGAAGTGAGAATAATTATTCTTTAAAATAATGCGTGCGCAGCTGAAGTTGATCCGTTACTCGAAATGTTAAAATTTTTCATGAGGAAGTTGAAATTTACCATATTAACTACAAAGTTTAAAATGTAAAAATGAGATCGGTTTCTTGGTTTAGGCACGATGCGAACCTCAAGTTTTAATTATTTCGCATAACATCGTTAATAGCAATGTTAGAATTTCACTACTTGGAATTGATACATGGGAAAATGAGTTCAATTTGTCATATGTCCATTCCAGCATCACGGCTAAATTATCATGAGAACCCCATTTATAGTGTATTCCGACGTTAATCCGGCTTCGGCATAGAACTGAGATGGGAAGCTCTGTTTTCTAAACAAAATTTTTCTATCAGCTATCTATCCCCTAGAACAAACAACTGAGGGGTGCAAAATGAGTGCCTCGTGAAAAATGCTACAAGTTTCACTTGGGATACATTAAATTAGCCAACCCTTGCATCGGGGCCATATCGCAGGTCTTATCCAAAATCTACATTGCATTAAGCTACAAAAAACCAACTCCTGAGATTGAACCTTCTGTTCTGGTGGGAAACCATCCAGCTCAATGATCAAGCTGTTTTAACTTTGCGGGAAGTGGGGCGACGAAATAGACTGATCAGATCGTCAAGACCCTGTCGAATTATATACTCAGCAATGTAAGATATAAGATAGCGTTGCATAGGCCAAAGGAACATCATGGTACATATGTAAACTTGACACACTGCTCGTTTCATATTCGTTGCCTTTCGAAATAAGGGTATATGGACAGTAATAACTTTTTGCATATATGAAGTGTTAGTTTAAAGGGGTGGAAGCGCAGGAGGTTTGCTTAAGAACTAAGGTGTCATACCCTTGTAGTGACCACCAAGAAGCTGAAAAGAGTAATCAGGTACGATCCAAGAACCAGCAACAAAAGCAAGTCAAATGTCACACTTGCGACCTGCAAATCAGAATTATTAGTCATCGATAAATGAAAGAATCCATTTCTCTAAAGTTTCTTATGCATAAACATTGATTTGAATCCGATTTACTTCAAATCCATGAGAGCTTTTCGATCCAGAGAGAATGAAAACTTTTCTTATTCTTGCACCAATATGAATGTGTCTGATATAAAGAATCAACTTAGGAAGCAGGGAACTTGGATAGAGAAATTTGAAACAACAAATCTAGAGTAGAAACTTCCAAGGGGAGTGTGTGCTTTCTGGTTGCCATCAACGTTATCATTGTTGTTATACGTTGAGCATACAAAGATATTAGATACCTGATAGATATGTAGTCTGCCTCTTGTTGAATCATAAAAAGTGAATGTCCCATCAAGTACATCCTGTTGTACGCTCACCTCAACTGTGTGATCTGCTAATTCCTGCCAATGAATACATGCATCAGTCATAACGAGATGAAACTCAAAGTAATGGTCACAGACCTGAGTTAATTTTCACAATCCTTGAAAGACACAATAGCAATGAACTACAGCTAATAAGGAATTCCACAGAAAATAAAGCCATGAACTGCTCTTTGACAAGAATCACAGTATAATAATAGTCCTGACTAGTTTACATGGAACTGAATAGGGACACTAGTTCAGACTTCAGAAACATTGGTTGATCACTGGATTTCAATAAAAAAACTAATAAATGAGAAGTCTCTTACCAGTAGTGAAAGAATACCACCTTTATAGACTTCCCCTGTATGTTTCATGTATGACATAAAATACCAAGTGGGAAACAGGAAAGTGGTTATCTGGAAGGACTTCAGCAGGACAATTTATTCTCTTGTAAATTCTCAAATTCTAGTTAAAGCATCAAAGAAAATAGTCTGCTTGACATGGTATGCACTTATTTTCTTTGTATTCTTTTTTCTACGGGATTAAGTAGTATTGGTGATATAGAAGGCGATTATTGACAAAGCAAAATTGTAACTACTGCAATTAAGTTGCACATAGATATTTAAGAAACAGTGAACCAAACAAAAAACGTGGGAGTATCCAGAAAAGAAGAAGCTATGTAGAAAGGACAAGAAGCCAACAGAATAACAGGTCTAGCAACAGATACCTTTTTTAGTGCAGTTATAAGCGGATCACTCTTGGAAAGAAATGGAGCCACTCGAGGTGTTATAGACAAAAATTGTAACCAGGAGCTTATATAAGAAGGATTTACAGATAAACTAGTACCATCTGCAAATATATTAATGTTTCTCCCCTCCTGGCCATATATATGCCTCTGTTTACAAGAAAGAAACGTACTCTTAGAAACTGCAGCATTGCATATGATCAACAGAAACTTTCAGGTAAAAGAGTAGGAAAGTAAGGATCTTACCGCAAGACTTTCAGCAACTAATTTGACACGACGACTTATTGAAGCTTCATCCACAAAATATCTGTAGAGGAGAGAAGGAATAAGGCGAGGATAATTCATGCAACAAGAACAGGACTTTTCAAATAACAGAAAAAAATGGCCTTGCGTTCCCTGAAGTACAACCTGCTATCAGATAGACCTCCAGTACTTTCCAGAAAATCAGGTGCAACAGAAAGCTCAGATAGTGTTGCTGCAGTGACTCTCATCCTAGAAAATTGCTCATGCTCCCACGCCACCTATAATACTTCAACAGCTTTAGCAATAAAACAAAGATAGCTGACAAAGATGATGAAGAAAACAAAGAAGCACATACGATGCCTTGATATTTTAAAGATAAAGCAGAACTTCATGTGTCATACGACTAAGCAGGAAAACTCAATCTCAGTGACTCAAGCACAGAACAATAATACAAAAAACCACCAAAAAGGACCTTTTTTGACATACCATCGTAACAAAAATCAACATATAGATGCTGCTATCCAATCTTTTTGAATCTCTATATACTATCATTAATCAAAGAGACATGCTATTCTCTTGACTAGTCCAGCTCCTCGTTCAAATCTTGTCAACTGATGCACTCCAAGAAGAATTCCAGACTAAGATAAATGGATACAGTCTACGATGTTCAGTATGCTTTTGATATTGTCATGCTTATGTAATCCTAAATTATATAAGAAGGCTAAGGTTAAGCTTATTTAATGATGAAAGTTATAATGATAAATAATAAATTCCCTGTTGTCAAAGAGGCTGTTTCCCCCTTGATCACTCCATTCTTTTAAATTTCCCCAGATTATTCATTTTAAACAGGTTAAGAATATGAGTTATTTGCCAATCCCAGGTTATCATAACTTGGGACCACAAGACTTGCATGGGAAATTCATCTTGTGAGTTACGTTTTGAAATTTTATGCCTTCCAAAGTTCAGTTATCGGCATCATCTAACAGTAGGACTTTGGCATTTATCTACATAGCCAACAAACCTCACGTAACTTTGCGGGTTTATCAGGGCAACAAATATCAGAAGACAGAGTACCCAGATTGCTCAAAGGATAGAGTATGCAATTCAGTGGCCTGGTTTTAGTGATGCTCAATTTTCTATAAAAGGTAAATAGGTAATCCACAGAATTCAGTACAACCCCAACTATATATGTTGGCACATTGTTCTTCATGCCAAGCATAATAAATATCAGAGACTGCTTAAAGGAGAAAGTCAAACGACCTATCCATGCAGCAACAGGTACAGATCTTTAGGCAGCATGTGAGAAGCAAAGGAAAAGGCATGCTCTGCCTTAAAATGATAGTGACTAGTATTTTCAACCACTGTTCAAATAATCCAATGCCAGTTCAAAGAAAACTGACATAGATCAGTCTTAAGCCAATGCCAATCCATTTCCACATGGTTAGGCACAATAGCATTTCAAGTTTCAGGAAAATATTAATAAGAAAAAGCCATTGTAGGTGTCACTATTTCAGATCTGACATTTTACTTACTCGAGGATTAGAAATGTTAATCTTCTTGTGCTTCAGTCCAACTTTAAGCCCCAGTTCTTCAGATACACTAGAGAAACCCTACAAAAGGTCCAATTATGAATAAGGCCAAAAGCATTGGAGCAGATAATATACATCTAACAACAACCATGATTCTTCATAGCAGAAAGCTCTATTAGAACTAACCTCAAAAATTTGCTTTATGTAAGCATTTTCTGGAGGCTTGGATACATGAATCCATAACTCATTGCTATTTGAGCCAATGCTATTCAAGCAAATGGCATAATCAATAGATTCACGCAAGCGTTGGTCCAAACTACGAAGCCACTATAACAGGAAGGTAGGAAATCAAAATCATGACAAAACACCCATGGCACAAGTATTAAAAAAATGGAGAATGTATCTTTCTAAGGGGATAAGCACCTTTTGAGTCCCATTGTAGTTATAAGGCCCTCCAGATGTCAGTGCAAAGAGTAAATTATACCTCCCTCTCGTCTTAGGACTCGAATATAAAATTGAAAACAATCTAGCTATTTCTAAAAGTGCCACAACGCCACTTCCATTGCTATCACTTCCCACAGATAATGCCTGTCATTGTTGAGATGACATAAGACCGTAGACTCTCAAAAATACAACTTAATTTGAAGTAAGAAAGTTACTAACAGGTGCAGCCCCAAATGTGTCATAGGATGCCACTACAGCTATGGTAGGAAGTTGATTTAAATCTCCATCAGCTTTCAATCCTGGCAGCCACCCCTGACATAAGATTCAAACAACTTACAAAAAAGTACAAAAGCAGCAAGGATATCCATTGAGGTTGCACAGATAGCTCAAATATTCAGGATATCCATTGAGGTTGCACAGATAGCTTAAATATTCAATCATATCATGGCACCACCAAATATGGAGGACATTAAACTATAGAATCACTGTAGTGACCTCAATAGAAACAAAAAGGCAAAAGTAAGACCTGAATATTTGCAATAGTGGGAGAAGCAATTTTCTTGGGCTCTGGAGCAGCAACGACAAGCTTGTATCTGAAATGATTTGGATGAGGCGTCAATTATGATAAGTTCAATCTTTATTAGATCAAACAGCACAACTACAACACCTCAAGAAATAGGAAATGATCAGGAGTATACCATCATGGCAAGTTGAAGCCGACAGATTAAATCCCCAAAAAAGACCATAAAACCAGCCAAAAAATGTCAAGTAATTTCTACAGCACAAGCAAAATCATGATTTGGTCTACCAATTATGAAGAAAGTTATCTTTCCACACAGTCGCCTCAATGACTGTAAAAACCATACTGGGAAAAAGAAGTCTAAGATAAGCACAAACAGAAGAGGTTCAAAGACTACAACTGCAGAGTGTGATATATTAACACCAAGGAGATAAAACTAGAGGTACTTGTTACATGGATATACATTTAGTTGCTTATATTTTGGCAGATATGTTGTTGGCTGAAAAATTTATAGGCAAAAGTCAGCGGTTTTCAGGAATCAACTTGGACAGATATGCACAAGAATCACACAATACTTCAGGCCAAGTTAGTTTTACCGAAAGAAACCTCCATATATAATTATATTCGGTTGTCATAAGTGGGAATTTGATATTAATTAATAAAAATTTCATACCTAATGGAAGCAAAAAGACTTCTCTTTTCTTTTATTTAATGTTACTTTTTTGATCACATTGCTCATTTTTGAACGACAGGTATGCATAACATTACAGACGATTTCCCACAGAAGCAAGCAGCATTGTAGCTACTTGAAACAAAAGACAGCTTGATACTGACGAATGTCACCAGACACTAAACAAACAATAATAACAGATTTTGGTGATGCTGATATTTAAAATTAATACAACCACCTGGACGGCCATCAAGCATGGGACATTCATAATGATATTAGAGCATATGAGCATCAACAAAGGCACGCATAATGAAACAATATACACCACACACAACAACAAAGCCCAATAAGAATGCACACCAAAATCTTCTATAACAAAGCAACACGAACTAACAGGATTAAGCAGACAGTTCAGTGAAAATTTGAATTCCCATCTTGAATACCGGAAGACCACAAAAAATTGAAACCAAAGAAGAATCATGCAAAAACCATAATACTTATAGGCATAGCAGATAAAGTAAGTAGAATGCCTCTAACTTTAAGCACTCAATATATACATTTCAATGTATCAACTAACCCGCCAGTTGTGGCAGTCGCAGGCTGACCAGTAGCATCATTCTTCTTGACATCGGCAAGCACGGTGTTAACACGGTCATCCTCAAAACCAAAGTATACAGGATACTGAAACATAAGATGACATTACGATATAAAATCCTCTAAATATTGAAGGCCAAAAAGACAAAGACAAGTGATACTTTTCTACTTCCAAAAATATTAGCCAAAAAAGTGCTTAGCATAGAAGATCATGGTTCCAGAGAAGCATATATTTGAACCCGCTAACTAAACTTCAGCTTATTTACTTCTCTCGAATGGAGAAGTTGGGAGCAAATATCGAAATTCGACCCAGTAACAAAAGAATCATTATAAAAACTACATCAAACAATTTGTAGACTTTTTAAGACTATAAAAACAACAACGTTGACAGCAACTGAAAAGGACAAAGTAATCTATTTGACTTACAGGGACATTGGCATGGATAAGCAAATTTTCCAGTTCAACTAAGACTTCCTTGGTAACGTCTTTGGCAGAATTGTGATCAGATCCACCTCCACTGCCTAAGTTTTGTGGATTGAAAACTGAGGGAAGTATAAGCAATAGACCGCCTAATGGCTTCTTCTGTTCAATATATTCTGCCATAAGATCCAATAAATCAAAGATTGGTACCAGTATTATGATAATCA
Organism: Petrea volubilis; assembly: GCA_026212405.1. Classification (NCBI taxonomy): domain Eukaryota; kingdom Viridiplantae; phylum Streptophyta; class Magnoliopsida; order Lamiales; family Verbenaceae; genus Petrea; species Petrea volubilis. The sequence continues at coordinate 1,874,127 of CM047886.1, read as the reverse complement.
GGATGCAACATAGAAATAAACCCAACTTAGACTGTGTTGACCAGCATTTCAGGAATACAATCAGCAACAGTAAAGTAAATCTCCATACTGCTCACCCACATATGTGTTGTAACAAAATTGGGAAGTAGTTCCAATTTGGGAAACAAGAATGATTTAAGTAGGCGTGGAAAATTAGGAAATCACCACTCTCAGAACCTCCAACTCAAAAAAAGGCGCTTTTCCCGCTGGATTGGTCGAATATTGCAATCAACTCAAGCATACAAAGCAAAAACGCAAGCCTAATTTCCACTCAGCACAAGAACCCTAAAATCTCGCATATCAAGTGCAAACTGCGAAGAATGTGATTAATAAGAGACCTCTAATGAAGGAGAGATTCAATTCGCGTACAGGGAGGATGAGAACAGTGCGCGAGAGATCGGCGGCGGCACCGGCGGCGGCGGAGGAGGACAAGAAGGAAGAGCCGGCGTGGTGGTTGAGGGCGGCGAGGCGGGATCCGAACGGCACGCCGGCGAGATCGTACTGAACGAGGCGGTACACATCGACGACGGCGACAGCGTCGCAGAGCTCGACGCAGGCCACCACTATTATGAGAAGCGCAATCACGGAGGAGTATACCGGCTCCGCCAGCAGCGACGGCTGAGATTTCGCCATTGGATGAGAGTTTTTGGAGCTTCCGGGTTGATCTGAACGAGCAATAAAGAATTTGATATATATATATAATATTGTTTGGATAGTGAATTATTATTAAACCACACACACAGTGTCACAATTATTTTACTGTGTTACAACTTACAATTACTGGGAGTTTAAGTAATTATTAATTACCTTTTCCAGTTTTTTCTTTATTTATTTTTTTTTTGTAATTAATTTTGCTACATTTATTTATCTATTTGGGGACAGAAATAAAGGTACTTTATTATCTTAAGAGTTTTAAACGGAGAAAACAATGATAACCCATGTTTGGATGAGTTTATTTATGTTTTTCTTTGGTTTTCGTTTATTGTATAAGATTTCTCATTGTAAGATCATTGTTTTAAATTTACGAAAATACTATTACAATAATGTGTTGTAGCATTAATTTAAATTTTGTAATATTGTTCAATTATTTTACCACTCAAAGTATTTATTTTCACTAACCTATAAAATACAAGGCACGTAAAATTTTAACCCAAATCAAATTTGAATTCTAACCCAAATCAGATTTGAGAGCATTCGTCAACTCTTCAATTTTTTAATGATGATAATTGTAACTTCGATAGAGAGAGAAAAGTTACTTTTTTTTAAGTTGAGACAAATCTCGGGAATTTTTCGGTCCATGCTAGAATCTTGAGGCCCAATCATCACAGAGTAAAATTCATACTCAAGCCATTAATAATCAAACCACTCAAATCTTAATCATAGAAGCAAAGAAAGTCCATAAATTCTATTATTGGCTATAAATTCATATAGACCATTTTCAGCTTACAACATAAGAGTTTCACAACAAAGAAAGATGTAACTTCAATCTAACTAGGTTATTATTACAAGCATGTTATATACATTTATAGCCCACACTGCCTTCATCCATCTCCCATTTCAACTACATAAGATTTGGACAATGCAGAGAATTCAAGAATGTCGAGGGACATTACTCAGGATTTGTGCATTCTAGAAACCTATTACAAGACTCAAGTGTTCGCGTGGACCGGTCTGCATTAAGGCCCTCGACTGCCCGGGAGTTATCCGAGGTCTGCCACTCTTCAAGAAACAACAGTTGCCTATACTCGTTTCGCCATTAGATTTAGTCTGCAAAGCTACACCTTCTCGATCATTGTACAAGTAAACCTGAACTTGAACGAGAACAAATACATCTCAGAAGTTGCATTCTTTAGTACGGCAACTCAGAAGTAGTGTGTGTCATGGTTGAGCTTAAGCCTAAATACGCTTGAAGTGAAAGAAGAGATGATAATGTCACCTGCAAGATGGGGATGACCTCCCGGGGAAATCCGTACCCTCGTTTGAATGAACAAAAATGAAGCCAACCATCTGTTTATATATAAATCCCGGAATTCAGTCACTTATACCATCTGCATTGTCGCTGTCCGGAAAGATAATTTGAAGGTCTTCGTTGTCTCTATAGACTTGCACCAGTGCTGCGGCCTTATATGCAAACAGCCCAACCATAGCCGGCACAAGCTGTGAAACGACAAGAATAAATCATGACTAATGAAAATAATCAAAATTCCGCTTCCCTTGGGAAGGAATCACATTGCGAGTCACTGGGATAGATTCAGCAAACTGCACGGACGGAGGCAGGGTGCAGGGGGGGCAGTAGGGGCAGATAAATCGCCACCCCCAACACAAGCCTATTTAGATATCAATATTTGATATTTATTTTTCTCACAGAGAGAGAGAGAGAGAGGCAAAAAGAAAAAAGGAACTTCATGCTCCGTCCCTAGCAGACGATGTATTATTTGAACCTTATGACATCATTCTTATGCATTACCTGAAAGTCGAAAATGTCGTGGGCAAAATGCTGCAAGAGTTCCCATAGACCATATATTGCAGCTGGAATTACAAGCCGCGGGGAAGAAAGAGCAATACTGCTACCCTTGATTGATTTCTCAAATGCATCCTGCAGATCCTCACTTCGTATTCCGATTCTGATATAACCCAAACATTAGCTAACACAAAGGAAGGAACAAATAAACCTTCAATATAACAGAATTAAGGGAGGAAGAAGCTTTGGTACTTTTTCAACTTCTTTTTGGTGAAAATTTCCGGAACCACTTCTCTTGACACGTTGTCCGCATGTTTGCATAGCAATTGAAAATACAAGAAACTGCAGAAATTAAGAAAATACAAAAACTTAAATGTTGTGCAAACATGAAAAGGGTGAAAAACATAATAACACACGCACTTCAAGTTGCACACAAGAACTGTCAAGCAAGATTACATTGCCTAGTACAGCAATGTAATAACCAGGATCGTTTGGAGTAAAAGAGATTTAAACGGTTACCTGAAAACAACTCCCGTTGCATAGCTCACCGCAGCCTAACCAATATTAGAAGAAGTACACATATTTAATGTTCTAAAATCGCTTCTTGTAACCAATATTAGAAGAAGTACACATATTTAATGTTCTAAAATCGCTTCTTGTAAGATGATGACTTATGCAACATATTGATACTTCCAAACGCAAAATACAAATAAATGAAACAATCAAAAAACAAAAAAAATACTGAAACACCAAGGTATATACAGAAGTGATATTTGGACCTTTGGTATATGAGTTTCATCAATGCAGAGTAAGCTTTTTACTTGTTTTCTTTAAAAAACGGACTGCACGTCCGTCTATATCAATTTACCTGGACCGACAAAGCTACGAGACAGTATCCACTACATGCAGTTCCTATTCCCACGGTCAAAAGAAGCAGCTCCCTCTTCAGCTGCATTTAAAATCACAAAAACATCAGCTTTACTACGTCAGAAATATCCTGTGATGCTGTGTGTATTAAGTAAATAGTTATCAGGAATAATATATCGATGTCTACCAAATTTTATCCAAATAGTATAATAATAATAACACCAGTTTTGCATTAACTCTGTATATCATTCAATCCTTTCTCTAGCCGCATTTTACCATATCCTAAGACAACTAAAGAGTTACAATAACAATTTATTCTCCAAATGGATGCAGAGTCTCATTTAAGCCAATGAGTTCACATACACCCCACGACCTCAAACTTATTCCCATATCACGCACACACACACACACACACACACACACATATGTATATTCTGGATTATGAATGAGTACCCCTTGACCTTAGCATCCTGGTTCTGCCACTGCAATTCGCTGAAGCAATGTCTAACCGTGTGAAATGCTAAAATCGAACCAATGAGACAAAGAATGTAACATAGGATGGAACTAACTGACAATGACTTGAGTTGTGAGAAATCATACAGCTTCATATCTGAGAAAATTCAGTTTTTTCCTTCTCTCACTGTCGTCTCGTACGTCCTATCATCATCAAAACCAATATATTATTTTTACAACTTCTCAATGTAATATCATTCAACTATTTTCTCCTATTACCAAAATATAGAAAAACATAAATAGTTAAGAGATCGATAAGGTTAAATGTACAACCTTTTGAGCCATCTTCTTATTCATCGGTACCGAGTTATCGTCGCCCAACAGCCATTCAGTAGTCTTTTTCAATTTCAGGAACCCACCCTCCTCTTCCTGGCAAACAATCTAAATTGTTAGAAATTGAAACCAAAATGAACACACACGCACACACGCACACACACCCCATTGTAAGTAAGGGCAGAAAATTACTAAAACAATAGAGAAAAAACAAAAGAAAAAGAAAAAGTACAAACTTTACCTCCTCCAAGAATTGTGGGGCATTGGAATTCTTGCTATCAACATCATCCTCAAAATCATCAAAATTTTTAAAATTTGCAATCATACCCTTGAGCCAAAGTTCATCAGAGAGCTTTGCAATAAAATCTCCACTCAACTCCCTTTCTTTCAAGAAAACTCGCAAAACATCATCTCCAGCAAAGTCATTCACTTCCATTTGAAAAAAACCCATCAAACATAAACAAAAATAATTAAAATAGTAAATGGGTCTTCACACACACACACACACACACAAAAGATTCTGAAAATTACAAAAAAGAAAATTAAATGGGCATTTACCAGGAGGAGGTGAAGCTTTGAGAGTGGAGAATACAGAGCAAGAACGACGACGTATTGGGCATTGAAGCACTGGATATTTGGGCAAAAATCCAGTTGCTGAAAGGGAATTCATTTTCTTGAATTTAGTTCTGCAAACTGAAAATCACGAAAGGAGCCTATAAGATATGCAGATGATAAATTGATATTGCCAGAGCAAATACTCGTCCTGCCAGAGCAAAAGAAGACGCTTTGAATGACTGATTTGCCCCTCTTAACAAAGCAATTTAGGGAGTGTTTGTCTAAGCTATATAATCATCTAATAATTTCCTATATTTTAGTTTTTTTTTCTTTTTTATTTTTTTTTTAATGGAGAGTCACTGAATACATTTTTAAAGTATCTTGTTCTAATAATGAATGATTAAAAACAATTGGAATTGTAAAATTCATATATTTTTGATAAAGAACTTTCAAATAAATTCGAGGCTATTCTGATTTTTTTTTTTAAGTTAATTTTAAAATAATTGTGAAAAAGCTCGAGCATATTACAAGATATTTTAAGAAATTGACATGTTTAACAAATTTTTAGTGTTACAAATTTTTGAACTTTTTTTTTTTTTTTAATGTTTCAAGTTCCAAAAACTTAAATTGTTTTCGGTGGCGTGAGATTTACCCTTCGTTTCGTTCTTAGATTTTGATAGGGAAAATACGAAGAATTTTTTTTTTTTTTACTTTAAATGATAGTACCTTTTGTTTTTATTTTTAATCGCTTTTGTTTTACTTCCACTTTTCATCACCAAATTCCTGGTTCCAAACATAGCATTAATATTTCCAACACCTATATTGAGAACAATATTGTTCTTAATGTAATTGTTCAAATTAAAAAAAAATAATCAATATTGTAATGTTAATCACTGAAACAAATGGTATCAACTTAGCGAGTTGAAGTAAGTCCGAATACATGTCGTGCTTTTTTTTTTGGGCATAATTCAATCAACAACATGTCATTATATATTTATTGACATTATTTTTTCAACTTAAAAAAAAAATTATTTAGAGTTGTGTGTGTGTGAGAGATACTCAATAGTACTTTGTTTTTAGTCCAAAAAAATATTTCATTTTTAGCTCGAATCTGGTTTGATAAATTAAGAAATTACAATAACATATGAAAATGTTAATTTCTTGAATATAAGTTGTGTTCAATTCAATCGAAACTCAGCTGAATTAATTCAAATAATTCAACAATCAAATTTAGAAGGCGATATAAGAAGAAAAGAAAGTTGCTTCTAATGACCAAAATCACATTCATTTATTCATTAGAAGACTTCATAAGCATAAGTTACATATATCCTTTCATATTTCAATAATTATTTCTCACAAGCAACTACTCAACAACGTGACAAATGAGTCGAGTCGAGTCAGACCGAGCTACGCTTGAATTGTGAAACCCGTTGGAACCATATAGGTGACCGTCAAGAACCCAACGGGCACGGTCTTAATGAATCTTAAATTTGACACGAGGCTGGCTGATGGCAGGCTAGGGTTGCAGTTGGAGAGAGGTGTTAGAACAAATATGTGGCAATTGGCGACAATTGAATCAACTGTTGCATTAGGTTGAGGGAGTAGCATCGCCAAATAGGCACCGTTGGCGTTGCTTGTCGCGTTGAGTGGTCCTGCAGCCATCACATTTGGTGGACAAGAAACCTGTAGAGTAGCATCTACATGCAGGTAAAATTAGGGACGAAGTCAAAAATTTAAATTTTATAAAGCAATATCAATTTTTTTTATAAAATACAAACAACAATTTAAGCTTGAATATATACACACACACACACACATATATTATGGTTCAATTACACTCACTTTTTTCATCGATACTTGTAATTATGTAAATTAATATACATTTTCCTAATCATTGAAACTTAATTAAAAATGGAAAAGGTTACAAAAAAGCTTGAATTATATCATCCACACTAGTCAGCACTGCTCATAAAAAAAATTTACAAATATTTGAATTATAAGTATCATTAACTATATGTTATAACAATTACGGTGTAAAATTAGGTTGCCAAAAAAGTATGTAATTTTAAGATCAAAAAGGAATGTAATTCCATATAACTGAAAAGAGGGCATGTAATTACCCATGACTCAATCTTTTATGGTATATAATATAATTCTATATAAAACCTAGCACGTTCACCAACGGATGTTTGTGTGTATTTCTAGCTAGGCAATGAAATGAATCATGTTGAAACGTGAGGAGAGACGAAAAAATGTAGTTCAAATCTTATTTGACCAAACCCAATTAATCACGTAACAAATGTTATTACACTTGTTACGTGATCAATCTCTCTTTCAAAGATACACATCAATAACATCTCGTCACGTAATTTACCAATTGAATCAAGCCAGACTTAGAATTTTTCGAGACATAGACTTACTAGGGAAAACGGGTGTTGCATTTCCATTGGCACCGGGACTCCCATTTGGAGTACAATATAAAGTTCCATTGACATGCACTATTCCAACTAGACTTTGGGCCTCAACAGATGAGATTGCCATTATAAGAACAAAGAATAAAATCAAAAGAGCTTTTAGAGCCATGTCTTAGATGGGTATAGATTTGAAGATAAGAGACAGGGAAATTGGTGTTTTGTTTGATAAGGATGTGCAAAATAAAATGTGCTCGTTGTTGCCGATTTATAGGGAGCAAATTCTTGGTCTTTTTCTTCTTTCCTTTGGTCATAATTTTGCTAATTCTTGAATGGGCGCTAGTGCCTAGAAGTGTATAATTATGACCTCTACTCCTCTGACATGGGCTTGAAAGAAAGTCAAAGGAAGCAACTTATATACATGATATTGTTATATATTCGTTTAGGATCATATATATTTTGTATTTTTTTATTTTTGAATAAATTACGCCTACATTTCTTGAGGCATAATTACAAATTAGTTTCCGTCATTTTTATAAATTACAAATACCCCCATGATATATGTATCAACTTAACAAAAATCATTATTCATCAAAGCGAGATACAATTTGTTGGAGTTATATTTCTGGTATTTTCGACGGGATTTTGAGATGGAATTCACATAACCTTTACAAGTTTAAAACGTAAAAGTTGTATATGAAGTCAATTTATAAAAAAAGTATTGGTGACTCGGTGATATCAAAATTATAAATAGTGATGCCCGGTAGTGGTATAAAATAAAATTAGTTCACGAAAATTCGTGGAATAACAAAATTAATTAAGAAATTTCATCAGGCTTGACGAGACACATCTTTTAATGACCAAGTTAACTATTATGACTGCAGGAGAATTAGTTTTTTGATATCTTTATTAATATTTATAATAAAATTTATTATATTTTAAAGATTGTAGATGTAATTTGCCTTTTTTTTTTTAATATCGTGATATTAGTAGACTATAAAATTTATGACATTTGTTTATATTTTTTTTATTTTCAAATTGACTTTAGAATCACGTTTGCCTACAATAGGAGCCGCCGCAGGGATGGAGCTTTTCATTCTCCGTGGAAGTTTTGAGTTTTGACGATATATAAATATCAAGTCTAATATTATTAATATATATATATATATATATATATATATATATATATGAAGTCTAATATATTTGGATAATATATAGCTAGTTAACATTCTTTGACTTAAAAGGGCGGTGGGGGGAGGGGGGGGGGAATAAAGTTAATAAAATTGTATATCATTCAATAAGGTTATCATATATAATAAAATAAAATATATTGTACTCAAAACTTAATTATTCATAGTTTAGTTCAATCAAAAAAATAATAATAAAACAAAAATAAAAATAAAATATTCATAATTTGGGTGAGTATATGCTCACCCAAGGCTAAATGTCACAAGACGAGCCCAGTTAAAAATCCAAAAATACCAAAAAGGCCTTATATTATAAATCTAAATTTTGGGCCAAAATCTACAAAAAGAACCTGTTCTTCAGGATCCAAATTAATGCACACATTAATACTTAGCGCCTATACAAATGGGCCATCTGAGTTCAGACAATAGGGCCTTATCTTGATAATAGAGTAGTATAGAATTACTTAATCATCAACAGCAAAAGCGGGGATAGCTCAGTTGGGAGAGCGTCAGACTGAAGATCTGAAGGTCGCGTGTTCGATCCACGCTCACCGCAAATATCCTTTTTCCCTCTTTTAACCCTCATTCCGCTCGTCGCTAGCTTCGCTATAAGCTGTAAGCACGCCCCAAAATCACTTTTTCTCTACTTAATCAAAAGCTCAAATTTAAGGAGGACGAACACCTGCCTCTATTTGTTTTTTTCTTCTCCCATTTTAGATCTTTTAAATTAATTTCTAACAATAATATATTCAACAAAATTATGATTAATTTATTTTTAAAAAGCTACTTTTTTAACAAGAAGTCTTGGTTTTAATTATCGACACGTTTGACTTATTTTCTTTGATTTGGATGATACTTATTAATATATTATAGATTATCTGCTTTTTAAAATAAACATCCACCATCATTGGTCCTTCAAGCAAAAGTAATTTGGAAGCTAAATTTTGAAATGAGAATGATAAAAATTAAATATCAACGTAACGAATACATATACTTACGTAGTGAGAATAATAAAAAGACTGAGGGTAAAAGGCATTAGTAAAGCTTATGAGGAAACAAGCGAGACTGAGCGGCTGAGGTAAAAGAATCTAAATTCATATCAACTTTTTGTGTGTGCTAGTTGGGAAATTCTTTTATATATATATATATATATATATAACTCCTTTCACCCTGTGAATTTAGACGAAACTATAAACAATCCCCTCTTGTTTCGAAAATTACTAATATCCTTAAGTTTTATTTCCTTATTATTAAATTAGACAAAAAAATTCTAATGTCCTTTTTACCTCTATATATTTTTAATTATTTTTTTTTTCTTAAAATACAAAATTGAGTGAGGATATGGAACGGAGAAAATACCCTTAATGCTTATTTTGGTGGGTGGAGTGGTGTTTAAAACTTCTAGCATTGCCTCCGAAGCCACCGTACCACCTCCATTAGCGCTCCTCAACCGTCGATCGAACCCCACTAAAGTTACCACAATTCAATCTAGATCGTTGAACTGGTCAAAATACTATATTCATTCAAGTTATTCGTTTTGCATGATGTAATTACTGATAAAAGGATATTTTTTGCCCTCAAATTCTTTGAAGAATATCAAGAACACAATTCAAGATTCTTCACAAGGAATCATTATATATGTTGGCGATTAAATTTCATCAAATTAAAAATTGACAAGTGTAAATTAAAATATTAAATATTAATTAAATTTTTTATTGATATTTTTGAAATTTCCAAACTTTAATTCCAATATTAAATAGTTAATTTTCATTGATATTTTAATATTTATTTCATGACGAATGAGGCACCGTAAAGTGTCAATGTGAAGTGTTATAGCCACTCAAATCAAATTGTGTAGTCCAAAAGTCCAAAACTAATAAAATGGTGACAAGTGATGCATTTGAGCGTGTAAGCCAATCAAGTAATGGTAAGCAAATGATATTTTCTTTTTATAATACATTTATATCAAAGAGATAAATATAAAAAAAAATCGTAGCAATCCGAAATACCCTATATAAACACCTGGAAAAGGGGGTCATTTGGGGCTCAAAGAAAATATGAAGAAGTCTTCGAGAACTAAAGAAGTCCAGGAGATATTGAAGTTCTCTCCAGTTAAGTTCAAGAAGATTCGTGAGGATCCAGACAAAATTCTAGACGTTCTTTGCGAAAGTTATCAAATCAAGGCGTTTAATCCATGATCAAGGTATTAGCCCCGCATATTAACATTTTTTTCAAATCAAATCCACGGTGATTAAACAACGATTAAGTCGTTCTTTGCGAAAATCATCCAAACAATGTGTTTGATTTGTAATTAAGGTGTCAAACTAGCAAATCCGTGTTCTTTTCCAAATAAAGTTCAAATCAAGTTCATGGTATTCACGACATTCTTCGTGACGTTCATTAAATACCCAGCATTTGATTCGTAATCAAGCTACGAAGCTTACAAATTGTGTTATTCAAGGCCAAAACCCAAACGGAGAAAAGAATCAAGGGATTAGTCTCATATGAGATTATTTCCACTAAATTATATATATATTTTTAAATTCAAATATTTATCATATATTATTTATTATCTTATAATTTGTTATTTTACAAATTTGAAATTTTGTGTGAACAATATCAACGGACTTTAGTTTCTCCATTGATTGTATGAGATATTTGCGTATCAATGCAAAAGAAATACAACCAACCCCCAACACACACAAAATTAAAAGGACCGAAAGAAACCCAAAATTGGAAAAAAGTCAAAATTGCACTATTGAAGTTTTTTTTTGTTGGTCTAAACCGCCCAATTTGTGACCCACTAACCGACTAATTTAATTTAAATACTGTAGATGCTCAATATGGGATTGATTCTCTCAATTTAATTGCTTCATTTATAACTCTAAGATACAAACTTTAGATATTGATTAATGGATCTAGCATCTCATATTGTTAAACCAATAGTCGATAAAATTGCACCGTTGATGAATTGAAGAAAAAGGGATCAAAAAGTAAGGAGAGATGAGGAATCATTTCCTTTGTGATCTCATAGTCCCTTTTTTTTTTAATTTAAAGTTTAAACTCATGTTAAATAACCAAGTGCATGCCCATGTGAATCTGATTCGGACAAACACAAGAAAAATTATTCGTTTTCACCATTTTTCTTGAGACAAACTTTATGATGGATGGAATTATGACACACCCTTAAACTGCATACATAAGTTCTGGGTAAGAAAGCAAGAATCAAAGTGAAGATTTGCGTGCCGCCCCCCAAAACAAGCACTATTGATTGTCTCTTCAATAGTTCCTTTTAAAAAACAAAAAATCTAAATTTTATTTTATTTATTTTTTAATTTGGGCAAATTTGCACATGGAGCTGAAGAAAACTTTAGTTTTTGGCCATTGTCTTTTTCCTCAGCCAAAAGGGATCCCTTTTACTAAACTTATTCGAAATCTTTTGCGAAAAATTTTATTGAATTAGCAGTAAAGGTTTTTGAAACTTTGTTTTCTTCGAGTAGAAAGATACTGAGAGATAACATATATTCTCAAGAATATTGAGAATTTTTTGAAAAAAAAAAAACAGGCTTAATTATATCACCTCTTTGTGATCATGGCTCCCACACACAAAACACGTAGTAATGGTTTCTGAATTTTTGGCCGGGTCACTTGGGAATTTAGGGATGGCAATGGGTCGGGTTTGGCCAAACCCGGGACCGGCCCTGGTTGAAAATTTTTGTACTCGGGCCTGGACCCACCAGGTTCGGGTTGGACCTGGTAGACTTGGTTTAGATTTTTAAAATAATTAAAAATATATAGTTTTTTTAAAAAAAAAATCATATTATTACAACTTCCTAAACATGGAAAAAATAATAGTATTATCAAAACACTAATTATTATAAATTTTTATGAAGACATTTTAATTTTAAAAAATTAAACATCATTATCACATATTTATTTGCACATATTTTGAAATCATAACTTCAATACTAATCTTATATAATTATTTATTATATATATAAAAGTATCATATTTATTTATTTTATATAACTATTTATATAATATATATTTTTATATATGAAGTATAGATATATATAGTATAAATTTTTATAAACTAATAAATAAAAAATATATATTAAATATAAACGGGGCGGGTCTAAGGCAGATCCGGGTTTTAAAATCAAAACCCGGGGCTCGCCCCGAACCCGGTTAAGAGCTTAAAAACGCGCCCCTAAGAGGCCAGGGCCGGGTCCGAGTTCAATCTGGACCCATTGCCATCTCTACTTGGGATCCAACGACTGTAATCAATTCAAATACTAGTTGGGTTTGATCAACAAATATGACCGGGCCACATTTTAAATTCTTTTATGAATTGGGTGTATATACCAAACAATTCAAATTCAGTCATATATTATATATTATTTTTTTTATAAAATATATATAATACGTTATTAAATCTGAATTATTAAATACATAAATGAGACCCGAATAGCTGATTCATGTAAAAGTTTTCCTTTTCAATGCGATTACCTACTCATATGTAGCTAATTATCCCGTATGACTCAGCTGTAAAGATGACACACACTTGCTGGTGTGCTGTGTGTGAACCATATTTCAACCGTCCACGAAAAGAAAATATATCACTACTATATAACATTGGAATTTTTAGCCCAAACTCGATTCGGTTAAACCATTGTTAATCACGTGATGAGTGTTTTAAACTTGTACTGTGAATAGTCAATAATTTAGGGAGAGTGACCAATCACTTGACAAGTACAATAAATTTGCCATATGATTTGTTTGGTTCAATCAAACTAGATTCCTGTATAAAAGAAGATTGAAACTAGTGAAAAAATTTATTTTCCATTTTTCCTTTACTATTTGTCACTTTATAAATACTACTCGTAATAAACTGCAATTTCACTCAGATCATCTCTCAAATATATTTCCACCACCCTCCCACCATGCCACCATGCCCTGTGGCCAACACCACCACGACCACGACGATGAAGTTGATGCGGAGGTAGGGGGCCTTCTTCCCTTCGTCCTCGTCGTGGTGTTGGCCGCAAGGAATTGGAGGCATGACGGCAGCGGCGGCGAAAAATTATGGAATTTGAATTTTTGCTGGCCATGAAGTCGTGAGATTAGTGCAGTCAGCTTTACCTCTTTCATATTGGTATATATGAGCTAACAACATTTTTAAATTTTAAATTGTCGAGGCCAATGCACAGGACTCAACTGGCTTTGATGATGGTGTTGTCCCTAGATGGTTAGTAATTCGATTAATTCCTAAGTTTAATGGCCAAAACAGGGGCACTAGGTAAGCTGTTTGTCTTTTTTTTTTTTTAATAATTTTTTCCTAAGTTGATGTTCTGTTATACATTTGGAAGTTGCAGCCAATAGATGGCTTGGTGGCCGCTAGATAAACTGTTGGAGAAAAGGGTATTAATCAAGCTCGTCGATTTTTCGAAATTTTTTCTAAGTTAATTAATGTTCCTTTATATTTGGAAAATTGCAGCCAAGACATTGTTGGATAGGATGCAAAATCACTTGAAGAGAAGAAAACAAAGTGCCCTGTGGTAAGTTAGTCGCCTCAGAGCACAAGATAATAGCCCCCTTGGCCCCTTGGGTACACATGTGTGCGCGCGCGCGCGCGTGTGTAGAGAGACAGAGAGATTCTACCATTGCACACAACATAAACCATCTAGACTTGATTCTAACCCAACCAAAAAAAATCACAGTATCACACATCCAAAAGGTCTTTAAAACATCAGAATGTCAAGATTCCCCGGACTGATTATCTTAGCCCTTGCCACCCGTTGAACATGCTGGCTGCCAACGAGTCTCGCTCTCGCCACGTAAAATTGATTGTATTAATTTTATTTTGAAAGCATTGCGCGCCAGGTAGGGGTCGAACCTACGACTTTCTGCTTAGGAAACAGACGCTCTATCCACTGAGCTACAAGCGCCAAGTGTTGGATACTTAATTAGTGTTTATGCAATTAAACGGGGTTTACTTTTTCTGAACCAATTTGGTTGTGTGAGCCTTGGTCTAACATTTTGTTATGACCTGGTTTGACAAAGATGGATTGAAGGTCAGAATACCGTCCGTAGGGAGGAATTCAGAGAGGACAAGCTGCCAAAGCTTGCACTGCGAAGTTGTCGAAGCACCAACTAGCGGGCTCCCTATGTAAAATTGTATTAGTTTACTATTTGAAATCATTTGTAGTTCATAAGTCCAGATATATATTAATGCAATGATTGAAACGCAATAATTGGCTGCGCCGCATACAGTTTAGGGATTGTACGTATACCCCTTGACTTTAAAATTATCTCATATATACATAATTAAATTTGGACAATTGTCCTACCTAATTGTTTTACAATACCCCTTTAATACGCCCCTGATTTTTATAATTTAATTATTTATATTGTTTGTAATTCATAATTGTTAGGTGCACTCCATGATTTGAGGGTCCTAGCTTTGCCAATAAATATAATCGTTCCCCACTTAAGAAAGAAAAAAGGAAAATTCATTTGAATTCAACCAATGTCTTAAATTCATACGTATCCAATCCATGTCACAATCGAAACAAACACAACTTTAACATCTCCAAAACCTATGTTGCCTGGACTATGAATGGAAAGAAAGACAAAATCAATAAAATTATTTCTAAAGATAGAAACTATCTTCATTTTATTCACAGACCAAGTCTCAACGCAGTTACTAATACAAAGGGTCATTTGCTCTAATTAATCATGTAACATTGGTCAAGCTAGGCTAGGGGTGTGAAACCTGCTGCAACCATGTAGGTCACCTTAAAGAATCCAACGGTCGCCGTTCTAACGAACCGTGGGCTCGACATGAGGCCGGTTGATGACAAGGTTGGTTGCAGTTTGATAGAGGTGTTAGAACAAACAGACGGCAATTGGAGATGATTGAGTCGACCGTAGCATTGGGTCGAGCGATCAGCAATAGCGAGTAGATTCCGTTGGCATCCGTGGTGGTGTTTGCTGGTGCGGTAGCGACCACATCTGCCGTGCAGGCAAATTGTACAGTAGCATCTGTATTTAGATAAAAGTTAGGGAAAGAGTCAGAAATTTAAATTTTAGAGGGTCAAACTGAAAATTGATTTTATTATTTTTTAATGACGCAAAACTTCAATAAAAGTATATATGTAACATAGTTTTCATATACAAATCGATGGCTAGGATATATCATGCATATATCTATATGTGCTTACCGTATGTGCGTGTGTAGGGTGTAGAACAAACACTATAAGAAAAGATGGGATTTTCAGCGGAAAATTTCATAGAAAAAATTTGATGAAATTTCTACGGAAATTTAAAAAAAATTAAAAAATATGATTATTATTTTTAATTTTTCAGTGAAATATTCTACCAAAAATTTTAAGAATAAAAACTTTTAACTTTTCAATACTGAAAATTTGAAAAAAAAAATTCTTAATTTTTCAATATTTCAACGGCCATTTTCCGACGGAATCGTTCTGCCGAAAATTTCATTTTTTCTTATACTGAAAATTTTTTTTCATAAAGTGGAAATAGTAAATTATTCCAAAATTTCAAACTTTTAAACAATGATGCCAGTGCCACATATAGTTTACGGGTGCACATGCACCTCTAACTTTATAATTAGTCCTTATATCTATGATTAAACTTTGAGTGGCTACGCTAATTATCTTTCAATGCAATCCTAATTTTTTAATTTAATCATTTATATCATCAATAGTTAATAGCCGGTAAACACACTTTCTAACCCGTTAGTGCTAACCCCGCCATCGCTTTCAAGTGTGTGTGTGTGTATAATATAGATAGATAGATGTGTGTGTGTGTGTGAGAGAGAGAGAGAGAGAGAGAGAAGAAGTAGGGGAGAGAGAGAGAGACTAGGGAAAACTGGGGTGGCATTCCCGTTGGCAGCAGGACCGCCATTGGCAGTGCAATATAAAGTTCCATTGACTTGCAGGAATCCAACTGAACTTTGGGCCTCTGCAAGTGAGATTGCCATTATAGCAACAAACAGAAAATTCAAAAGAGTTTTGAGGGCCATGATTTTGGTATAGTTTGGAGAGAAACTGGAGGAAATATTGGTACTTTAATTATCCGAATAAGAAAGTCCCAACTTTGTGGCCAATTTATAGAGAGCAAATTCTTCATATTTCTCCTCTTTCTGGTCATAATTGCTAACAATTCTTGAATTGGTGCAAGTGTCCGCGAGTCTATTACTATGACCTCCAACAAAGGGCTCTAACTCAAAGGAAACAACTTGTACACGCGCGCACGCACACACTGTAGATGAAATTTTTTAAAAAGTTTTTATTTCAGTTAGAAGTAATTTGAAAAATATTGTGTACATTTTTTCAATTATACAATCTAAAATATTTGCGCAGATTTGTAAGCGTATTTTTGTACACTGAAAGAAAAAGATAATATTAGTGACAAAGTATAAAAGTAATTACATAAAAACTGTCACCAATCATTTATTTTAAATGAAAATACATTTTATATTGCCACTAATTAAGTTTTTTTTATTGATAACAACTTTTATGTTGTCACAATATCACTTGACAAGAATTAATGTTTTAATTATTAATATTTACAATTAATGATACTTCTACGGTGACTACTAGTTGATAGAAAAAAAAGAAATTGTCATTAAAATTTTATGACAAAATTCCATTGTCATTAAGTTGATATCATGTGTGTGTTGCTAATTATCAATTTTACACTATGTTGTCATTTTTTTACACTATATTGTCACCATTTATATTGTGCAAAATATGTTTTGTAATAACATAATTTTGTTGCCACTAAATACATATAATTAATAATAATTTTTTCATTATCATTCGTTATACTGTAATTAATTTACTTATTTTTTTTATAGCGGTAGCACACTCCGATTTTATTATTTATTTTCAAATTTATTTAATAATCACAATTGACCTACAATATATAGGAAGCCGCCATAGTAATGGAAGTTTTGAGCTTTGACGATATTTAAAGTTTGTATATTTAGATAATATAGCTAGTTGACATTCTCATAGTACTTTACACCCCTTGAGATATAGCGTAATTATTAATTAATTTTTTTTTTTTAAAAAATTACAAATACCCTAATAAGATTTAAATTTTTTTTATAAATATTAATAGAAATGTCGAAAAGATAACTTTTATACAGTCATAGTACTCAACTCGAACACCAAGAGATGCACCTTGTCAAGATAAATAAAACCTCTCAATCAATTTTGTTATTCGCCAACCTTAACGAAGTAATTTTATTTTATACAAACATCGAGTATCACCATTTATAATTTGATATCATTGCTATATTTTTTTTTTCCAAATTGATTTCATATGTACTTTCTATATATTGGACTTGTTAAAATCATGTGAATTTTATCTGAAAATCTGGCCGAAAAATTAGAAATACAATTCACAATTACGTCTTGCTTTGATGAATGGTGAATTTTATTAAATCGATACATACTTCAGCACTATTCATAATTTTTAGAACTGAAGAAATTAATTTGTAATTATATTATATCTCAAGGGGTGTCAATGTAATTTGGTCCAAGAAAAAAATGAAAAAGAACAGAAAATTTATAGAGATTTAAGAGACGATAAATGGGGACGGGCTGAGCTACAATTGGGCCACTTGACCAAAATTATGAGCAACTTCATTACTATTACTAGAACCTTTCAACAATACATAAATGTGTTCGTAATTTTTAGTCATATGTTTGAAAGATATAACGATCTTATAATCTCTTTTCTTAGAAAACTTATATTAATAACTCAAAGTGTTCTCTATCTCTGATATCAAAACGAAAGATCGGATTTCTAAACTTGAAAACAAAGCATCACATTTTCTTGCTAAGTGGACATGTTTTAAATTTTGAAAAAACCACACAATTCCCGCTTCAGAAAATTCTTATTCGAATTTAGTTTGATCGAATTTAACAAATTATATAGCAAATGTATTGCACCAACCAAGTAATTGGTCACTTTCTCTAAATTATAACATAGAACAAATATAAAGCACTCACTAAGTGATTAATATTAGTTCGATTGAGCCTGATCTGGACTATAAATTCCTCCTTTCGAAACTTTTGTGATGGTAGTTCCCCGAGGGAGATGTATACAAATCTTTTGCAATTTTATATTCATAATGAATTGTCTAAACTTATCTATAAAATGAAAAGGAGATGGATACATTTTTCTATAACTACTATCAAAATTATTATCTTGTTTAATCAGAAAAGTATGAACAATATAATTTAAATTTGAAGGCTTACAATTTTCGTAATAAAATGTGCTCGTGGAATTATTAGAGCGACTAAAACCGAAAACAATTACAGGATTGAATTTCTCGAACGAAGATAAAATTGAAATCCTATGATATTGTTGGAGAGCCTGATGTGACTTAGGATGCTTGGCTTAGTTGTACAAACAAGGCGTTACTTTTGTAATTTGTAATAAAACAATCAAATATATCCTCGATTTATAAATATAAGCATTTTTATTGAACCACGTAAACTTCATTTTGTGTGATTATATATCATTTTTCTTTCATCTAATTTTTTTTTATGGGTTACAAAAAATTCTCAAACGAGGACTAAAAGTATAAAAAAAGATTATATTTTTTTTAAAAATATTCGAACCACTGTTGGTCATATTTCTCTTTATCGAGAAATCGAAAAAGTCATACATAGATTTTCTTAGGCATGTTCATATGGTACCTAACTAGGTTAAAGAATTCCACGATGCCTGTGGGAATGCAGAACTCTTCAATTCAACTAGACCTCTAGTTCCAAATTTTCTCAGTGAACCAAGATTGAGAAAATGAAGTTTTCAGATTACTAACTCAAACCCATTGTCAAATCATAGTCGGTAGAACATGGAGGTCCATATGATAAAACATCAGCGGCTCGCCACGAAAGTAAAATTAATTCTGGCACTAGTTCCAGCTCGGCCTGTGATCTTCTTAAAATTCTTTAACTAGTATTTAAAATAAATCTTTTTAAGGACAACAATTGAATAAATACAAATTATTACATTAAAAACTCATTCGAATTCAACCAAGATTCTACAGTTCATTCGAATCCAATTCACATGTAACAATCAAATCAGGATCAAGCAAAATTTCAAACATCATCTCCAACCTAAGAAAAACAATGGTAATTAAACAAAATTATTTCGATTATCATTTTATTCATAGATCAAGTGTCTCAACGCCACATTCAGCCACCAATACCAAAGATTTGCTCTAAAAATAATAATCAAAACTCTTGGAACACCATTATCGTTCTTTATTACAACACTTGAAACAAGTTACATTCATTCTTTTATTCTTATACTCCAAATTAATTAATAATGTAAAAAAAGTTGAGCTAGGTTTGGGGTGTGAAACCTGCTGCAACCATGTAGGTGAACCTGAAGAACCCGTTTACCGTTCTAACGAACTGGAGGTTCGACACGAGGCCGGTTGATGATAGGGTTGGGTTGCAGTTCGATAGAGGTGTTAGAACAAACAGGCGGCAATTGGATACTATTGAATTGATCGTTGTATTAGATTGAGGGAATAAAAACACCCTATAGACGCCGTTGGCATTGGTGGTGGCGTTCATTGGTACGTCAGCTACCACGTTTGCCGTGCAGACAACCTCTACAGTAGCATCTGCATACGTAAAATTAGAAATAGAGTCGGAAATTTTAATTTTAGGGAGTGAAATCGAATTTTTATGAGATTATATAAAGGTCAATTTTGTTATTTTTTTAAGGAGGCAAAAATTCCAATTTCAATAAATATATAAATTGCAAATTTTAAAAAATTTAAACATTCAAGTGGTTGTATTGTGTGTGTGTGTGTGTGTTAGTGTGAGAGAGAGAGAGAGAGAGAGAGATTTACTAGGGAAAACTGGAGTGGCATTGCCATTGGCACCTGGGCTTCCATTTGCAGTGCAATATAAAGTTCCATTGATATTCACTATTCCAAGTGGATTTTGGGCCTCCACAACTGAGATTGCCATTATAGCAACAAAGAGGAAAATCAAAAGAGTTTTTAGGGCCATAATTTAGATGGATATATATAGTTTGAAGAGAGATTTGGGTGGAAAATGGTTTTTTAATTGTACATTTGCTCAATCTGAGATGGGTTTCTGCAAATAAAGAAGTGCTCGCTGTGTCCAATTTATAGAGTGCAATTTTTTATTTTTTTCTTTTATTTTTTGCTTCTTCCTTGTCATAATTGCTAACCCTTGAATGGGCGCAAGTGTGTGCGAGTTTATAATTATAGGGCTAAAAGTCAAAAGCAACTTACATATATATTGTATATTATTTTAGGATCATATTTGATACGGGATATTTGATACATGTCCATGTGAATCATCCTTCGATCGCCACATGGCTGCGGTTTGCCATATAAGCACCTTGTACTCGAGGAAGCGTGATAAGTTGAGGGGAGGTTTTACCCCAAGGAGACGTCGTCCTCTCGAGGATAGGCTCCCCTCCAACTGGCACCACTTTTCGAGGAAGGTACATCGAACAGACTGTACACTCCGTATTTGGCGTTGTTCTCTCTAACACGCATTATGGTTCTCTGTAGAGAAAGTACTTGCATACCAACTACCTTGGCAAGGTCATGCTGTCCCCTTAGTACATAGAACCATTATGCCATAAGTGCTCTTAAACCCACCACCTCAGCCCTAATCATCAAGTTGAGTGGGATCATTCCTCACTTATAAATACCCTGAAAAATTCTCCATAAAGATAACATCTCTTTACATACCAAAAGTATGTTGTATTGTCTACTCACATTCCTTATGCTTCCGGCTACTTAAGTATCGAAAGGTTCTAGTCGGAGATACTTTCAGCTAAATTCATGTGTGTTCCATCCTAATAGGTTGAAAAGTCACTAGCAAACAATTGAATAATCGTTCCACCTAGGATCGAGTAACACCACCAAGATTTGACCGCATCAATATTAATTTAATTTGTATATGTTTTTTTTTTCCTTTTTTTGATTGAGAACGACGAGTATACTACGACCAATCATATCAATATTTTGAATTTAATACAACAGCCACATAATTTATCAATACAAAAGTTAATTATTACAAGAAAAGAAGTACTACTAAATTGTACTAGACAAATACTCATATTTACAGATATGTGAAAAAGAGTTGTCCGGTATTAGAAATATTCACCAGAAGTTTATGTATCACAACGATTTTGGGGCATATTATTGCACCATCTCTTCAATTTTCATGCTGTGGATTAATGAAATCAGATAATGTAGGAAAATTGAAGCTGAGATTTGTCAATAGTTTACAAAATCTCATTCTATTCTTGATTTTCAAGTTGACTTTATAATAATTCTCTCTCTCTCCCTCTCTCTCTCTCTCTCTCTCTATATATATATATATATATGCATGTATGTATGTATTAATGGTTGACTTCACATTCACTTTCAACCTACAACGGGAGCCGCCATAGGAATGGAGTTTTGCTCCGTCCAAGTTTTGACGATACCTAATGTCGATATATTATCTAAATACATAGCTAGTTAACATTCTTTGACTAGAAAAGAGGAAGAAAAAAAGGAAATAGCATTGGCATTATGTATTTTTCTAAATGAAACATAATAAGGTGGATATAACAAAATTACTATGAGATTCTGTTCTCTTTTTATTTTTCTTTTGAACGAATTACACCCACTATCCTTAAATATAGATAAAATTACCAACAATTTCCTCTCTTCAAAAATTACCATCAATCCCCTGAGTTTTACTCCTGAATACTTTTGTAATTTGCAATTAAATAGAACAATAAAATATTTCCTCTTGCTACAAATATCAGCACTTTTATTGAACCACGTAAACTTCAATTTGTGTGTGTGATTATTTATCAATTTTCTTTCTTCTAATTTTTATATCCATTCCAAAAAAAATATGTGAGACGAGGGCAAAATAGCCGTCGGCCAGTAGTAGCTCGCCACAGAAGCAAAATTTGTCCCGGCCTTTCTTCTTAAAAATTCTTTTAACTAACATTTAAAATAAATCTTTGTCATGACAACGATTGAATAAATACAAGTTAGGACAAATTACGTCTACACCCCTTGAGATATAATATAATTATAAATTAGTCCCTCTTGCCTTAAAAATTACGAATACCCACTTGAGGTTTAGGACCTTATTGTAAACATTAATGAAAATGTCTAAAAGATAACTTTCATGCATCCAAATCGTTAACCTAACCACCAAAAGATACATTTCGTTGAGTCTATTGACAATTTTGTCTTTCAGCCAACCTTCGCAAAGTAATTGCATTTTATACCACCACAACCCACCACCGGACATTATCATTTATAATCTGATAACGCTACTACTATTTTTGTTGAAATTGACTTCATATATAATTTCTAGGACTAATTACAAAAATCTCCCTTGAGGTTTGGAGAAATTATAGAAAATCCCTTTAACTATTGAAAATTACCAATACCCCTCTCGAGGTTTGCATAAATTAACAAAAAAACCCTTCCGTTAGGTTTTCATTAAAAAATTATGTAATTTTCTTAAAATACCCTCATTCAATATTTTATTAATTGTTGGTTAAAGTGATGTATTACAAATACCTTCTCTGAGGTTTACTGAAAATACAAAAAAAGCCCCTTCAAATATCAAGATTTACAATAAACCCCCTAAGGTTTGCTCATCTAACAAAAAACTCCTACTATTAGGGTTTGTTAATTTCATGACTGAGAGGCGAAAAAACGATTAGGTTTTTTTCCTTAAGGCTTTTATGATTGTTGCAATGGTTGAGATTTAGAAAATGGTGTTAATGTTAGATTAACGGTATCACCGACGAGCAAATTGATGATCGGAGAAGGGAAAACCCTTTTAACCAATGACGAGAAGGCTAAGATGTAATTGTTTCTTACATATTTGGAATCTTCGAAGCGAGAAAATTTCAATAGTATCAACCTAGTCAAATTCCGACAAAGTTCGTCAGAAATGTAGGAATCGAGGCTTGATGATCAATAGTTAAACGAGGTCAAACGATGTTGACCAGCCATTACTTTGGAGTTGGGGATTTTTAAGATGTGTGTTTTACAAATTTCCGATGTAGGGAGGTTTCCATCATTGTCAATGGGGATGTGGTTGTAAATTTCAATACTTGAAGGGGTTTTTTTGTAATTTACCAAATCGCAAGGGGTTAGTTTGTAATTTCACCAAATCTCAAGGGGGTTTTCATAATAAAACATTAAGGGTAATTTTGGAATTTTAGCCCTTCGTTAACTGTTAACATAATTTATGTAAATCTCGGGGGGTATTGGTAATTTCTAATAGTTACAGGGTTTTTTTTGTAATTTTGTCAAATCTTAGGGGAGGTTTTGTAATTCGCCCTAGCTTCTATATCTTGTACTTATTAATACTATGTGAATCTCATCTAAAAATCTAGCCAAAAATATTAGAAATACAACTTGCAATTATATATTACCTTGGTAAAGGATAAATTTTGTTAAGTTGATACATACCTCAGGAGGGTTTTTGTAATTTTTAAAACTATAGTAATTAATTTGTAATTACATTATATCTCAGGGGTACAACCGTAATTTTCCCTATGAGTTATTACATTGAAAACTCTTTCGAATTCAACCAAGATTCTACAATGCATGACTTCATTCGAATTCAATCCATATGTAACAATCATACTAGGATCAAACAAAATCAAGAGCAATTACATCTCCCACAAGGGGCGGAGCTAGAAATTTTTATTTGAAGAACAAGATCAAACTTCTATAAAAAATTAAAGGTTTTTTGTTTTGTTTTTGTGGAGGGAGATCTATGATATTTTTTAAAAAGAGTTACATGTCAAATACAAAAATGTTTCCAATGTAGAAATATCCTCGTTTTATTCATTGATCAAGTATCTCAACAGCATCAAAGATTTGCTCCGAAAACAATAGTCAACACTCTTGGAACACCATATATATATCATTCCTTATTGCAAAACGACTTTTTAACACAAGTTAACTACATTCTTTTATTCTTATTCTTGCACCAAATTAACCTAATTAATCATGTTACAGCATTGGAGCTAGCTAGGCTTGGGATGGTGTGAAACCTGCTGCAACCATGTAGGTGGCCGTAAAGAACCCAGAGGGCTCTGTCTTAACGAACAGTAGATTCGAGACGAGACCGGCTGGCGGCAGGGCCGGGTTGCAGTTCGATAGAGGTGTTAGAACAAACAGGCGGCAATTGGAGATGATTGAGTCCACCGTTGCATTGCGTTGAGGGAATAGCACCACCCAATAGACCCCGTTGGGGTCGCTCGTGGCGTTCATTGGCGAGTTAGCCACAACACCTCCCGTGCAGGCGACTTGTACGGTAGCATCTGCATGCAGATAGAAATTAATCAAGGATAGATTCAAAAATTTTAAGGGATAATTACTCTCACTACCCCTGAGTTTTGACGTAATTACAAATAACATCCTCTTGTATCAGAAATTACCGATACCCCCCTAAGTTTTGTGGACTTTTTTGTAAGGTAGACGGAAATAATAAAATATCATTTTTACCCCTTGAATATTTGAGATATTTTTTATTTAAAAAATAAAAAAATAGGTATAAAATTAAATTGACTAAAATACCCTTCATTGAAAAAAAATTACCAATCTATCAAATAAAACCCTAACCTAACCCCCCCCCCCCACCCCAACCCCAAGCACCGTACACCATCACCACCTCCCACACCCCCTCCTTCTCTCTCCCCGCCCCCATTTCTCTCTCTCTCTCTACATGTCTCTCTCGCCCCTTTCTCTCGCCCAGCGGCGGCGGCGGCGGAGACGGTGCCGCCTCTCTCCTTTGCATCTCTCTCTCTCCCCTCTACATCTTTCTCTCGCCCAGCGGCGGCGGCGGACGCGGAGGCCTGCTGCGCGGCAGAGACGGAGGGCGGCGGCTGAAGGGAGACGGTGGCGGCCCCTCTCTCGATCTCTCGCCCCTCTCTCTCTGAATTTCTCTCTCCCTCCTCTGAATCTCTCTCTCCCTTTACCTCTCCCTCCCTCCTCTCAGTCTCTCTTTCGCGGCGGACGGTGGCCGGCGGTGATGGCGGCGGCGGCGGACGATGGCCGGTGATGAGGGTGTTTGTATGTATATATATTTATGTATATATGTATGTCTGTGTGTGTGTATATGTATGTGTGTTGTGTATATATGTGTATATATCTGTTTAACAAAATATTACATTAAACCCCCTAAAATTGTATTTAATTATCATAAAACACCTCAAATAATGATATTATTTATCATAAACACCCCTCAAGGGTAAATGAGTCATTTCATATTTGTTCAAATAATATTCCCGCCTTTGAAGGGGTAATTTCGGGAGATCACATTAGTATGCAAAAGTTGACTGTTAGTCAACTTAACGGAAGGTGGAAATTGTAAGACGGCAACAAAACACAGGGGGGTGTCGGTAATTTCTGATACAAGAGGGTGTTATTTGTAATTACGCCAAAACTCAGGGGTAGTGGGAGTAATTATCCCAAATTTTAATTATATATATATAATTTTATATTATATATGTTTAATTTATAATTTCGGGGTTTTTGCATAGTTTTGAGAAATACATGGGGATTTTATGCAATTTTCCCTATATATATATATATGTGTGTGTGTGTAATGTATAGTTTTCATAGATTATATATGGGATGTTGTACGGCAAATATTAGATTTTTCATAAAGTTCAAATACAAATTATTTCAAAATTTTAGACTCTTTTTTTTTCTATTAATTTTTGTCTTAGCCAATCGGTTCTAATCTACTGGCCGACTAATCTGGATTCGGACACCTCAGAAGTTGAATATGGGAGCAACCGTCCTAACTCAATTGTTTCATTCACGACTTCAGGATTCAAGCTTTTGGATATTCTTTTAGGGTTCTAGTGTTTCATCTCTTTAGACAAATTGGTAGTTGGTCAAAATTTTAAACCTTAAAGTATACATATACATATATATATGCACACACATTATGTGTGTGTGTGCGTGTGTGTGAAATGGGAGGAGGCTTACTAGGGAAAACTGGAGTGGCATTGCCATTGGCACCAGGGCTGCCATTAGCAGTGCAATATAAAGTGCCATTGACATGTATTATATTTCCAAGTATTGGTTTTTGGGCCTCTGCAACTGAGATTGCTATTATAGCAACAAAGAGGAAAATCAAGAGAGTTTTTAGGGCCATAATTAATCAATATAAATGTGTGTATATAGTTTCAAGAGATATTTCGAAATTGATACCTTGGATGTGTGTGCTTAATCTGTGGACAATATATAGGTAGCGAATTATTCCTGTTTTCTCTTCTTCCTTTGGTCATAGTTGATAATTCTTGAATTGGAGCAAGTGTCCACGAGTGCATAATTGCGACCTCCAATAATACATATAGAACATCACACACACACACACAACACACACATATATATATATATATATATATATATATATAAGTGTGTACATTTACTTTTGAAATGAAAACATCTAGTACACTTGTATTATGTATTTTCTGTGGAGTACTTGGTGAATGATGCTTTATTTTATCAGATATTTATTATATTTATTTAAAATTTAAAATTTAAAATATACAAAAGTTATTTATAAGAACGTTCATATTTGAGTGGCAGAAATAAATATCAATTATCAATTAAAGATACATTTAAAAAAGTTTTTGCATTACTTAGAGCCAATGAAGCCCAATATATGTTAAATAACATCAAAATATTAGTTCTATTTTCGCTCCAAAATGTGCCCTTTTTATATTTTACTTGTATTCCTACAAATTCGTATACTATTGATCATTTGTGTATTATTGAACCCGATTTTTTACATATTAAATATCGAATACCTACAACAGAGGCCGCCATATCTAGGAATGGAGCTTTTGTCCAGTGAAGTTACAAATGAGTTTTGACAAGATATAAACTCTATATATTCAAAATATATATATATATATATAACAATATTTCTTTGACTTATAGCCAAAAAACAAAAAAGAAAATTATAATAATAATAAGAAGAAGAAGAAAATAAAATTTCTGAATACTTATATGTTTTCCATTGTTTGGCTTCCCAAACGGGTTGCAGGCTTTTTTTTTTAATTTTTTTTTCAAGTTCAAATCCTATATATATATATATATATATATATATGTATATTGTGGGGAGCCTAAAAGTACAATTAACAAATAAGATAAATAGTGATGGAGCTAAGCCACAAATGGGCACATAATTTATGCCAAGTGACCAAATTTTTTTACAAGAAATACAAGTATATATCTTTAAATTATTATGTAATATATATATATATGTATATGTATACGTATGCATATTTATTTGTGTCTGAGCACACAGGCGCTCACACACACACACACACACACATATATATATATATATATATGTATGTACGATATTTAATTTTTTATTACTAAAATTTTGATGTATATTAATAGTTTTTCAGGCTTGATTATCTAGTTAATAATAGGTGTTTATTAATTACTGTATTTTAATAAGTCTAGTAGCTAAACTGACCATTTGAAAAAATAATAATAAAACAGACTAGAGCCCAATAATTCCTTATGGTTTTGGGCTGGTTGGACATCTGAATCCATTAAATATTTAAAATGACTTGGTATTTTAACACGTGTCAGCCATGCTTTTAATTCATGAGTACTTAATATACGATTCTTTTTCTCTTTTCCGGCGGGTAAAAAATCTAAGCGTAGTTAACAAGTGATTTATGTACGTTTCTTAACCCTCCGTTTGGTTATAAGATTTTGGTAAGAAAAATAGGATAAAATTTTTTTCTTTGCTTCAAACAATAGTACTTTTTATTTTCATATTCGATCCTTTTCTTTTTCCTCCAACTTTTCCTCACCAAAATCTTTGTTCCAAACATAACCTAAAAGTTTCTCTATTTTAAATTATAAGTTTAATTATTTCTTTTGTCAGAACGTTGAATGAAATCTTAGGCCCGCTTAAATTGGTTTAAAAGAAAAATATTTTTCGAGTTATACATTTTATAATAGAGTATTTTTTTTTTAAAAAAAAAAAATAATGATGCGTTTGGATGTAGTAATTAAAAGCGTTTCAAAAAATACCTTTATTTGTAGTTATTTTGGATAGTTTCTAAAGAAAAAACTGTTTTTGGTTTTCTTTTTCGCTTTTTTTTTAAAAAAATTTATCAAAACACATTTTTTTATTGTAAAATACTTTTTTTTTCAAAAATAAATGCTTTTTCTTAAAAAAAAAAAAAAAAAAAAATCAACCAAAGGGACTATTGGGGGGGGTGGGGGGTGGGGGGGGGGGTGAAGGTGATGCGGTTGATATCAAATCATTCTTAAATTTGAAACACGACACATAGAGATGTATAACTTTTTTTTTTTTCAACTTTCTTTATAAAATTTGTGCATCAAATTGAAAGTTGGGAGTATTTAAATGATATTAAACAATGTTACTGTGGAAACAATGGTGATATGCAAGTTATCTTTAATACATAAACACTGGTCTAATTTGGCAAATCTAACTAACATGATACTTTTAAAAATCGATTATTTATCTATTGTGACGTGTCATAAAAAGCACCTTAATAGATTTTACTAAATTTTAACTATTTATAATGCACTTTTTATGACACTATAAATGTTAAAAATAAGCGATTTTTATACTCAAATACATAATAATTTAGCTCGTGTCACCAAACTTACAATTCAAATTTGGTATAGTTTGTAGACGCACTTTTATGAAGTTTCACAGCAAGTTTTTAATTGAGAAACTATTTAAAAGTGTCATGTCATATATGTTAAATTAGAAAAAAAATTTAATAGAGCTGATATATTAATACGATAAATTTTTAAAATAAATAAATAAATGTATTTCATATAAAAGTGGAGTGCTAAAGAGTTATATATATATATATATATATATATATAGAAGTCAAAGAAAATAACAATACAAAAACGTGTGAAATAAAATGTAAATTAAGACAAAAGAGAATATCTATATATATATATATGTATATATATATACATATATATATTAGCATGACAGAAAACGTGGGGCGTCGGGTCCTTAATATTTGCGTAAGTAGTTTTCAGAAGTTAACATCAAAATTAAATTAGCGACGTGTTAAAAAGAATTAGTGCTACCTATTATTTAATTTGAATGATTTTACATGCATGTCTCAATCAGACATAAATACTTTGATATATATATGTAATGTTGATAATTAATTAAATCAAACTAATTTATCGACATAGTTAAACCACCACCATATATTGCACTATCACAATTCTAATTTCTATAACGAGCTAGGTATGTGTTAATTTGAATGATTAATTTGAATGATTTTACATGCATGTCTCAATCAGACATAAATACTTTGATATATATATATATATATATATATATATGTAATGTTGATAATTAATTAAATCAAACTAATTCATCGACATAGTTAAACCACCACCATATATTGCACTATCACAATTCTAATTTCTATAACGAGCTAGGTATGTGTTAATATCAAAGAGCAAAATACTCGTGCCCTTAGCATACGTATTCATTAATTTTCGACCACAATACTTTTACAAGGTGGATGAAGAATCAATATCAATTGAAATTTTCATTTGAGGATGACAATATATATCACGATTAAAATGTAATGAATTAATGTGATTTCATCTTAAAACATGAAGAATCGTCGTCTGCATACTATGAGAATGCATATTCTTTATTCACAAATCAATACACTATAAATTTAGTTTTTACGACAAATTTAAATTATAACAATTTTGTTACTAAATGTTTCGTTATTAATTGTTTCTTTAATTCTATTTACACTGAATTTCGTCACTAATCTATCTCAAATACCATAAATTTGTGACAAAATCTCTCCGTCATAAAATTTATGTTAGCAAAATGATGCTTTCTTATAGTGATATATATATATATATATATATATATATATGTAGGATGAAGTTCTATTTGTATTCTACATACCCTAATATATGGCAAATAAAACATGTTCTCCTTCTTCTTCTTCTTCTTCTTCTTCTTCTTCTTCTTATCATCATCATCATCATCATCATCATCATCATCTACCAAATTATCAAACAGCCTGTATATTATGGTCTGAAGGCACACCTTAATTTGACCTATGTATCATTCATAACATCCTCACAATGTGCATCAAATTTTTTTTTTTAATTATAAACTAAGGCCCATTTGGATGGGTTTAAAAAAAAAGTCTTTCTCGAGTAGTGCTTTATAAAGTAGAGTCTTTTTTGTTTTTTTTTTTAAAGTCAAACAATTTTGCTTTTGAATATGTATACTATAAAAAGCCCTGTTTTGCCCATTTCTTGAACTTCAACTTTTTTGTTTTTCCTAAAAATCCATCAAAACACAATTTTTCTACTCTGAGTACTTTTTTTTCAAAAAATAAGTATTTTTCCTCTGAAAAAAAAATTCCATTGAAACAGATTCTAAATCCAACTTTTACATGATTTATAATTAACTCAATATATAATTTAAATTTAAGCAGTATTAAATGTATCAGCCAACTGGATTCTTGATAATGCCGGATAAAGACCATCCACCCACCATGGATTATGAGCCGGTTACGTTATATTCCCAAAATTCGTTACATTGTGTAGCCGGCGGCGAGCCTCCATAATTAATTTTCTTCGTAATTTATTTTAATTGTTTCATTATTCTTCTCTAATCAATATATTTAACACTTTTTTCTTTTGTCAAGTCTTGACTAATTATTTTTTTTTTTACTAATGTTTTTATGTTGAAACATTGGGAAATAAATCATAAGTTTCTACAAGTGTAGTAATTAATAATTTCTTAGGAAACATGGTATATTTATTCTTGACAACTATTAATGCACTAATTGGACAAACAAAAAAATGTTAAAGACAAAGTGACAAGCGTATGGGGACTTCTCATATCTAAACAAGGCTTCTCTTCGTGTTTTATTTAAAATTTTAAAGATATATTTTACTTAATTTATGTAATTTTAAGCAATTTGTGAAAAATATTAGAGTATATATATATATATATATATATATATATCTGATGCAGAATGATTAAGAATCCTCTAACTTACTTTATAGTCAATGTACACTTTAAAGGGCATTATTATCGAGGTGAGATATTTTAGTTATAAATATATTCAACCAAATGCTGTAAATTCAACTTTGTTCGTATTTCGAATGGAACAAATTACGTCTACACCCATGTAATTATAAATTAATTTTTCTTATTTTAAAAATTATAAATACCCCATAGATATTTATTAACTTAATAAAATTCATCATTTATTAAGGCGGAACATAATTACGAATTTTATTTTTATTGTTTTAGATAGGATTTTGAGATGGAATTAGCATGGTCTTTATTAGTTCAACTATTCAAGATGTAAAAAGTTAGATATAAAATCAATTTCAATTAAACGAAATAGTGACGATATTAGATTATAAATTGTGATGATCGATTGTGGTTATGGTGGTACAAAGTGAAATTATTTTGCGAATGTTGGTGGGATAACAAAATTAATGGAGGAATTTTATCAGGATCGACGAGGCGCATCCCTTGATGGCCGGATTAATTATTATAGTTGTAGGAAAATTATTTTTTAAAATATTTATATTACTATTTACAAAAATGTTCTAAAACTCAATAGGATATTTATAATTTTTAAAATAAAATAGATTAATTTATAATTATATCATATTTTGGAAACATAAACGTAATTTGCCCTTTCAAACAATAGGAGATTTAAAATCTATAATTGTCATGTTATCCTTATATTTCAACTTTTATCTTTTACTGACTTACATATCTGACAATTTTCATTGAACCAGTCATAATCAATTGATGAGATATTTCTCAAATAGCAAAGTCGGCCAAAAATTATAAAAATTTAGTACGTTCTTTTTTTACTTTTTTTTAATGAAAAGTCCATCCAATTTAATGAAGTACGCAGGGGTGGTGATAGGGATGGACCAACGGAAGCACCTAAGAAAATAAAATCTTGACCAACAAAAAAAAAAATCTAAGAAAATAAAATAATGTAATAACTAGAGAGCTTATATATGTACATAGCCTGCTGTGAACCCAATTTGACCATTAGTTTGGCAGGATAGATGCTAATCAGTTGGGTATTATTTAATTAGATTTTTAATTATTGAATTAAGTATTATAACGTAATATTTTTTTTTTAATATTTTTTAACATCATCATATTTAAATTTAATAGTTAAAAATATCAATTGAATTATACCCAATTGGGTAGTATGAACAAAATCCATGAGCTCATGCACTTTTCTGATTTAATTTCAACAATTTAAGACCACTTGCAACTTGCAACAAGTCTACACATAACAACTTGGCAACTATAGCCATTAAAATTTCTAAAATTCCATTGTGTCATGTAATAAATGTCGAAGTGTTGTAATTTTGTGTGTGTGTGTGTGGTGGAGGGGGGGGGGGGGGGTCGAATATGATATTGTTGAGATTTTGAATTCGAATTCTCTTATCATTTCTTCTTCCCTTTTGATTGAGTGAGTAAGTGTGTATATGTGTGTGTAGTGTTTCGATTGATATTTACAAAGTGTTCCACGTTGATTATATCCAATTTTTTTTTAAAAAAATATTACTTTTGAATTTCGCTTATTATTGAACCCCACTCTAGTAAAATCAAAATTCTTATATAGTGGGGTTCAAACACCAATTTTATTAATATATATTATAAATTTTTAGTTTGGTGTTTTTAGTGTCTTCAATTTCTTAATCGTCTTTTTTATCTACTCTTTTATCTCCCCGCTGATTAACGTGTTTTTCACTTTCTTTTGTAACTCTTTTTTCTTATTTATTTTTTATCAAATAACTTTACTTTGACTCAAAAGTATTTTTCTATTATCAATTTAACAAAATACATTACAAATAAATAATAATATATTCATGTATAAAATTCAATACATATTTATAATTTTATATTATCTAAATTCAAATGTATATATATATATATATATATGTGTGTGTGTGTGTGCATGCGCGTGCGCGTGTGCGTGTGTGTAACTAAGTCAACGTATAAGACTTAAAGTCTATCACTTTTTAATTTTTGCATTTTTTTATGTATACAAATACCACATTACATACTAAGAAAAAAAAATTATTGCAATATATTTTATTATCTAGATATCATGGATGCAAATGAATCAAGTTTTCTTGCGAACTTAATCAGTTCAATCTCAAGTTTAAAGAATTCAAGCCAATAATTTTTATTCATACTGACTCACGATTCTTTTTTTTTTTTTAATATTATGTTTATATTTACATGATTCTATATGAAATTATAAAATAATACATTAATTTTCAAACTCAAGTGAAATAATTAAAAATTATTGGATTCCAACTCAATGTCAAATCCAAACCTTATAGTTCATTCACAAATTCAAGTCAAGGGAGTTGAGTTATAGATTAATATCCGAATTAATATATTTATTTTATAGATTAATATAGATTAATATCCGAATTAATGTATTTATTTTATATATACATATATATATATATATTAGTTTTCTCGAATAAGCTAAAAGTCCAATATGTGCATTTTTATATTCTAATAAAAAACTTACTTTTATTCAAAAAAATATATATTGATATGAAACTTCCTCTAATAATCTTCCACAAAAAAATATACATATAAATAAACATTAAATAAAAACATCTTTAGAAATAATATAAATATATAAACAAAATATAAAGTGTATGATATTTTTCAAGAGCAAATAATAATATTGCTTATAAATTAATATTAGGTGTATATTCTTTAAACTACACAACTTTACGAATATGATTGACAATATGAAATATTTTCAGTTATTTCTTCTAACTTGAAAAGAAATTCTAAAATTAGAGGAAGTTACGTATGAGGGGGAAAAGAATGTCTTTAATTTCATTTTCCTTTTTAAGATGGAAGCTATTTTAAAACCAACTAATGGGAGTTTTTCTTTTTAATTAAAAAACACAAAAACAAACCAAAACAGTATTTAATTTAAATTAAATTAATTACAGTCAAACCCCGCTCTCAAATATATATAAGTATAGATACGTTATGGGAATGGTTTAAGAGATAGAATAGGCAGAAATTCTATTGAAAGGTTTTATATTGTGAGCCAGATATCAAAGATATATAAAAGTAATTAAATATGACAATCAAATATATTATTCAATTTATCATCATTCTTTTGTTTTATTTAAGTATTTCATTACCATCATCTCATGTAATGAAATATTTCATTTTAATTTATCTTATCGATTTTATTTTATTTAAGTATCTCCTGACTACAACCCTTCGTAAGTTGTTTGTTAAAAAGAAAAAGAAAATTGGATTTTTTTGTGTTGCTACATAAATATTTTCTTAAAAATAAATTGAAGTATGATATTCGCAAAAAATGAATGTATCTTTCCAATCCAAGAAGTAGATATTTTAATAAAAATGATCAATACTAAATGAAAAAAAATCAATAAATTCTTAAGTGAAGACTTACTATTTTGAAGAAAATAAAATGGAAAGAGTATGATAAATGTGATTAACATTAAAATTATTATTTTCAACAATTTATAAAATTTAGCAACTCACTTTCCTTAATTAGTTTTATTAAGCATAATTTTTCGAAAAATTCTTTCCAGCACCGGATTCAGTCACATCGTGACTAATCCTATGATAAGTATTTTACACTTACTATGTGATTGGAGATACAATTTAGGAAGAGTAATCAATTAAATATCAATTATATTAATAATTGTTATATGATTGGTTAGGCGCGGCTAAGTCAAATCCGGATAAATTTTTTCCTAATTTTCCCAATAAAAAATCTAAATAAGAAGTCAAAACATTTAAGTCAATCCACAACCAAATCCCCCTTATAAATTCCCCACATTCTTATCACTTCAACTCATTCGACCCCAATCCACAACGTTGCCACTCAAATACTTAACCAAAACAAGACCCAACATATATCCATGACCTCTTCTTCCTCCATCTCCGCCGCCTCCGCCGCCGATCACGGTGGAGGCACACTCATCACCGCCATCCATCCGGCATTAATCCAATCCCACATCCTCAACAGGCTCGACGGCCCCACCCTCGCCGCCACCAGCTGCGCCTCCGCCGGCCTACTCTCTCTCTGCAAAGACGACGATCTCTGGAGGGACATTTGCCACTCCACCTGGCCCTCCACCGCAGACCCCCGCGTCCGCGCCGCCGTCTCCGCCCTCCCCTCCGCCCACCGCTCCCTGTACTCCGACGCCTTCCCCGCCGCGGCCATCAATCCGGGAAAAACCCTTCATCATCAGCCGCGCGTTTCCAACACGTCCGAATTAATCTCCGCCGTGGATATCTACTGCCACGGCGCGTTGATATACTCCAAAGTCCTGGCAATGGAGACCCTCTCCGACTGGTTCCTGAACACCCCCTTCAGGGTCGACCTCCTCGATCCGAAAGAAACGGTGGCGACGCCGCTGAAATTTGACGGCGGCGCGAGCGGCACGTCCCCGGCACGCGCCGCCTGGAGCCTGACTTTGAGCTGGATTCTGATCGATCCCGTCCGGAGACGGGCCGTGAACGTCTCGAGCCGGGAGGTGGTGGAGGCGCGGTGGCACTGGCTGACGGAGGACTTGCAGCTGTGGTACTCCACCGTCGTGGCGGCGGACGGCGGCGGCGAGCTGGTGCAGTGCACGGTGGTGGTGAGTTGCGGAGTGAATGACGGCGGCGAGGTGCGTCTGAGGGAGGTGAGCATGCGGGTGGAGGACATGGAGGGGAAGATTTTGTCGGGGATGGAGAGTTTGGGAATAATCGAGGACGCCATGGACGGGCCGAGGTCGAAGAATGATTGGAGGAGAGAGAAAGATGCTTATGAAATGTTCTTGAGGATGAGAGAGAGGCGAAGAGAGAGAAAGCAGATGAGAGAGAAATGTCTGGATATGGTGTTTATAGCCGCCGGAATCTCCATTTTCTTTGGAATTGGGATTTTTTTCCTATCGAGATGAAGACTTAAGTTGGGTTGGTTAATAGATACATTTTTTCTTTTCTTTTGGGATAATTAGTCAATAGTTGCATTTTTTGGTAAGTAGCTAATAGTTACAATGTTTTTTTTTTTTAATATTCGTTGATTATCTGGTGTCAGGTATCGACTAAATTCGGATTCAAAACAGGTCAAATATATTGAAATTGTGAAAGAGGAAGCTGCATATGTATATATATTAATGTGGAAATTTTTTATTCATTTATAATTATATGAATATATGGTATTTTTTTTTATCACACAAGTTAGTTATTGTTTATTTTTGATTATATTGGCTATATGTTCTCAAATTTTTAACACAATTTTTCATCCCACAACTTAGTTATTGTTTTGGTCCGAAAAATAAAAAAAATAAAAAATACTTAGTTGTTGTTTTACTCGATCGTATCAAATATATATTATAAACGACGCTCGCCTAATATATATTTGACATGTCACTAGGCACGTTTATAAATTAAATTCAAACAAATATTCAACACTTTTAATGATGAATTGGACATACCATCGATCAACAATCTAAACTTTTCCAACACTTGTAGCTTCTTCTCACACATTTTTATGAGTATACAAATCACACAAAATAACTCAAAATCATTTTTTTTTAAATTACACAAGAAAAAATGTTGTTTCATTTAATAATTTTTTCAATATATAATTTCTTCATAAAAACAAAACTTTCTTTTTTTATTTTTTTTAAGAAAATATTCGATAGATCATACATATCAACGATATAGGTTTTTACTTTTTCTACTTATATCAAATATATATATATATATATAGATATATGAATTTATTTTTTTAAATGTGTATATATAAACACTAAGGCAATATAAAAATATATATGTAAACAGTGTTGCGTCCCAAAAAGTATTTGTATCATAAAATTTGTAACATTTTCGTGTCATTGTAAATGTATTATATTAGGCACGTATCAATGTCTCTGTATTTGTAACACATACTGAATTCAAATCGATCATAGATCAAATGACAATTTGATTGAACGTTTCACAGAATTAGCAATACAATCTAAGATGATATAGCAATTAATTGTGATTAGACTGATTCCTATATTTCTTGAATAAATTGAACATAATAAATGAATTAGATAACGTGACACATACATTTTACCTAAAAATAAAAGTCGTGTAGTTCCCAAATCAATATAGCTTCTATGTGTTAAATGTTAATTATGTTTTGTGCATTAAAAAAAATATGAAATTAAGAATTGCATTTCATATGATAAAGCCATTTGTCACTAATGGGCAAATCTTCAAGAGTGCGGCAACGCCGGTTAATTATAACAACTATTTAATATTTAAATAATAAATTTTTCAATAAGCCTCGTAGAAATTGGTAAATTTTTAGAGATAAACTTAGATAAGCCTCCAAAAATCTAAATGAAGGCAATTTTCATAACAAGACTCTTATCTTTTTTGCGACCACAGCTTCGCGGGTTATTTTTTGAAAAGTTTATGTATGCACTGATAGAGATATTTTTATAATTTTAGAAACAAATAAAAGAACCATCCTATATCATATCTGTTCTAATGGATTTCAACATTGAAATTTGTATGAAAATTACAAAATTAAAAAACAAATTATATATATTTATGTATTATTCTTAAAAAGGGTAGAGCCTTTTACACTTTCCTATCTTAGATACAAATAAATGAATATTTATTTAAAAAATTGAGATTTCACTTTAAAACATTAAAGATAAATAAATGCGGCAAACCTCTCTTGCAGGATGGAAAATTAGTTTAAAATGTTTCATTCAATCTGGTCTAGATATTTTGAGCAGGTATTTTAGTCAAATTGGTCGCATAATTCAAGGGTGCTCGCTAATTTAATCCCTATTTTTTGAAAGTTCCTAAAATAGTCCTATCGGATAATATTATTTCTCTAAACTAGTCCCGCTGTTAAATAACTAACAGGAATGGCATGTGCAAGTCACGTGCATATGCTATTCCCATTAGTTTTCCAACGATGAGACTAATTTGGAGAGAAAAAATTATCTAGTGGGATTAGTTTGGATAATTCCAAAAAATTGAGACCTAATTAATGACAAACTCTATATTTTGGGATCGATTTGGCATAAAACTCCAATGAGTCTCTATGACAATTTTTTAATGATATAAGGTGATGTGACAATCCAAAAATATTTTGTAGCATGGATTAGTCTAAATAGGTCTTAGGTCTAAAAATAAAAATCCTTGAGGGACCCACCATTTCTGTACATGCCAAGACTATATAGGACCTTCCAAAGGACTCTCGAGAAAATGTCGACGGGCAACCTCGAGGGAATTTGCCTTGAAGGTCCTCTAGATACCCTCAATGGCTAAGCTTCAAGGGCATATAACCAGCAAATAAATCCCGCGAGACTCTTCGAGGGCCACTCTAAGGGTGTCCTCGGAGGGTTCTGTCCACAACAATTTACAAACCCCTAATGACTCCACTTAGAACCAACTTTCAAAACTCACCTAACATGAAACTGGTACTGATATCCTGACAAGTGGACACACTAGCACTCACTAACCATCACCAATACTGTTGCAGGAGTCATGTCAGTTTCAAGTGTAATTAATGCTCGTGCATTCCGAATATCTTCAGCATTCAATGCACGAGACATGTATTTCATATAAAAATCTCATTTTATTAAATGACAAGTATGACCAGTCAATCCAAGGCATGCTTCCTAAAGATAAAATGCAATTTCTAGAGGCTATTACCAAATCAGTTCCAAAATATAGAGTTCGTCATTAATTTTGCCCAATTTTTTGAAAATACTCAAACTAGTACCATTCAATAACTTCTTTCTCCAAACTAGTCCCACCATTATAAAACTACCATGAATGACTTATGCACGTGACTTGCATATGTCATTTCCACCAATTTTCCAGTGGTGGGACTAGTTTAGAGAGAGAATATTATACAATGAGATTATTTTAAGTATTTTAAAAAAATTGGACCAAATCAACGAGCACCTTTGTATTATAGGATCAATTAACTAAATCTCTTTTAAGCCATATCATAAAGTTCAGCCTCAAATTGAACATATTAAGGAGAACCCTAACTTCTTTGTCACCCTGTTGGATAATCATTTTGTATCCTTTTTATAATGGTGTTATTCTGATTCAAACCTGATTGGATCAAAGTTATTAAAATCACGTGGTAAAATTATTGTATTTATCAAATAATTAATCACATTTTTTTTTTTGAAAACAAAAGTCATCGGCCACAAGACAAATTTAATTCACTTGTCATACAATTAATGCTGATTTAATCGAACTCGATGGTCTAAACTAGAATTCTCCAATGAGATTCATTATTTGGTTTGAAACCTTGATGCCGTTTTGTGTTAATTTATTGGCTAAGGATTGTTGAAAAATAGTAATAACCCAAATACTTATGTTAAAAATTGAATCAAAGAAGACTAGAGATATGGGAAAAGTCATCCAATTGGTAAATTTATGTCAAACATTATAAATCAAATTTAGGATTGTATTACTCGGAGGCATTTTTATATATTTTGTTATGGGCTCTATATATCAAATATTCAAAACATTATGAGCCCATTTGGATGGACTTTTTTTTAAAGGAGAAGTCCTTTTTTATATCCAAAAAAAAAGTACTTTTAAAAAAAATTATGTTTTGATGAGCTTTTGAAAAAGAGTAGAAGCCAAAAAAAGAAAAGGGACCTTTCATAGAAGCTACTCAAATTAGCTTTAAATAAAACACCCTTCAAAGTACTTTTAATTATTGTATTCAAATACAAAACTATTTGACTTAAAAAAAAAATTCTACTATATAAAGCACCGCTCGAGAAATACATTTTTTTAAGCCATCTAAACGGGCCCTATAATGTGCCTGCGGCCCTGCTTAGATAATGGGCCAAGTGAGCTCTTGGTGTTGGGTTTGATTTCTATCGATAATGAAGGCCGGATTTATAACGGTACACAGCCCATTAGCCCATCAACATGAAAAAATAGAAAATAAACAAAATAAAAATTGCTTGTACTCTTATTTATTCATTGGCAAGAAATCCTAATTATTCGTGGATTCTTGACCATTCACAAAGTTATAATTATAAACATATAAATGTGGGTGATTGTCTGCATTAATAATAATTTCTTAATTCATTGATACCTTGTTTTAAACTGTATTGTTTCATTATTATTTGCAATATATGAGTTCGAATATAAATACTGTATTGAAATGTACTCTAAGAAATTTTTCTTAAAAAAAAGAGTTATTTTCAGATATTATACATACATAAACTTACATTTTAAAACCCTTTTTTTTTTTGGAACATACACTTAGCATTTTATTTATTTTTTTAGTATACCGTTTACATTATCATTACCTGACTATTAATCATCATCAATCAATCACACATTTGGCAGGACTCGAATCCAAGATGCATAGTTTTGGCCTTTGGGGTTTCAACTTCGCTAGTTGAGTTCAGCTAGCAGCTCACCTATTGGAGATAATAAATATTTGATAATTCTCTTTTCTAACAGATTAACTTTTTAAATAAGGTGGTCATTTATATGGTATCAAAGCTAAGTCAAATAAGAGGTCTTGTATTCGAATCTCACCAACACTCATTTATGAAAAGGAATTTTACATATAAGGCTTGAATATAACAAATTTGATGATTCTCTTCTCCAACCGATAGTTATCTTTTAAATTTTAGATATGTCAGCCATTATCAACCTTATGAAGGGCCGCCCCCAATAATAATCTCTATTATACCTGATTTAAATTAGTCGACCAGTCAATTAGAATCAGGTGGTTAAGATAAATTTATATGTACACGCGCGCGTGTATGCGCGCTCACACACACACACACACACACACATATATATATATATATAGTAAACAAACATGTATCTGTGTGTGTGAGACATTTGCTGAGTCATTCACTATATCCATAGGCAAGATCTATTTTATCTACTTAAATCCACATGGCAAAGTATCATTCTTCCACAACCAATCCATGCAATCCGAATAGCCACACAACCATCTCAGCCACCACAATTTTTTTGCCAAAATATCAATGAAACCCCACCACTATTTTTCCTGCATAAACTAAGTACTCAACTCTTGAGCCTCTCAGCCCAAAATCGCACACAAAGAAGAAGAAAAAAATGGCTGCAACAATGGCTACTGCTGCTTCAACTGTTGTAGGATTGGGCACTTCCACCTTGTCTTCTCCCAACAAACTCAACCTCTCCTCAGGTAATTTATAACCATTAATTCTTGTATTTAATTTTAATTATCTTAATTTGTCAACGATTTCTATATATATATGGACTTTGTTTTACTGTATAATAATCTGGTTATTTGTATTAATGTTTCTTTGTTATTCGCCATAATTTGTAGAATTATGAATTATATGAGTTTCATTTGATATTTGCCTGTGATATAATTATGAATAGTATGAGAATTTTTTTTTATTTGAATTATCAATGTATTTATTTGAAATGTAATAGACTGCCTATTATCAAAAACTATATATATTATCTTAATTTTGTCCCATTTTCGAGAATTTGTAATTCCTCATATGTATGTTAGTGGTGATGATTTAGTTAATTTTCATGCACATTATATATGCAATTTTTTTTGAAAATTCTTTCATTTTGCTTATCTTATTATTATTATTACTATTTGTTTTTTTTTTTTTTCAGGATTCCTAAAATCCCCAGTCACAGCCAGGAACCCTCTAAGGCTAGCACAAGCCTCCGGAGGCAAATTCACATGGTAATAACATAAAGCTAATAACCAAATAATATTTCTACTTATAATAAAACGATTTAAATTGATTTTGTTGATCAGACTAATCCTTATAAATATTTGATTATATATTTAGTTTCGAAAGAGATTGGTTGCGAACGGATCTGAATGTGATCGGGTTCGGTTTGATCG
This sequence comes from Petrea volubilis, assembly GCA_026212405.1. Classification (NCBI taxonomy): domain Eukaryota; kingdom Viridiplantae; phylum Streptophyta; class Magnoliopsida; order Lamiales; family Verbenaceae; genus Petrea; species Petrea volubilis. The sequence goes on along the minus strand of CM047886.1, from coordinate 1,831,774 downwards.
GGTGGCTCGCCCCATCAAGCATCCCTGCCATCAACGGCAACAGCTTGACGGGGCTTTTCTTTTCGAGCATCGGGGAAGAGCTATCCCACTTCCCCACTGGCCCTGCCCTAACCTCTCAATTCTGGTAATTCACTCGTTATATGATTGATTGTTTAACTTTTAATAGTTACAATAGTTATAAATGATTTAATCGACCAAATAACCACCAAGAAAATACATTAATTAGAAGCATAATTATTGGATTTTCATCAGTGTGGAGTTATAGTAAAAAAGATATATTTTAGAATGAAATTTTACAGTATTGTAGATTTATTTTTAATTAATTATCAAAAATAAAAGTTGATTAATTGTGTGCACAATTTGACAGGTTGTGGATGGTGTTGTGGCACTTTGGACTGTTTGTGACCCTTACTTTTGGGCAAATTGGGTTCAAGGGAAGGGGTGAGGAGTACTTCTAAGATGAATTATGTTATCATAATTGTCTGTTGAAATATGTTTATGATATCAATTTCCTTGAAATCAATTTCTCTTCCTAGTGATTAATATTGCAAACTCCGCTGTGTATTATTCCTTAAACAAAATGCATTATGGCCCAAAATAATTATAAAAGACATTTATATATACATATATATATATATATGTGTGTGTGTGTGTTTATATATTAGTTATCGATACGACAATATTATTTGCACCTCTTAAATGCATATAATCGTCTAAAACAATTTGATCTTGGGTCTGTTTGGATAGGCTGAAAAGAGTGAGAAATAAAAATATTTGTCGATTCGTGTCTTTTGTAGTAGAATTTTTATTTTAAGCCAAGCAAAAATGTTTATGGGTGACAGCTGATTATGAATAATGCAATAGTGATATTTGATATGCGATGTACTTTCTAAAAGATGTATAACACAAAAATGTTGCATAAGATCTAAACTGATTTAAAAGTGTTTTAAAATAGTATTTTTTTTGGAAGTTACTCTAGATAACTTCAGGAAAAATCCACTTTTAATTTTTTTGTCCTGACTTCTATTTTATCAGAAAAGCCAACAAAACACTAATGTTATTTGATTGAAGTCCTTTTTTCAAAAAAAAAAAAAACGAAAAAACATCCAAAATAGCTTCTTTATCTTATTATTTTTAAGAGGTCATGGGATTTCAAATCCAAAAGTAATTAAAATTATGGGATAAATACATAGGGCACCACACATTCATAAATGTTGTATTGGGATTTCGAACATCAAAACCTTCTAATAATAATAAAAACAGTTATAAGATATATTAATTACGATACTTAGATTAGTTTAGAAAAATGAACTAAGAGTAGTCTGTATTTTAAAGATTGATCTAATTTCTAAGGAAAAAGTTAATTTTTTAAATATTTATACATTGCTTTCGAAGTGTACAGCCATATCTAGGCTATATGGGCTCTTGTATGGACTAGCATTTTGATGCACAAATGTAACCCAATTTCTATGCAATTCATGTAGCACTCAAAATAAATAAAAAAATTATTGCCACTTAATAAGTATTATCAGTGACAAAATAATATATATATATATATTATTACTTAATACATATTATTAGTGAAGGGCTGACAGTTTTCATAATATTATTTAATTTTTTTGCTACTAATATATATATATATATATATATAGTTCTTTTGTTTGTGTGATTATTTAAATTGATAGCTTGGAATTAGGGATGCAAACTAATCGAGCCGAGCCTTAGCCATTTTTTCAGGATCGAGCCCAACGATCCAGGAAAAACAAGCTCGAGCTCGGCTTGGCTCGGCTCTGCTCGTTTGGATCGAATTTGTGAGTAAATTATAGACTCGAGCTCGAGTTTAAATATTTTATTATGTTTGAGCCAGGCTCGAGTTTGAAAATTAATATATTATTTTTAATTGTATAAAAATAAAAATAAATATTAAAAAAATAAAAGCTTGGGAGCCAGCTCACGAGCCTACGAACAAGAATTACTTAGCTTGAGCTCGGCCCGAAACTTATACAGGCTCAGCTCGAATTATTCAAATTCGAGCTCGAACCTTTGTCAATTCGACTTATCAGGTTCGATTTGTTTGCATCCTACTTGGAATAACTACCAAATGCCATTTTTTTTTTCCTTTAATTAGCTTCAAGCTCATGTGCTCAATAATTGAGCCACGTTAACAAATCATAACATATTCATATAATAAAATGGGGATTTGATCCTAATTATTTCCCTCTTGCTTAAAATAATTATGGCATATCTATGACCACAATTACTAAGGACAAACTTCATAACATGTCACTTGGTCAACATTATAATATTTTTTTTGATCATCTTATTATTTTTTTTCCCCTTTGCTACATTATTAATATTTAATCATGTGCTGCAAATGTAAATTATTTGAAGTATCATTAGAAAAAACAAAGATTCTTAATTATTTTATTATTTGAAGTGATAAATAAGAAGATACAACGCCGGCTCTCAATTGAAAATTGTGTTCGAAGCATGACCATACTGCGTTTTTAAATTCCTTAGAGCAGTGGTCAAAAAAATATTTTCCGCATTATTTTATATCAATATTATGTTGTCTACCATTTTAAATTATTATTTTGTCTACTATGATCGTTTTTACACTTTAATTATTAAATTATTATTTTTTATATATGTAGTTTGCTGTACAAAAAACATGAGACTTGTACTTTATAATCATTTTTTGGCCGAAAAAATTGTTGGAAATTGATCGGTAGTGGCAATGTGATGGTTTTGGAGGTGAAATTGACCAATTAAGAGTTGTTGAATTGTGAAATTGACTTGGGGGCTCGCAATCATAGTTCAACGTGCAAGAAAATTTTAATCCGAATTTGATTTCATGGTATTCAATAAATTATAAGGCAGTTGTAATTACATTTGCCATGTAATTTCTCTCTCTCTCTCTCTCTCTCTCTCTCTCTCTCTCGTAAATATACATTATTTACATAGTAAGTGTAAATGTGTAATGGACACTCCACGTGACTAGTTTTGATGTAGCCAAATGAGTTATTGGATGATATCTAGTTGGGTAGCGTCTAGATGGTGTTTTCAACAATTAAATTGAGTATAATGATGTAATAATTTTAATTTTTTAATACTTTTTGTTATCATTGTATTCAAATCAAACGGCTAAAAGCACTAATTAAGCACTATTCAACTGAATAGTATGAATAATTTCTTAACGGAACTTGATTTGGATTAGAATTTTCCTCAGCGTAGAGCGCTTTTATCTCTATTTTGTGGACCCATGCTTAGGGGTATTTTAGTCTTTTTAATACTTCTCTACATAAATTTACCAAAAAAAGAAAAATTAAACAGAAAGCTTTAACAAAATCCAAACATAAACTTAACAAAAGTTAGAAGGATGAAAACTGGAATTGAAGTAGATTTTTGAGGTGGCTACTACTCACGATGTGGGCCAGGGCCATGTGATGTGGGGCCCGATTATTAGCAGAATGTGGGTGTTTTATGGAAATTTCTGATTCCCCAATCCAGAGAAAACTATCCCCACAAATCCGCAACCCAATTCTGTTTTTGAGCCGTTGATGGGACCCTACAGTTTCCCTCTGTTTGAACTGTACAACGAACACTAGTGTGTTTGATTCTAATTTATTGATCGATTAATTTGAATTTGATATTACAAATGTTTATTATATTAACAATTCTTTCAATCAAATTATTTTATTTATAATTTTAAAATTTAAATTCTAAACGTTATTTAAGAAAAATAGTGCGTCATCTAACTAAACCAATTGATAGTTGGTACCGTATTTCTTAAACTATTATGTGTTAAGTGTGCACAATCTCGAGCCCTGGCTCAGTTCGCAAAGTTGAGATCCCAAAATTATAAATTTTGGATTCGATTGACCATCCAACTGTGCGAGTCTTTATTCCATTTTTGCGATAATTTGTTTACTTTATAATAGTTTGTTGATTTATCAAAAATATTGTCTACAGAAAAAACCTTTATTTTTTATACATGTTTATAAAAAAATACATTGATTGTGGTCTAAGTGATTAAAAAATAAATAAAAAAAAACGAAAAAAAAAGAAGAAGAAGAGGAAGGGGAGAAATGTACGTATATAAAGATTGCAAGAAATGTATGAGAAAAGGTATCCACAAGTCCTGGAAAGTTTCACCTTTTGCTTTGCTTTTCATAGTTTTTGAGATATTTGAGTACCAACTAATTCAACTAATTTAAACATCATTTAAAAAAAACAGTAAAATAAAAAGAAGTGTTGAAATGTGAAACAAACAAAATTACTTTTTAGAGTACAATCAAGATGACATGGAACAAAAAAAAGTTCCAATTTGATAGCAAGTAAAGCTTGTGGTATAACAATAAATAAACTATAAAATTCATGAAATAAATTAGTGACAATAATTAATCCATCAGTCCCAAATTATTAATTTTTAATTTTTTTTTCCCATAATACTTGTCATTTTGAATAATTTAAGAGAGCATTTATTCATTTATTTTTCAATTTTACCCCATTTTTTTTAAAACTAAAACTCATTAACTATCTTGATGCAAATATGCAATTATCTAGGGGAGGGTATTTCAGTTAAATTATTGCAAATTTTCTTAAAATGAGGCTATTAATTAACCGAATTGATTTATGTATAAAAATCTTAAATGACTAACGATTTTTCAAGAAATATATTTATTTGTATTAAATAATAAAATATGTATGTGTGTGTGCGCGCACGTGTTCATTGATAATACAAGAAAAAATGCCATTTTGAGGAGACTCCCTATTAAGGAAGTTACGGTTCGATTCCCACGTATGTGAATCTTTATTCTACTTTACAGTAGTTTGTTCTTCTATTCTATAATTGATTGTTTATTTGTAGTTGAGAGCTCTTTGAATAGATAAATGATTATGAGATGTAATAGGGGTGCTTGATTTGGATCATTGATGTAATATTTTAAATGTATGCACCCCTATCAAAAGAGAGAGAGAGAGAGAGAGTATACAAGAAAAAAAAATGCCATTTTGATAATTCCAGATAATATAGGGGCCATACTGCAAAATTTTGTCGGCTTCTCCCTGCGATTGAACATAAATCAGGGGGAGCAAATGTATATGCACGGAACCTAGTCAAAATTTGCAACTATTCATCACATTCATTTCCAATACATTTTACATTACACAATGCAGCCGTACAAACAACTATTATTATTATTATTATTATTTTTTATGTTTTTAATTTATATTTCTCTACCTAGTCCTTATAAAATAGCATGAAATAATAATTCTACTGCCACAAAAAAGATGGACCATGTCTAGCAACATTGTAAATTGTACCTACGAAAAGTTTGACACGGTGCATCCGGTTAAATATTTTACACACACTACCAAAATAATTAATAAAAATACAAAAAAAAAAAATTAGATTACTATATGATAACATTTTTTTTATTTTATCATATATATTATAGAATATAGTCTGTGATACAATCAATGAGTTACGTCAATATTCAAGTTGAAAAATAAACTATTATAATCAAGAATCGCCAAATAACAAATAATCTTTTTCATTATTAATCTTACAAAAATTATTTTACTTTATTGTCCCTCTCTATTCTTTTTTTTTTATCCAATCACATTAATTCTCGTCTTTCCTTTCCAATAGTTCTCTTGAATTTTTTCATTCAACCATATGAACATGGAAAATCCAAAAACAAGTTGCATTAATTAGAAAAATAAATACTATTACATATAAGTATTTTTACTTTATATATGATTAAGGCAAGTATATGTATTGAATGTGTGCTCATGACCTCTACACAATAATTAGATATGAGATGCTGTATTTTTAATTGTTGGATTTAGTATGTTGATGTCACAGTTTCATTTTTTTAACAATTTTTAATATCATTGTATTCATGTCTAACGATTAAAAACATCACTTGAATAATACTTGATAGCGTGAAATTCACCTTAATCGTTTCTTAGTAAAATCGAGTGTGCAGAATCATTGGGAAATCCAATTTACTTTAAACTGTCGGATCACTGGGTCTGAGCTAGAATTTCCTAAAATGAAGCTAGAATTGTTTCAGTCCGAGTAATTAATTTTATTCATTGATATGCAGTCTAAAACAAGTAAATATTTTCCAAAAAAGAAAAGAAGTATAAGATACGGTCCGAGCCCAACACCCCAATTAACTAGTAACATGCAAATTAAGCATTTCAATGGCCCTAAGATGGAAAGTTATTAACCAGCTCAATGATTGATACCTAACATGTAATAACTATGTTATAATCCAAAACAAGTAAATAATCACCACACAAAAGGAAAAATTCTAAAGAGTTCATGAAATAATCACTAACTATTAATAATTACCTCCGTTTTATAATGATAATCGTTAACATTGTGTCACACATATTAAGGAAAATTTATAGTTATATTCCTATGCTCTACTTGACTAATTCGTCCTTATTGAATGTCAGTGTTAATAATTAAGAGATCGTGTGAATAATATTTTATTTGATGCTAAATTTGGAATTAAATACAATCTTATTTTATAAAACGATACATATTATGAAACAAAAATATACTAAAATGGCTAATAATATGAAACGGATGTAGTAATTAAGTGCTTTTGTTTTTGGTACAAAAACGTTGTTTTATAGATATGCAGGTAATTAAGTCAATTTCTGATATCTGAATTATTCTTCAAAGTTCTTGAAATACAATTTTTTTTTTTCAAATTGAAAGAAATAAAATTTAATATACAATCAAAGGAGTCAAATACTAATAATTTCAATTTTCCTTTTCATGAGAAAGAAAAAGAAAAAAAAAACAAAACAAATATTTGAGTTGCTCAATGCTCACGTGTATGCCACGTCTTCTCTCCTCTTTTATATCACAAGCACAACAGCCCATGAAGCTGCCCATCTATTTCTCTCTGTGTCTCTCTCTCTGTCTCTCCCCTCTCTCTTTCTCTCTCTACCCTTCACTCTCAGAGCTTTTCCTTTTCCATGAAAAAGGCTAGCAGATTCACTTCTTGAAAACTCTCTCTCTCTCTCTCTCTCTCTCTCTCTCTCTCTCTCTTCGTATTTGCATTACTTTTGCTACTATATACTTGAAGATGAAGCTTTGACAGTTGCCTCATTTCGCAACTACTCTTCACATGTTTTATCTCTTCTTTTCCCTCTCTGGAGGTTTGAAACCAAAGCCCCTAACTTTTTCACAAAGGGCACTGATTTGCATGCCAACAATCACCAATAATATCTCCAAAAGGGAACTACATTAATAACGGGTACGTTCAAAATCTTACCCCCAGTGTTTTAAACGCTTCTTTTTTGACTGATTAAAAGCATTTTAGAACAATCTTTGTCAGTTTATTTTTCCATCACAAGGGAAAAAAAAATGAATCAGTTTCAAAGTACCCAAAAAGGAGCTTGATCAATCAAAGGTGTACTATTATAGGCTTATTTTTGGCTTTAGATCTGTAAAAACTTCAAGGGTGTTTGATTGGAGTGATTCTTGGGATTTGCTTTTTCCGTTGATTCTTGTCTCTCATGCACACACACACATACATACACATATATTTTGTTTTAAGAATGATTCTTGAAACACATAGTATCCTAGCACTTTTTCACATTCTTATTGTAATAAAAGCATAGTTTTTTGTTGGAGAAATGCCAGCGGATAGCGTGAATGTAGGTGAGAGAATTAGGAAGTTTTGCAGAGTGAGAAAGAGAGGGTGTACACCATCATCATCATCTTCATCATCATTTGCGCGTAATTACCGTTTAAAGCGCGCTTTATTAGTGGGTAAGAGAGTGGGATCAAGAACTACCCCAGTGCCACTGTGGAAAATGATGATGAGTTCATCAAGATTTTCACAATCTCTTGATAATGATAAGGCATTCAAGTATCTGTGTGCTAAGGGTGGTGATAATAAGGCCAAAGAGTTGTCGGTGTCGGCCCGAAAACTGGCCGCCACTCTCTGGGAGATTGATGGGCTGTGTTCACCAAGAATCATAAGGGAATGTTTGGATGACAAGATAAGTGAAGTGGGATTTGTTGTTGGGAAAGATAGGATCTTGGAGGAGCCCAAACTGGGCTCTGTATCTCTTCATTTGTCTGATCTGTTTCTGAGTCCTGTTTCTGAGGTGGGATTGGCCTTATTTTCTTGATTTTATTATTCTTTTTTTTTTCTCCCTATTTTTTGAGTCATTCAAATGAGATATATGTGGATAGTGGGATTGTTTGTGAAAATTGTATTTATCTTTAAATTTGCAGATAATGGATCCACCTAAAGTGGGCAGCCATAGAAGAAGAGCATCAGCAGGCTCTCAGAAACATATGCGGGATGATTGTAATTTGGGAGGTGCCAAATCTCTCCATGATTGCCTGGTGGAGGTACTGTTTTATGATTAATTGTTAATCGTTAAATTTTCGACTAATTTTTCGTTGAGATGATCTTTGATATAGCATCTTTGTATAATTTCTGATTGTTTCACTAGAATCTTGGTGTTTTTCTTGTTTAAAGATCAACTTGTGTTTTTCTTGAGATCAGATTTTCCGCAGTTTGAGTATCTACATCATAAAACAGTTCCAAAACTTTTTCCCATTAATCATATGTGTTTTTAGTGATTTTAATGTGTGGTTGCTTTTTCTTGACGAGAAACGGACAAAATCCTATTTTACATTGACAAAACAGAGAACATGGTTTGGTTCTCTTTTGGGCACCACAAAAGGCCAGCATGTCATATGGTTCTCTTGTCTCCTTACATATATCAACAAATACTTGAGAACATTTCATTTGTAGTGTGATTTTTGTTGCTTTGCATGTATACAATCCCCAACCAACATCTTGCTTGATAGTGATGGTCCATATAAGATTGTTAGAGATATTAATGTTTAGTGTCGATCTTCTCTAACAGACCGAGCTTTTAGACAAGGCGGTCAATTAATATGATATCACAATTAGGCCAAACAACAGATCATGTATTAACATAGAAGTATGCAGGTTGATCAGACACAAAATCATGCCCGGAGCCCATGTAGACACATAGTCGGAACCAAGAACCGGCTCAAGGATGTCTACAGCAGCATTATAACATCCAAAGAGCTTCTCAAAGTGATGAGCCGCGTGTCCCGTATTGAACAACAAAACTCTACGAGCTTATCCCTTTTTTCGGCCCTGAAATTTGAGCTTGACCGGGCGTGTACTCATGTGGGCAAACTAATCCAAGAACAGAAGATGAACCGGGGTGAAATCGATGTTTTGTTGAAACAATTTGAGAATGAAAAGGTAGTCTGGAAGTTAAAAGAACAAGATAGGATCCGCGGGGCCCTCACATGTATCGCAGGAGAGCTTGAGACGGAGAAGAAGCTAAGGCGACAGACCGAGAGGCTCAACAAGAAACTAGGGAGAGAATTAGCCGAGACTAAGGAATCTCTTATTAAGACAACCAATGACCTTGATAGCGAAAAGAGGGCCCGTGAAATCTTGGAGCAAGTTTGTGATGAGCTGGCACGTGGCATTGGGGAGGATAGGGCTGAGGTGGAGGAACTTAAGAAGGAATCTGCTAAAGTGTGGGAAGAAGTTGAAAAAGAGAGGGAAATGCTTCAATTGGCCGATGTGATACGCGAGGAACGGGTGCAGATGAAGCTCTCAGAAGCTAAGTATCAATTTGAGGAGAAAAACGCGCTTGTTGATAAGTTGAGATGTGAGCTTGAGGATTATTTGAAGGCCAAAACGGGTGAAGAGGAAAACCGGGACGACGACAATGATGATGATGATGGATCTCCAAGTTACGACAAAATTAAGGAACTCGAGAAATATCTGAGGGAGACATTGCCAAATTCTTACCAATACCAGTGATAATGTGCAAGAAGTTAATGATGTAGTAAATAAACAGGGCAAGGATGATGATGAGGATAATGAAGACGATGAAGATGATAGCGACCTTCATTGTATCGAATTAAAAATGGATGATGTTAGCAAGAGCTTCCAGTGGCGCGATGCTGTGAAGAACGAGTCACAGAGGAATCTGGTTGATAAACTAAACAGACAAGGGCTGAACAAAATAAATAAACAAGGGACTTTGGAGGTGATCGATACGCGAGGGGTGTTTGAATTCGCTTCATCGTTGCAAAAGCCTTCGAAGAAAGATGCTGAAGACGAAATCGAGAGATACAACATGATTAAGGACCTCAGAGACCACATCGTATCCGGTACCAGAATGGCTTCGTCTCAACAGAGTGTTGTTGTCGCTTCAAAGGATGCTAATGGTGTGGTATGTCACGGCTAGCGATCTTTTTTACGCGTTGCTCTTCTCATATATATATATAGGTATCTCTCTCTATATATATATCAAAGTGTAAACAGAATTTTGTTTTGACTAGCTTCACATATAAAGTTAAAAACTGTATAAAAATTATTGCTACTTTGTGCTGGCAATGAAAGTGTTATAATGTTTTATAGTTATATGAAACTGCTGGTTTCTCTGTAATGACGTTAGAAGTTATTATGTTTTCAGTGTTGAATGTCTGAAGTAACATTTTTGGTAAGAATAATGTATGGAGAGGTTGCTGTCCAATAAATAGTAAACTATAATAAGTAATGTTTGTGCTGATATTGTGTTACATGAACTAATTTTTTAGCTGGTCCCATGTCATTTAAACATCATAATAATACACATCCTGTCAGCTTTTTTATGTAGCATGATGTAGATTGATTCTGATTTTCTGGAAGTTTATTTAACAGATGATGTGATGCTACTTCACTTTGCATATATAGAGAAGTCCATTGTGAATATATAGCTTGTGTTTGGTGAGAGTATAAGATTATGTATGTTAGTAAAATTATTTAATAGGTATATTATAAATTTATTATTAATTTTTTGTATCAATATATTTAGGAATAAGTATTGTTTCATAAGATATTATTCAAATTATGTTTGATAGTATTCTTTTATTTCATATGAATTTGAAGTAAATTTCGAAAAGTTTTTAATTTAAACCCCATCGTACATATTTAAGGGTAATACACTAAATTACAATTTTTATTAACTCAATTCAAAACAAGTGGATAACATATCCCACCCCCATAGTGGGATGGACGATTACATAAATTGATGGATAAGAAGTCGGACTTATGTTTTATAAAGGATCAGAAAATTTTTTTTTACCAAATATAATTATAAGTGGGATACATATATAATCCTCCCGTGCATAAATCCCTACCAAATGTAACTATAGATTATAAATAATGATAGCAATATTTTATTTTATTATATTATTATATTTTCTTCTAATAGTTTCCGATAAAGATAGATTATACATCGCGACATTAATATTTTACTTTATTATATTATTGTGTTTTCGTTTGATAGTTCACAATGAAGTTTGGTGTATACCGTATAACTCTGAACTTGTGAACTAAAAGGAAATGTTTCATGATTTTAATTTCTTAATTTATTTATTTCGTAATAAGACTTTAGCTCCGAATGGAAGAGAGTGTATGACAATAAGGGTAGTTCTAACTCAAATCTCTTTTCTCAAATCCAAAAGTTTATATCCAAACACTTGACAAAACAACGAGGGCTAATCACAAGTTGTACCTTTGTATCATATCTTATTTCACGTTTGCTTTCTACAATAGGAAAAGTAGCGAATCAATCCTGAGTTATAGATACTAAGGGTAGATTTGTTAAATTTTTATTATTATACGGGATTGACTTGTTACATTTTATAATTTAAGTGTAAATTACACTTATCATCCTTGAGATTTGATGAAATTATAAAAAACACCCCCACGTATGGAAATTACCATTACCCCCTTAATGTTATGTGTCATCTAACAATTTGCACCTACCATTAATTTGATTAACGACAACCGTTAGTCAACCTATATGAACTTCAGAAAATATCCCCAAGGGTGTTTTCATTATTATGTATTATAGTTTGGGGTACTGCATTGTGATTTGTTGAAACTACATGGGTTAAATGTAATATTTTTGTTATTTTTTTTTTCAAACTTGTTGATTAAAGGCGTTGGTGGATGGCGTGTATATTTACCAAATTATTAGTTATTAACTGGTGTGTTAAAGTGATATGAGGTTTTGCCTATATAGTACACGATCTGCTAATAAAATGTTATTTGCCAATCATATGATACCCAAAATTTAGCAATAAAACTAGAAAACTTTATGAACACCTCAAAAAATGCAACAATGAACTGCCAAAATTATAATTTTGATTCATACGGTAAAACTTAGTATTTACTTATAAAAACACACAATATACACTGTTTAAACTTAGTAATGGTAATTTTTCATACGTAGAATGTTTCTTGTAATTCCGCCATACCTCAGGGTGGTATTTGTAATTTGCAGTAAGGGCAAAAATGATATTTTTTTCAATTCCATTGCACCTAACATTGACCCCCCTCAAATTGGAGGGGTAATGATAATTTTCTAAACGTGAGGGTGTTTTTTGTAATTTCACTATATCCTAAGGGTGGCAAATGTAATTCACCCTATAATTTAGATGGGTTAAACTAATATACAATATTGTTTACATGTGAAAAATAAAATTAATCCAAAAAAACATATGATATTCAAATTTTAAGTACTTCAAGAATTGAAAATTTTCTAGGGCCATCACAAAAATAAATGATTAAATAAAAATAATAAATAAATAAATATTTCATCTTATCCACCACATTCTAAGTCCCATCAAAATTTGTTGCTACACATGGTTTGTTTTGACTATGTTGTGGCTGACACCCAAAAAATGTTGTAGGGGTCATGTCCAAACAATTTTCTTGTAATTATAAATAACATGTCTTGGATTATTTAGACCACATGCACTCAGATCATTGCCCAACTACAGCTGGAACCTAAAAACTCTTGTAATTCCAAAAATAACCATCAATTTGTATTGTTAATTAATAAATATTTGGGGTGGTGATGATTTTATGGCTCTCATCATTCTAATCATCTCCTTAAACTACTCTAATTGACCACTTCTACGAATTGATTGTACTAATCAATCAAGGAATGATTGCCACATGTGGATAAGCATCATTATCAAGTGCGTGTGTGTGTGTTTTATTATTTATTTATTTATTTCTACTTGATTGGGACTTTGAGTCTTTTAGTGAAGTACAAATTAAAGAAAATGACATGGGACACCATCATGGGCAAAGTGAGATATTTGAGATAAATATTGTATTTTGTAGCTGGTGAAAATTTTACTGTTGATGCATCACTCATATCATATCTAAAAGTTTCTCATAAAAAAATTACAATATTTTTGAAGTTTCGTATAGAATTAGTTCGCATTTTCTACTGATGCAGCATCTTCTACGGTAAAAGATGTTGTACAATTATATTGTAGAAGATTCAGGTCGTTATGGAATAACTTGACAACTCATTTGATCAAATTTGTTAGATAAACTTTATTGCTTTCCAAAGTTAAATGTCACGCTCTTATAAGCTCTTTGGATTTTCTTTAACGATATAAAAAGTTTCTAACGTATTTTAAAATTACATCAATTTTTGTAATTCTTTGACCAAATTGATTTCAAAATTTATATCTTGAGGATTTTATGAACTAATATTTTTTATTTCCTGACATGCTAAATATAAGTATTCTAATTTAAAGTAGAAAAAACACACACACGCGCGCACCCATAGAGGACATGACCTCCATTAATCTTTTTCATACTTCTATAGTTCTATTCATCATGAAATCTTGAAATGATTGAACAATGAACAACTTTTCAATTTTTTGTCTCTTTCCCCATGTCCTTAGGGCAAAAAAAAAAAAAAAAAATTTAATCCCCCAATGATCTCTCTTTGTTCCACCTTGTAGCCTAATACTAGGTCCAAATTCTTGCCTTATTCTCTCATGGTCTATTATAATTCATAATAGCATGTTATTGATAAGAAAGCCTTTTGTGATCTCTTCAATTGAATTGAGGCCGCAACATAATTGACTATGTGAAAAAGAAACCACACAACTTCTCCATAATTGACAATGTCAAAAGTATACCACACAAACTCCATTTCTATCCTCTCTTTGTTTCTTTTGCTATTGTTGCCTAGAAAAACATCCAAGTATCTCAATTTCCATTTTGTGGCTTTACAATTTTCTTTTAATAAATAATAATTATATGATCGTCAAATATATAGCGAATTTGGGCGCTCTAGCCAAAACAAATCCTATTTTGGCTATTACCTTCTCCATTACGATAGTCTCATACACACGATGACACGAATACCCCCGTTAGCCAGCTTTTGTAGCAATTCTATTTGTCTTTTGCCACTCGTTTGGGCTGTAGGGCTTATTTCCTAGCCCCGGTGGGAGTAGCGACTAGCATTATAGGTTGTTGGGCGGCCAGTAGGTTGCCACAAGTAAGTCAGTTTGGGGTACCAAAGGCAGTTCTCCGAGCACGTCATTACGTTATATCAATTATTAGCATAAATAACTGTTACAATTAACATTAAATCATCAGAATCACGTCTAGCTAAGAAACACAAAAAACTCAATTTTCTGCAAAAGCCCACGGCAAGCACAAAGTCACAAACACATTAAAAATCCGTCTGGATGAATTTTTTTTTTTAAAAAAAAATCACTTATTTTTTTAAAAAAAACACTTCAAAGAAAAATATTGTATTTGGATTGACTTTTTTTTTTAAAAAAAAAAACTAAAAAAAAAGCCAAAAATAACTTTTTTGAAAAACTACCTCAAAATAACTTCAAATAAAAATACCTTTTAAAACACTTTTAATTATTATATCCAAATGCAAAACTGTTTGCCTTAATAAAACACTCTACTCCAAAAAGCATCATTCGAAAAACACTTTTTTTACTAAGTCCATCTAAATAGGACCTAAGTTATTTTTTAATACAATCACCCAGTCATAGCCCATAGATATCAACCGAAAAGCTACACACACTCACCTAAGTTAATAGTTTCAATCGATATGGGATCAAAATTCTCGGTAGAAAATCATTCCTCAAATCCAAATCACTCAATCCAAACGCGACGCTACATTCCAATTTGCATTTGCAAAAAGTCATAAAACGAATGTAGCATCATTTCACACAGATAAGCTTCATCCCTAACTTACATCTGATATGCCGACTTGGTACATTGACAATCATCAAACATATACAAGAAACCAAACCAGACACAGACAAAAGTTGGCCTCACACACACTACACACACTAGAGGAGTTAAAAAACACCACATCATATGTGTGTCCGTTTACAAATTATACCATTATGCTTTTGTTAGTATTCACCCAATAATGTACGAGGATCATGCTTGATGCCAACCACAGAGTGAGAATTAATACAACATCATGCATCAAGCCAAGTCGCCGAAAGAGATAAGAAAGCTGGCTTGGCTTTATCGACAAGAATGTAATGAAGGAGGGATCGTTCAGACAGGAACGAGATTGGACAGCTGATTGAACTTGGGAGGATACAGATGAATGAACCGCGCGATTATTTTACCTGTTAGATAAGGGCCAGTTACTTCTGAGGGCTTTCTTGTTTTACAGGTGCTGAAGTGAAGGAAACTGGACTCATCGGGTCGTCCTTAACAACTAAACTGAGGATTTCAGGTCGAGAATAATGCCCCACGACATCAAAATCGAATTTTGCACGAACAACCTCTCCAAGATCTGCAATAGAAACGAAGATTAGACTGAAGGCATTCTAAGCACAATCAAGAAAAGAAATTAGTTCGTGTAATTGTAAAACTCCCATTTAGTCAAAAAAATAAATAAAATAATGAGAAAAAGTTGCGATAGGATGTAATGAAATATTCAAACTTAAGAATTAGTAAGCAGGAGGTTTGGTTGGTAAAAACAGAGGATTTCTTAACAAAGAAGAAAATTGATGTCGGAATAACATATAGATCATAAAATTGGGGGGAATGGACAAGGGGGTAAAGCCAGAAACTTTTATTTGAGGGGAATGAGATTGAATTTCAGGGATACTTACAAAAATCTACCTCTATGTATTAAAATTACAGTTATCCCCTAACATTAAAGAGGGGTCTCTTGTAATTGAAGCAACTAATTGATGGTGCTATTTGCAAGACGAAAGCAAACCTCAAGGTAATACTTGTGATTTCAATAGATGGAGGAGGCTTTCGGTAATTAGAAAAAACCTCAAGCAGGATTTTGGTAATTATCAACTTTTACAAAATATAAAAGATATTACTATTATTTTTATCTCGGATGGGGGGTTGGGGACTAAAATCTTTTGAATTTCAATAAAAGTCATACAAGAAGTAGCTCAGTATAGATTGGAAAAGGTCCAAGTTTGGACCTGGCTTGTGTAGGTTTTGAGAAGAGCTTGAGCCCAATAATTCTTATTCGTAGGTCCACAAGCCTTCTTTCTTTTAAAATTTATTTATATACATAATGATACATACATCTAATAAAAATAATATATTTTTGATCAAAAAATAAAAAAATATATTAATATTCGAGCTCAAGCCTCATTTTTCTCTTGGCTCATCAAGCCTGAGCTTCGGCCCAGAAAAATAGCCAAGCTCGGACTGTTGGCATCTGTAGGTCCTGTTGTTCCGACCAGTCTCTAGTCGGTCCTTTATGTAGAAGAATATATGATATATAATCTACTTCCAGGGAACCAACAATTCCACAGTTTTGCCAAACTTTCAATTGAAAGATAATATCACAAGGAAAAAAAAATGGAAAATTTTTATTTAGAAACCGAACATGTACAACAAGGGACAAACCTAAATCAGCAGATATAAGTGCCTCCCCTTCATAATTCGGACCAGCCAGCACAGCTCCAGATGGTGAAATAATGACACTACCACCAGCGCAAACAACAGAATCTGGCATGAGATCTTCTTGGCCAGTAAAAACGTACTCGGGTGGAGGTGGATAGTCTTTTCTTCTGCAGAACTGGTTGGCAGATAGAATGAAACACCCTCCTTCAAGGGCGATGTGGGTCATTGATGCTTGCCACACGTCTCGGGCATCAGCTGTGGGTGCACAGTATATTTCAACACCTGTAAAACGCGAACCTCTAAGGAATTAAAATGCCAGCCTTCGAATAAAGCAGCATAAAGGAAAAAATAGATAATTTAAACGAAATATACAGGCCCATAATTATGGAATCAGTAATTACATTATACCAAGACTTTGGTTGAGCATCATGTTATAGCACGTTCAAGAGCTTCAAGCTTTGCTTTTGGGCAAAAGGATTTTGTAAGTTCTAGAAATAAGATGCTTGGAGCTCACAAGCTCCTAAAAAGAAGGAAAAAGGAAAAGTAAGCTTCGCTCAGCTTATATGTCTTAACTCTACAAAGTAAAATGACGCAAGCATCCTTAAATATATTTTTTTTTTTTTTTTGGCATATCATATTTCTACCAGATCAAGAAATGTTTATTTTTACACGATATTAACTTCACCATATCATATTTCGTCGGTGTTATACTATGAAGAGCCTATAGACTCTCGCTCCCAAATTATCTTATAAGTTGTGGGATCTAATTTTATTCAAACACTTTAACATCTTATTGTTAAAATAAGATCTAAAAATATCTACAAGCTCTAGAAAGTTACAAAGCCATTTAAAATAAGCTCAGCCAAACACCCTCTTACAAGATAAAAATTTCAGTTTTCTGGATCAAACTAATGTCTTTCAATAATTTTGTGTTTTGCTTTAGCATAGTGAAAACACTTGAAAAGGGAAGCAAATAAATCTAACCTTTAGCATACATTGCTGTTCTTAAAAGCGGCATTCTGTTTTCCCAACAAATTGCAGCACCGATTTTTCCAAGTGGTGTCTCAAAAACAGGAATTGTTGATCCGTCACCAAATCCCCAGATTATGCGCTCCAATCCCGTTGGCATTACTTTCCTATGCTTTCCTAGGAAATGACCTTGAGAATCAAAAAACAGAACAGTGCAGTATAAAGTATATCGATCTCTCTCTATTACACCCATCACTAGATATACTTTATATTTCCCAGCCATAGCAGCCAAGCGATCAACCTCAGGACCTGAAATAAAACAATAAAAATCAGGCAATGCGATAACATATGACAACCTATCTATATATAATGTTGAACTTCTACATTTTAAAACTTGTCTTATCTGAACTGCAATCAAGTAATGATAAAAATACGGGACGATCCGATAATTAAAGCCTGTGTTGAACATCACAACTCAAATGACAAATGACGCTCTCCCAAAATCAACTTTACTATAAAACTTATGAAATGTAGTTAATTCTCAACAGCCAATCTTGCTGATTTGAACTGTAAAGACACATCCTTACCAGGAACATCGATAGCTGAGGCATGATATTTCTGGAACTCCTCTTTACCCTTGGCTGTACGGTTACCAATTGTAACACCAAAAGTTGATCCACGTGGATAACCACCAATGAATGCTTCAGGAAACACAACTAACTGAGAACCATATGAGGCTGCTTCAGCCAGCAGCTTCTCAGCTTTATCTGAAGACATAACAGCAAACAGTTATGCTTAACTTAAATACAATAAACCAAAGGCATAAATTTGGTATAGATGAAACAAAAGGCGGTACTTAAACTCAAGTAATCAAGAAAGCATCTAGAAAGTGAAAAGGCAGTCTTCAGCTCATATAGTACTTCAACTTAGTACTACGAATCAATTCTTATATGTGCTAACTGAACTAGATAAAGAAACAAACTGAAAGATTACGAGTGGTTATTCATAATACCCTGTCCCATATGGAATAAGTACTGAAAAAGGGAAGTTCATTGTAATTTTGATCCCATAAATATGCCTTAATTCAATTTTAATCCCATTCGTTTCACTTTTCTAAATTTTGGTTCCATAAATTCTATTTTTTAGCAATTGTGGGACTTTTTCACTTTCCGCCAATTATTTAACAGAGAAAGTCCACATGAGGCACTTGGTCATTAAATCTCAAGTTATTGTTGATTTTGGAAGGAAGGAATCGTGTGTATTGTGACTGCATATTATTTTGGAGGGAAAATAAACTATACAAAAAGGAATAATTAGGGCAAAGAAATAAAATTGGGGTTGGGGTTCTTTCTTGGCTGTTGAATTCCAAAGAGATCAATGACTTAAGAAGGGGCCGCAATACAGTGCTTATCTAAATAGATTTAATGGTCACGTGCCTCGGCGCGTGCTTTTTTTATTAAACAATTCGACATAAAGTGAAACAAAAGTCCCGAAATGGCTAAAAAAATAAAACTTATTGGACTAAAATTGAGAAAAGTTGAACGAATGGAGTCAAAATTGAACTAAGGCATACTAATGGGACCAACATTGCAATTAATCTTGAAAACTTCATAAGCTTTGGCTAAATACTCATGTGCATGTATTGGATATCCCTCTTGAGAAGTTGCGGAAAGTCCAATATCAAGTAGCACTCAACGGAGTTCAATGTCACTATCACATCAGAATACCATAACTAAATGCTATGTGGGACAAGTGCTAAGAGCATAGGAGCCACTCTCGAACCCGCACTAGCCACCTTTAGAATTCTTACATCTAGCGGTTGATCATAAACTATGTCACTCGGCAATGAGGACGTCTTTCTAAAGGAGGGGTGACTGTAATACCCCATCACACGTGAAATAAAAACTAAAAAAGTGAACACCTCATAAGTTTTGCCACAAAGAATCATCAACATTCATTGAATATTCCGTTTGGGGGAGTTGTCTATAGATTCAATGGCAACTCTCACGTCAAACAGGCTTGTTGGCTCAGGGCATGACATCATGTGTGAACTTAAAGAAGAACAAAGCATCCAATCTCCTTTCCAAACTTTCCATGATCCTTTACCATGTTTTGGATTTGGAATATTCAGAAACATAGAAACAGACAATAGACGAGCATATTCTCATCCTCCTTGGAAACAGTCAGATTCATATTAAACTACTTATAGAATAAATAAGTATAGCCATTTACACCATTCAATCATCAGAACCTCAGTGTATTTTAAGTTTCACCAGCTGAATGGTTAACCTCAGTAGTAACGTATCCTTAAAGCTAATCACTCTTCTAACATTGTTGGCAGACTCAATAGGGATGACAATAGAAGGCCCAATAGTATCTAATAGACAATATTTCTCAACATTACATGGAATTGATATGTGGAGTGGTTATCTGATCACCAAAGGCACAAGAATTCTAAACTCTTGTTCCCACATTATGCTCCCTGGCAATACAGTTCCTCAAGAATACACTAAACAATATAGTCCCCTGTTCTAACCCACCCCCACCCAGCCCTAAAACACAATACAGAAACATCATGTTAATTTAACAAATACATGTAAAGCAGAAAACCATTCACTCAAGACTCTTCTAAAGTCAGAAATAACAAAAGAAACCAATCTGAACCTTCTCACTTCTTGCTTCAACATTAAAAAACCCTAAAAAAAAATTCAGACATGCATGTAATCGAGAGAAAATAAATAAGTAACCAACCAAACCCAAGATAACCCTTTTTAGCATCCTACCTCCCAATTCAATATTAATCAATCTCAGACATGCATGTAAACCCAAAAACAATCAGACAAACAAAAACCCCTTTTAAATTTTTTTTCTCAATTTCTCAATTCAACATCCAAAACAGTAGTAGCAAATTCAGACATGCAAGAAAACCAGCAAGAACAGGGCAGAAAACAAGAAATGCGAAAAAAGGGAACAAACCAAGAGTGGCGGGGATGTCATAGAAGACGGTAGCCGCCTGGACCACAGTGGCGCGTACGGTGGGGGCGGAGGCGTCGGCCCCCATATCAACCTCAGCAAACGATGGCCCTTCATTCACAGCTGGGTTTGGAACTAAAGACATATCTCTCAGCCGTTCCGACAGCACCGCTGAACCTTCTGGTGTTTGATTTTGATTCTGAACTTGCGTGTTGAGTGGAGAAGACGAGGGTCAGAGTACTGTGTGAGGCGTGTGAAAACTGCATTTGTGAGCAAGATTTGTACTTGAGTAATAAATTGAAGTTGCTTGTCGGGGCCTGCTGGTTTCAAACCCGAGTGGTATGGCTTGGAAGGTTGGAAAACTATTTAAAATTTCCTTTTATTTATTTGGGGATCAAAATAAAGTTAAATGTTATCGTGGATATTATACATATATATATATATATATATATTGATGCGGGTCGGATTCGAAGCTGATCGACATTCATCGGTTTCTCAGGTTGAGTGAATAAGTGATGATATTCGAATGGGAAGTTGGTCCTGCAACAAGGGAAATGACCTCCGATGCTTAAGTCAGTAGATTGATTTTGGGGAGATTCGAATAGAGTAAGGGTACTGTATGTAATTAATGCATGGCCCCTTGCCATAAATGCAGGGATATTTATACTATGTTAAGGTAGACTGCACTCCTGTGGGCCCACCAGGCCAAGTAGGTCGTTGAGAATCGACATAGGCGATCCGTAGACTTAGGGGTAGGGTTCATAGACGCTAGCTGGCGTTCCATTAATGAGGTATGAGATTAGGTGGCTCTCCATATCTTGTCTGATGGAGCATTTAATGCCAGTAGGGATTCGTTGAACCCGACATGGTCCAGGTCGGTAATGGTATCGATCCAGAAGAGCTGAGAAGCTGGTTTCGAACCTAGAGAGATAACGACTTGCCCGGGTCGATAGGGAGAGGAACTAGTAGAGTCGGACGATGTCAGACAACTTGATCGGGAGAATTTGAGGGGAATCAATCGGGGAGTAAAAGGGAGCTCGTCCCCGAAAAAGGAGGTTGGATTTTCGATTGGAATTATGTCACGTTTTATATATATATATAGTGTGTGTGTGTATTGAAATATTTAAACATATATTTTGATTATTATTGTGTTACAAATATATATATTTTAATCATTATATTAATATAATGATTTATACTAAAACAAAGTTTATGGGATTATACTAATAATGAAATATGAAAATAAATAAATAAATAACAACAACAACAATAAAGCAAATCCTAAAATAAAATTTAGGATAATTATACCTACACCCTTGAGGTATAATGTGATTACAAATTGATTTTTATTATTGTAAAAGTTACAAATATTACCATACGATATATATCAACTTGATAAAATTCATCTTTATTAAAGAGAATGTGATTTTGAATTGTATTTTTGATGTTTTCAAAGGGATTTTTAGATGAGTTTTGTATGATTTTGACAAATTACAAATTATATATAAAATCAGTTTTCATACATATATATATATATATATATATAGTGGTAGCAACTAGCAATATATTATAGAAGGTAATTAGTTATGATAGTGTAAAATAAAATTATTCCAGAAAGATTGGTGAAATAACAAAATTGATTGAGGAAACTTGTATATCTCTTGATGGCTAGATTAACTACTATAATTGCAAAAAAAGTTATTTTTTGAACATTTCTATTAAAATTTACAATATTGCCTTAAACTTTGATGAGGTATTTATAATTTTTAAAATAAAAAAAATTAATTTATAATTATATATACTTATATTATACTATAAGAATTGTAGGCGTAATTTACCCTTAAATTTAATATACTTTTGGCATGTTCTCCAATGCAATTTCACAATATGGTGATACTTCTTCAAAACATATCCCTTAAAATATTATAAAATAAAATCAAAATAATCTCCGATAAGAAAATTAAGAACGAAAAGTTTTCCTCTCCTAACGATGATTAATTTTACACTTTCAATCATTAAAAATATCTGGTTACATTGTTGCCGTATAAATTAGATTTTCATCCAAAAAAAAAAAAAAACAAGAAGAGGAGGCGGCGCCGGCCGTACTTTGCCAGTGCAGTGCATGCGAAACAAGTAGTACTCGCGAAATGGAGACACGTGCACTCCCCAACCGCCGTCACGTGATCTTCACGTTGCTCACAAGCCCGGCCCGGCCGGAGAGAACACAACAAAAGCTTCACTCGAACAAAACACGAAAGAAAAATGGAAACTTGTCGGGACTTCTCACTTTCAGAATCAAATCAGTTCTTTACTTTGCAGCAACAACAAGAACAACACTCTCCCCTTCAAGAAACGTTGCAGATACAAAAAGGTTTTCTTTTTATATACTGCTAAGTAGTTGTTTTTTTTTTTTGAAGAGATATGAGTGATCGAATGAGAGAAGAATAGGGCCCGTTTCGAGGAATAATAACAACAATAATTATAGCAATATTGTCCCCATGGAGATTTCGATTGCGGAGGCGTCTTCTATGTTCCCGGGTTTCCGGTTCTCTCCGACGGACGAGGAGTTGATTCAGTATTATCTCAAGAAGAAGCTTCAGGGCTCTGAAGATGGTGTTGATCAGGTCATCCCCGAGGTTGATATTTGTAGACACGAGCCCTGGGATTTGCCAGGTTCTCTCCTTCTCTCTCTCTCTCTCTCTTATTTTTTGGTACTTTATATATCATATAGGATGTATACATGAAAAGGGTTCCTCATTGTAACTTAATTTTACTGTCCATCCAGATTTTCTTTCTTCTTTCTAGGTCCGTTGAAGAAATTAGGAAATATGTATTTTTTGTATCTTCGGTGGAGTTGGGGAAATAAATGCATTTATCACGGCCTCTTCGTTTGAGCTGATTGTGGGTTTAGATACTTTCTGTGTATGTATTCATATGCATGTATATCTGTGTGTATAGGCATGCTCTCGTGCGCCCGCGCGTGCGCGCACACACACACTCTCTTCCTTAATATTAGGTTGCCACGGGAGCTTTAGCTAGAATGGCCTTGATATCAGATTATGGTAAAGATTGTGTATCATTCAACTCTAGAAATGGAGTCCATAGCAATCCCCTGCGGCTGGATTACTTGTTCTTGAAAATTTGAAGCGGACCCTATTAGTTGAAATGGTATAAATTCATAGATTGAGAACATTAAAGATAAAATCTTGATGTTACTTATATCCTAAGCTTCTAAATATTCAAGGCTTCCTAGAGTTGAGCCAAGAATGAATTTAAGAATTTCTTTCGTTGTTTGCAAATAGGCTTCATGTAAAAGAATCTTGATTAGGTTCTCAAAATGTGGAGTTTATGCAGGCATAGGATTATTCTTTTAACTACAATCAACAAATTTGCACCGTTGGATCTTATATGATGATGTCAACATTTTTACTTTACTATATTATCATATTTTGGTTTACAGTTAAGTTGGGTATATACACAATTAGGTGACTTGAAATTTTCCACCAAATTGTTCTAATTAACCAAGTTGTTATTGCAACAAATACAGTTACATGACTTTTTCGATGACAAAGTTTGGGGAAAAAAATGAGAATTCGAACATATATTGACTTTATGTTGGTTAAAGAGGAAATAAATTTCTACTTGTCCCTACAACAACATTGCGTGGGGGACAAAATTATTTCATAACTTCCTTTTGTATTTCTTTTGTTATTCACCAATGAGATGTTATGTTCTTTGGTATATCTTGTTTGGCTTGATAACTAATTGGTTCTTCATTCGAATTCGATCAGCTCAATCTGTCATTCAATCTGAGAATGAATGGTTCTTCTTCTCTCCTCGTGGGAGAAAGTATCCAAACGGCTCTCAAAGCAAAAGGGCAACAGAATCCGGTTACTGGAAGGCAACAGGAAAGGAACGCAGTGTAAAGTCGGGTCCCAATATAATTGGGACAAAGAGGACTTTAGTGTTCCACATGGGCCGGGCACCAAGAGGCCAAAGGACAGAGTGGATAATGCACGAATATTGTACAAGTGAGAAATCTCAGGTCAGTAATACCTACCCCCCCCCCCCCCCCCCCCCCAAACCCCCAACCAAGACTCACACAAACACGAACACAAACACAAACACAGACAATTTTTCATTTTCTTGATCTTTGTTTTTGATAAGTATTAAGGCCCTTTTTCTTTTAGGAATGATATCAATTTGTGGAAACTTTAATTGTCGCTATGTTGTGTAATTTGTGTAATTATATGCGTAGTTAGTGGCAGGGGAGGGTGGTGTAATTGAACTTTCGTTTTATCTTAACTGATATTGATGTTTCTTATGAGTAAACATAGGATGCTATGGTAGTGTGTCGCCTTCGAAAGAACAGCGATTTCCATTTAAATGACAATCCAAGAAGGAATTCTCCCAGTGAAGTAAATAATAGTACGGCTACGTTATCTGGTGGCGAACAGTCGGGTGTGGTTGAAGAGCCAAAGGTGGCTGATAGCCGTTCAAAAGAGTGTAGTAGCAGTACCAACTCTAGTCATTCTGTCGTGAAACTTGATACTAGCTCTGAGTCGGACGAAAAAGCAACAAATGAAGTATCTCAGCACGAATGTTCGAGCCTCAACAAGGTTTGTTTGGAATTTGAATGGATGTGTTTCTTTATTTGTCTATGTAGTTTCATTCTTTGGAACTACTAATTTTTAGAAAATGGTAAGGTAATTAGAGCGCCATCACTTCTAATTGCGTGCGATCATACAAATCTTCGCTCTTGGTCTTAAATTACACCTACATCCCTTGTAATTTATCTCCACATTGTAATCACCCCCTCTTTCAATCATTGCGTATAGTTTAATGATGCCATTGTGTAATTTTTCTTGCATATGCTGATTGTGCTATCCATGTTTGTCGGCAGATTCTATCAGTTTTTGATTAAATTTGATGGTCAGAAGGGGTATTGGTAATTCTAAGATAACCAAGAGAGGAAGTTTGTGTAATTACACATAGTTGCAGGGGAGAATGGTGTAATTGATCCTAAATTTGAGCACCGGTGACGTCCATTTTCTGGAGCCAAATTAGTTGATTCTCCACTCATGCTTCTACTCTCTCTCTCTCTCTCTCTCCCTCTCCCTCGCTCTCTCTCTCACAGGGTTCGGCTGAGGTAGAAGATTGCTATGCTGACATAATGAAAGATGACATAATTAAGCTAGACGACTCTTCATTACACACGAATCCCAGGCCCTTGACAGTGACTGTCACGAAGCCTCTCTCTGAAACGAAGTCTAAGCAGACAGGCGAAGCTACTCTTCCTGTCCTTCCATTCCAAGGGACAGCAAATCGACGGCTCAGGTTGAGAAGGCCAAGGCCGGGATCTTATCAGACACCGCGATACGAAATATACAAATTCAACACACAACATGATATTCCTATCGAGACCCCCCTCGATTCTCACTCTCAACAGAGACACGAGACTACGAAAATCAAATATCTGTCGGTGTTCATGTTTCTGGTCATGTTAATCTTGGCGATATTATTGCTGTTCTCCACGGAGGGCTCATGGATAAATGATAAGCTTCTAGACGCTTCCGAGTCTGACGGGTCGTCTGATGTCAAGTATGTTGTTAATCTTCCATCAATCTTCAAATGAAGCAAAGATTGTCTGATGATATGAGTATTGGGAAAACAGTTCAAGAAAAGGGGTATCATGTTTTGATATGTTCAAAGGGTGAGATCTTAATTACGTAAATGTTGGGATTTTAGAACGTTAAGATGATTTGCATATACAATCACAATCCACATGGTATTTGTATTGGATTGAGACGTGGGATTGATTGCTTGTACATGTATTGCTAGAAATGACCTAGTTTTACACATGTATTGCCATATTGTCTATTTATGCAACTATTGTGACTATCTCATAAAAAGTATTTCAATAAGCTATACTAGATTTGAACTATAATGTTTTCTTGTGACTATAAATTGTCAAAAAAAGCAATTGCTTACATTAAAATACATGACACTTTTAACCAGTGTCACAAAAGAAAAAAAAAATGATTTTATAATACCAGCTAAGCTGTCATGAATCTAAGTGTGGCAATAGCTTTTTTGGATACTTTATATTGTCATAAAGATATATTATAGTTAAAATTTGATATAATTTATTGAAACACTTATGTGAGCACCACAATAGATATACAATTGAGATCCTTTTCAAAACTTTTATATTACAAGTGTCAAATTAGATCATTTTTTTTAGTAGTGAGATCGGCCAAGAGAAACGAAGAATGAAGAGAATTGATCATTTTGATAGGTATGTTGGTGTCAAGGTTTGGTCCGATTCTGGCAAAACTCCTTGTAGTATAACAAATTGCAACTACCTGCTCAATGTTTGATTTTATATTATACGAAAATGGTATGATAAAAGTCACTTGCCTTTAGAAGGTATCTTTAATACTGAAAATAAAAGTTAGGGAGTATTTGTAATTTGTCACACCACCGGGAGTTTCGTAAGATGGATCTAACCTCTTAGAATAATCCATTCTATATTGGAAAATGGCAAAATGCTACGGGGTATCATTGTGTAAAGAATAAGTCCCTTAAATTGAAACATGCATCATTTCAACCAACCTAGCTAGATAAAGTTTAATATAGATACCATAAATGACTTATGTACTTTCGAGGTCCTGCGTTCGAATCTTCTTGTCCTTTCCCTTTTTCTTTTAGGTGAGTGTGTGCGTGCGTGGTGTTTCGTTGATATCTACAGGGTAGGGACATGAGATACCACTCACTTGGGTATATACCCGATTGATGTATACGTCGTTAGATTAATATGATGATATCACAATTCCACATTTTGACATCCTCGTATTTAGATCCAACGACTAATATACAACTTGGACATATACTTAAGTGAGTGGTTTCATATTCCCTATAGGGTGTGTCGAATTGATTGTGTCAAAGAAAACAAAATCGAGTTTTGTGTTTGCTTTTCAAGTTTCTATTTGTATTCCATGGTGGTGCTTGAATGCTACCTATTACTTTAAGTGAAATCTCAGCCCGCCGATCGAGTCTTGAATTAAACCTTTTAGCATCGTAAGTCATTTCTTATTCATTAGTTGTTGGACTTTGATAAGTGACATATTGACACCATATTTGCATAAATGGAGCTCACTCAAAACTCGAGCTAAAATTGACTGCCCCATTTGGATATCAAAACTTGATGATTTCAAGATTTGGTTAGTTTTTCAAGAGTAACTTGGCTAGTAACTCAACGATCACCGTCAAATGAGCCCCTGTCTTGCTAGGATGAAAACATGTGAGCTTAGCTGAGAGTGTCTCTGGCGAACATCCTCTGACGCTTAAATCAATGACTGGGATAGATAATAGACTCAAGCAAAGAGTCTTATATTCTTTGGATGTGTCCATGTTATAACATGTATGGAGACATGGTTTTAATGGGACCCAACCTTAAGAAAAATTTAAAATTTAGAGTTATTTGTTTTTATTTAATGCTTAATTAAAAGACTTTTTAAATTTTCAGTGAAGTCCTTGAACCCCACTTGGCAAAAGGTGGCTCCGCCTTTGCAACAAATATATATATTTAAATGGCTATTGGAACTGTAGCCTAATGGTGGGGTTCGAACTTAACACTATTGAAATATTGAGTTCGAACCCTATTGGTCTCTCTCCTTTTCATTTGGGTGAGTATGTCTGTGTGTGTGGTGTTTCAATTAATATTTATAGAGTATTTCGGATGGATGTAATATATGTATTTAAATGATAATCATAATTCAAAGACTTGCATATATTAGTAATATTTCTTACTTTTGTCTACTAAATATTTTTTTCTTCCTAACAAACTGCATGTGGCATTATTCCCTCGATTTGCTAATATACAAATAGTGGTTGTTAATTATCAAAAAAAAAATAGTGGTTGTGATTCCTTGGACGGCTACCATCGTACTATATATAGGATGTAAAGGATCATTGGGTGGCCGTAGATTGAAGATTAATTCAATATATAATGTGAGCCCTTTAATTACAGGTTGCTAACAACGCTATTAATGACATCAACTTTTGTTAGAAGGCAACGTTTTTTCTTATATCCAACACTTTGATGCATTGTATGAAATAGTCCACTATATTTATGAAAGCACGCTTTTTACTAATAGAATAATCCATAATAGATTTTATGAAATCTATCACGGGACTATGTTTTTTAAGAATATTATTTGTTACAAATCCACTAGGTGAGATGTCATGGAACTGATTGTTGCTTTAGTTCAACTTTAATGAAATTTCATAATATATCCGTGACAAACATATTCATCACAAATTTTACGTTAGTGAAGCATGTAATTTCTTGTAGTAGTTCTTTGCAAATTTCATGAAATTTATCAGATCACATGATTATTTTATGATGAATTTTGTTCCATCACAAATTTGTTAATAAATTTTTTCTGGTTAATTAGTGTTTTTTCTAATAGATTTTCATCAAAACTTCATCAGAAATGTCTTCTCTCTATGATTAGTCGTATTTGTTGCAAAAGTTTCATTAGTAAAGAATGGTTTCTTGTCGTGGATATAGCGTATGAAATTTGTATATAAAAGTTGGAAACTAACCAAACTTTGGCCAATAATTTGTGAAGGTTTACTTTATTGTATACGAAAATAACTTGGAATATCAAAATCTATATGTTGCGAGTAGATACCAAACATGTATTGCCTTGAACCAATTTCTGTGAATGAAAAATTAATTGTATTAGTAAACTAATTAAACTAGTATTAATATTTTAATGAAGTGAACATGAAAAGGTAAAAAATCACCATCCAAATCTTTGGAATGAGGAATATCTGTCTCTTAGGTTAAATTAAAGACTACATGTGTGTGTATATCTATCTATCTATCCATCCATATGTATATATATATATATGGGGTGGTCTCAATGTGGTGGCCTAAAGCGAAAATTGAAAAATGGGTCTGTGATTTATCTTTATCTTAGAAGCATATCATACATTATTAATAAAAGAAATATTAATAATTAAAACAAATTACAATATGAAAAAAATATTATTTACTATATAATAATACACAATATTATTTAAAATTTATTTTTTGTGAATAGAAGAAGATGCGCAAAGAATTGTGATGATAAAATAAAATTTGAATAAGTTAAATATAGCTCATTGCAAAAAAAAATAAAATCCGTGGAATGGATTAATTGCATGCATATTCCCCACAATCTTGTCCTAAATTCTCCACAAAGTATCCGTTGGCCAACTTCTCGCTCTTCCTTTATTCCAGAATTGTTGTCAGATTTCTTTGTCAATTGCAAGTTTTTAACATAAATTGGGCTATTTAGGTTGACATTTATTTTTTCAAGTGGACTTATGAATTTTCACTAGATATATATGTAGTATATATATATATATGTGTGTGTGTGTGTGTGTGTGTGTGTGTGTGTGAAATTATATATGGAGCCCCCAAAATTTGGGGCTTAAAGCAAGAACTTGGGTTGCTTCACCTTAAAGCATAGATTGAATTTACAAAACATTTTCAATCTCGTTTTAATTTCACCTGCAGGGAGCCATGTATTTATGTTAAATCATCAGTTTTTCCTTCAAAATTTAAAAATTCTCAATTTTTTCATGTCACATGGCCAACACGCCACAGTTTTTGGTGAAAATCGAATCAAAATTAATGCTGATTTTTGAAACTTACGGTATAATGGACAAAATATAAAGGCTATAAATGAAAAAAGGGAATCAACTTGCAAGTTGGCATGACAGATTTTGCAATTTTCATATTTGTTCACTGGAATTCTGTTTATTTAAGAATACTTTAGAAAAAACCAAAAAAATTTGTTTGGATTTCTGTAGAAACTCCGCTCGAATTCCACCATAAATTTTGTTGAATAAAAAAATATTAGAGTAGTTGCCAGCAAGCCAATGACATCGGCGATGCTATTAAACACTCTTTGTAACAAACAGACTTTTCAATTGATAATAAAAATGAAAGTTTATACTTTTTGGTCACTTTCATCATAATGTGTAAGTTATACATATATGGTTGAAGCTCCTAGATCACATAAGGCTATGGGACTTGGCCTCGTATAGAGATGAAAGTCTTGAAACAAGTCTCTAAGGCGTGATTTAAATTACTCCAAGTCGAAGAGTCTAACCAATACCAGGAGCATTAACATGACTCGAATTAAAACTTGTACTTATAACATATCTCAAATGGGAGGATATCTTATTTCATAGACATCGAATGTAGAGACATTCATATGCATAAGTAGGTGCTCATTAAAGAATAAGTTCACTAAGGATCTCATCGAGAAATACCTAAATTGGAGCGCTAGTTGCACATCAAATTTAGTATTGTTTCTCAACTTATGGTGTGCATTAATTAGTCCTTAGACTTGAGGCTCTACAATAATCTTGTACATGTGAATTTATACTTTGATATAGACACTGATCCCGTGGCAGGTCTTATGGAAACTATGTTGGGCATATATCTTCCATGTATAAAGGTTTGTGAGAGTCAATAAAGAATCCATTTGCTCACCTTGTAGAGTGAGTGAATCTCCTATGTGTTCTATTTTAACTAGTCTACGAAAATCCGTGACCACAGTAGAGACAATGATTAGAAATAAATTTTCTAGATCGATTGTCGAAAAGACTAATTATAAATAAGAACCATAGAATTAAGGTTAAAAATTTTTCTGATAAATCCCATATCATGTACCTCAATCGGGAGATTAGATAGTGGAAGGAATGTATTTGCACAGCAAACATAAGCAGATAGGTCCACGCATTACACTTCACCTATTGACTAGGCGTCGTGGGCTTGTTGTTGGACATCGACCGCGATAGATGAGTACTATGAATTAGAATGAGTTCTAATTTATAAGTTAATCAGTTGATTAATTTATCATCTAAAATATCGCAATGAGTTGCGAGCTCATTTCTAATCGATTGGTGAACCTAAGGGGTCGCACACAAATGAATGAATAAACTCCTAAACGTATATGAAATATTTAATTGGATTAAATCAAAATGCTAATTTAATTATTGAGATGCAATATATTTGATTGATTAAGTTAATTAATTAATTGATGGATTTAATTGAATGAATAAACTGATTTAATTAAATTAAATTAAAGAGTTAATTTAATTGAGCTTAAGAGCCCAATTCATTAATTAATTAGATATTAATTAACCAATAGAATATATTAAGTTAATTGATTGGTTCAATTAAATTAAATAATTAATTAATTGAATAAAGTTAAATGGTTAATTGAACCTTAAGGCCCAAGCCCATTAATTGATTTGGTGGATTAATTCAATTTAGTGAAATTGATGGAAGAATCAATTAATTTAGAATTAGTTGATTAAGTCAATTAAATAGAGATTTAGTTGATTTAAGATTAACATAAGAATATAGATTCTTATCCTAATCGAAGTAAGAAATCAAGAGGGAATCTATTTTCTAAATTGTTGGAAATAGATTAAAAGATATATATACACGAGGATATGTATATAAATAGATGATGTATCATACTTACTTAATATATATCGTATAATACATATTTATACACACACACACACATGGATAGACATTGTCGACAATCAGATTTATATATTTCAAGTCTTGGTTTCTCCAAAAGCCGTGAACAGTGCCCAATAATGAGATGAAATTGTTCATCAATTTTATTTTTGTGGGCATCGGTTTTTGGCTTCCCTTATGCATCGATTCTTTGATCAATTCATGATTATAGAATTTGGATGTGTTGATAATCATATTCACCATTCTCAATTTATTCTTAAAGAAATTTAGAATTTATTTTAAAAGTTAGAATAGAAATAGTTTCATATACATAAAGACGGTTTTTGGTTCGATTCCAACATAAAATTGAGAATCAGAGGAGATCCGTTCGTGTGAACTATCTTTAGAGGGAGAACGCTTAGACTCCTATACGTGTGAATTCATACAGTGCGGTTCGATTGATCAAGCGGGAATTCAAGGATGACTCGTATTTGAATACAACAATTTCCTACATCAAAGGATGACTTAAAGGTATAATTTCGTTTGTTTTTTATTAAACATCTTTGTTGTTTGCATAAGATCCGCGTCGCAATAGCAACGGGATGCGTTTTGACATAATTGTTATGTGTTAAATTTTTTATTTCCACTGCGTTAGTATTCTGAGCATATGCGAAACTAACAAAAAAATTCAAAAACATTTTGGAAGGATATCCACAGAATTCCAAAGAATATTTTTTATATACTAAAATGAAAAAATCTAATTGATACTCCGGCAAAAGCATAATCGGACGGATTCTCCACAAGAATAGCGAAAGCAGCAAAGGATTTTTCAGCAGATAACTTTTCGTCAAAATTCCATTGTATTCTCCATTTTTCATCTATTTTTCAACAGATTTCTTTGGAAGTTTGTAGCTTTTTTTTAATTAATGTGAATTATCAAACGATGAGACCTAACTCAACTGGTGAAATTAAAAATCCATAATTATATTCTAGGATTGGGTTTCCCCACAAATGCATGTGCAGATCTTTAATTTTCAATACAAATTTACTAGTTTGATAGTTTGATAAGCTCTCATGAGCTACTTATGCAACCACCCTTGATATTTATTTGTTTGGAAGAAAAGAAGAAAAAGAAAAAAGATGCCTTTAACATGTAACAACTTGATCATGTATTACCCCTAGGTTGGAAGGTAAGGAGGCAGTGATCGCCGGCGCCACCCGCGGCATCGGCAAGGCGACTGCAAGACTCTTCGTCAAGTACGGAGCAAAAGTAGTAATCGCAGACATTGACGACGAACTCTGGCAAAAAGTAAGCCAAGAATTGGGAGAATCAGCCACGTTCGTCCACTGCGACATAGCTAAGGAATCTGACATATCCACCGCCCTCAACATGGCCGTCTCCTCGTATGGCAAGCTCGACATCATGTTCAACAATGCCGCCATCCTAGGAACGGCCAAACCCAACATCCTAGACAACGATCTCTTCGAATTCGAGCAGATCATCAACGTGACACATTCGTCCACTGCGACGTAGCTAAGGAATCAGACATAGTCGCCGTCGTCGACACGGCCGTCTCCTCGTACGGCAAGCTAGACATCATGTTCAACAATGCCACCATCATAGGAACGGCCAAGCCCAACATCCTTGACAACTATCTCTCTGAATTCGAGCAGATCATCAACGTGAACCTTATCGGCGCCTTAATTTCTAGGCACCAAACACGCTAACGGTAGCGTCTGCACCACCATGGGCGGCGTGCATGGCCAACCACGGCTACACGAGCTCGAAGCAAGCGGTGGTGGGGCTGACGAAGAACACGGCCTTTGAGCTCGATCTGCAAGCACGGGATACGCGTTAATTTTCTGTCGCCTTACCTTGCCGCCACGCCTCTATCCATGGATTTCTACAAGCTCGACCACGAGGGTGTGCGCGGCGTTTATCGAAACTTCAAGAGGGTGCTCACGGTGGAGGATGCGGCCAAGGCGGAGCTATTCTTGGCGAGCGACGAGTCCAATGTTAGCGGGCATAACCTTATGGTTGATGGTGGCTTCACTGTAATGAATCCTGGTTTCTGCATTTTGGGGGATCTGCGTGATCAATGAGGTTAAAATGTTTGAGACTTTGGAGTAATATCGTTGGGTTCAAGTGATGATTAATTATTTGTGTTACTACTCACTACAAGAGAATAAGTAAATTTCTGACAATATAATAAGTGATAATAAAAAAAATTATTATTAATTATATATATTTGGTGACAATAAATTGATATTGTCACTAAACATAGTATGCATAATGCCAATGGTGACAATTTATTATGAAAAGATAGTAACATAGTACAAAAGTGATCATTAATGACGTGTTGTGACAACTCAGTGGCAATGGAATTTTGTCACAAAATCCTAATAATAATTTTTATTATCACCAAGTTATCACTATAGGTGTGTCACTAATTATTAATGGTGACACCTAAAACACTACTTTTTGTTACCATTGAATGATATTGTGACAATATAAAAATTATTATTACCAAAAAAACTTAATTAGTAATAAAATAGAATGTTTGTCACTTTATACAATTATTGGTGACAACTTTTATATTGTCACTTTTAAATCTTGTCAATAATATTATTTTATAGTGATTGTTCACACAAAATTTCAAGTCTGAAAATTACAAGATAGGAAAAATATATGACAAATATTTGAAGAGGATATGATTTAGTGAAAAATAATCCCTAAAAGATTAATCATCTTATTCTTTTCTATGATTTCATTTGTCACTCTAATAACACGATTTGTAAGCGTAGTAGCTTGATTACGATCAAATGTCGAAAATTTCGATAAATACCGTGAAAGATGCCATAAACATTGTGGATTTGACTTGACTTTGACTTGGAGAAAAACGCGATTTGCCAGTTTAACACTTTGATTGCAAATCGAACACTGTATTTTGATGATTTTTGCTAAGAACATCTTGAACATTGCCTTAATCACCGTGAATTTGATTTGGAAGAAACGTCAAAACGCAGGGCTAACACCTTGATAGCAGATGGAACGCCTTGATTTGATGACTTTCTTGAAGAACACTGGGAGTTTCGCCTGAATCTTCACGAATCTACTTGAGCTTGACTTGAAAGAACGTTGGGATCTTTTTGGCTTCTCTTGCTCTAGAAGACCTCTTAATGTTTTCTTTTGAGAGCCAAATCACCCTTATTAATAAGTGTTTATGCAGGGTCTTCGGGCTGCTACCGACTTCTTCGGTATTTATTTCTTCAATATAAATGATTATTAAAAAGAAAAATATCATTTATTTGTCATTATTTGATTGGTTCACGCGACTAAATAAGCCACTTGTCACCATTTGATTGGTTTTGGACTTTCGGGCTGCAAGACTTGATTTGATTAGTCAATATATTTCATATCGACACGTGGCGAAACCTTATTTACTGGTAAAATAAATATTTAAAATATCAATTAAAATTAACTATTTAATATTGGAATTAAATTTGAAGAATTCCAAAATATAAAATAGAAAATTTAATTAATATTTAATAATTTAATTTACACTTGTTAATTTTTTATTGGACGAAATTTAATCACCAACAGTTACTATTGTCAAGCTCTTGTTATAATTCATTTTTTTTTTGGTAATATTTAGATATTGCTCTCGCAATTTCGGATGATGGATCATTAAAAGTTACTCCCTCTCCCAACAAGTGTACTTTTTGAAATTCAAACTTGTATTCTTATTCTTATGGGGGTTAAAATTACTTACCATTCGGCCAAGAGCTTGTTAGTGCTCTTGTTATAATCCAACCATATAAGATGTTCAAATGTATGAGTAAATAAAGTTGAAGTTTTGTATATAGAAAAGTTGCAGTTTTGATCCCAAATCACAACGTGATTTGAGGTCCGATAGGGAATTTTTTATAATAGCCAAAAACAATCGTGCGCATGCAGATCATTTTTCCTATATTATATATATATATATATATATATATATATTTATATTATTTAACTTTTTTATATAGTATTTTCCTTAAACTATATTAATTAATTTATACTATATTCTTAATATATATTTTAACTATTTTTAAAAAAAATTAAAAAACTATGTAATCACTTAAAAAGCCATCTCCTCACTTTAAAAGCTTCAAAATTTGTTATATGTGTACACAGTCCCTATTGTTTATTCTATTTTTCTATTTCAAGTATCAAAATCCAAACAACATATTTGACACCACAAGCACCTAATCTTCTCAAAAAAAAAAAAAAAAATTTAAAAGTGTACGTGAAAAATGAGGACCACGCCGTACCGGCGGATTATCCTTTTCCCCTGCAAAATCTTTCATCTTAAAGCCTTATCAATTCATCACCTACCAGTCTACTACTTTTTTTTTTGATAAAACTACCAGTCTACTACTCACTATCAAAAGCTTTGTACCATTAGAAAGGGGTATAGCCACAGAAAATTGCTAGTCAATACTGTCCCACTACGCATTGATTATCAGAGTAATAATATTTTTAGGCAATGCTCTAGTCATGTATGATAGTAGTATTCTGATATGGTCGGATTTAGTACATAGAACACTTTATTCTGAATAAAAGTATATTTCAAATAAGATTGTCCAACATCCATTTAAAGATCCAAGTAAAAGGTGTGTGAGTACTGATCGGATCTTACTCTGCAAGGATGGAATACACGTGAGTCTAGGTGAAAGTGTCCCCCGCAAAGACCCTTCGATGCTCAAGTCAGAATTCGAGCAGGTATTCGAAAGGTGATATTATGCGTAAAGTAAATTTGGAAAACTTATCTATTGTGAACAGTAATGGTATTCTATTTATAGAAATTGGAGATGGGTGTTCGTACAGAGGATATTTCTCGGCACGTGTTGTGGATGCGCCGGGTACAATCATTGTTAGAGAGGGTTATTTTCGAGACCACTTCGAGGATGATAGAGGACCACTCGAGGAGGGTGGAGACCTTTATTGAAGAGTCTAATAGTGGGGTTCGTGGAGACACTGATGAGCTATACTCGGATTGAAAGCCGAGGAGTATTGGTGAGTTATACTCGGCCTCCAAGGAGGCATTATACACGTGGCAAGTCGGGGGTCGGTCGCATATGTAACTTTCCTACATGTGGCAATCCGCTGTTGGTTTTAAGCTTTGAGTTGGCACCGACGTTGTTAAGTTGGCACCGACGTTGTTAAGCCGGACTCGGCCACGTCATATTCCATGTGAATTCACATTGCTAAAAGTAAAACCAGAGTTTATGATCACATTTTAAGTTATAACACATCATTGAAAATAACAAATAAATTTGAAATTTAATTTTAAAAAAAAAGTACTGCAGTGTCGGTACCATCCTAGGCTGGCCGGGTTGAGGATTTGGAGGCAACAGCAATCAACGGCGGCAATGCAGACGAAGCCAGCAGGGAGGCATGAGGGGGCGGTCGCCCTCCCTCAATCTCATATTTAATTAATTTTTATATGTATATTTTGAAAAATTTTAGATTTCGTCCCTTCTGTATAATGAAAATACTTTAAAAATGTTTTAAAATATTAATTAAAAGAAATAAATCGTTTACGATCTTATTTTCAGCTAATTAAATAAATAAAGCTAGCAGCGATATTCTCGTTTTAAAATATGAGATCTGCTGAGCTTCGATTTGTAATAAACAATTCCAGATTATTGCAATTTGCATCCATAGCATGTGAGCTTCTGTAGCATTAGTTGCCCAGCAATTACATGTGCAAATATTGTCTAATCTCCATGCACCATCAAGAGTCAGCATTTCAAATTATTTAAAATATTTCAAATTATTTAAAATATGAGCAAGTTGCAGACTTGATTAGTTATGCCACTATAAAATATAAACTTTTTAAAATTAAACACTTTACGAAGACCCTATTTGATTGGTTGTGATTAGATTGTATTATCTGTCGAAAGACTGACTCAGAAAATATGTATTTAACTGAGAATCACAAAGATTTATTTTCACTAGTGATTATTGGGTCTAACATTATATAATTTTATCTTCCTAACTATTATGCACGGAATTTATCACGATAAACAAGTACATAGTGAAAACCCATATTCTTCACAATTCAAATCAATGCTAAACCAACAAATATAATCAAAATCCAAACTGTGCGAGAAATAAAAGCAATCGCACAAACAAAGAACATAAGAATTTTTAGCATGAAAAATCCCTCCAATATAAAGGGTAAAAACCACGAGATTTACGAGACCCAAATAAATCTTCACTGTAATATGAGCAAATGTACATCAAATTACACTCCAACAAGTTCACAAATTTAGAACAAAAATCAGATCAGGAATTGGATCAAGAATGCAAGAGAATAAAAGATTAAAGGTTACCCGATGCCTAAAAATACAGTTGTTGTTCATGCTGCAATCGACGGACTTCTGATGTTCCAAATGTAAGATTCACTATACAAGTTCAAATTTGATGTCTTGTCGAGGTGCTGTCAAAATTTCAGTCAAATCAAAACATAAATGACCCACCGATTGAGTTTTTTTTTTGCTGAAAATTTTGTAACTACAGCTGTTCCCAACACACTCTCACGATTAAAAAATGAGAGCGATTAATGTCGGCCGACATACACACCCCTCCGTTCAACATGCTGCAGGAGGCTGGGTGTGAAATAAACGTGGGCTGCACCCCGACACTAACAAACTGTAGCTTTAACCTTATTCAAATATGCAAAGAGCACCAATACTGTATATATATAGGATGTAAAAGATCATTAGACGGCCATTGGTTGAAGTCTTGAAGACTC
This sequence comes from Petrea volubilis, assembly GCA_026212405.1. Classification (NCBI taxonomy): domain Eukaryota; kingdom Viridiplantae; phylum Streptophyta; class Magnoliopsida; order Lamiales; family Verbenaceae; genus Petrea; species Petrea volubilis. Next base: position 1,792,733 of record CM047886.1, on the reverse strand, counting down.
AATATATAGAGAGCTCTTTGAAGGTCACCAACACACTTAACTTGGGGGACAAAGCTAATCAATGGCCTCAACTTTTGTTAGAAGGTAACTTCTAATTTTTGCTTTTCTCACATTTATGCACATTTATGCACAGTATGTCGGTCACAAATTAGTTAGTAAATATTTTTTCGTTAAGTTTTGTTGTAGTTCTATCTTAATAGAATTTCGTCACAAATGTCTTATATGTGTAATAAAACTCATGAGCTACAATTTTTTTATTATTGTAGGGAGTACACTCTTGTAGTAATTATGCACGAACTTAGTGAAATTTGTCACATAATAATTAATATGATCATTTCATGGAAAATTTTGTCTCATCACAAATATATTAGTAAATATTTTATCATTAGTTATTATTTTTTTAATATAATTTGATTATAAATCCATGTCTTCTATTTGTGATGCAATTTTATTTGTCACAATTTTTTTTTTATAGTAAAGAGGCGTTTCTTTTTGTAGTGTATTTTATATAGAAAATTAGTTTATAAAAGTAGGCGACTAACAAAACTTTAGCTTGCCAACAATTGAAGTGGGTTAAGTTTATTGTTTATGAAAAATAAATTGGATTGTCGCAATCTATATCTTAAGTAGATGCAAAAGTGAATATTTACTAAAGTTAATTTTGAGTAAATAAGAAATTAAATGCACAAGTGAGTTAGTTTTACTATATTCATTTTTAATCTTCAATGGAGCGAATATGAACAGTTGAAAAGTCACCAACCCATTTGGAGTAATTGTGAATTGAAATGGACGATTTATATAGTTTAATAATTAGGCAAAAAGGATTGGACTCCTTTGAAGATTTCCAAGTCTTTGGAATGGGGAAATCAAAGACCACTTATGCCTGGCCATTAGGTTAAAAAAAAAAAAGGGATTTAAAATAGTCCTTTTTCGAACCAAATTTTGTAAGAAAGAAAAAGAAGGAAAAGATTTTTTTGATGAATAATATATATATATATATATATATATATGACAAGTTGACAACTTGTGTCAGGTTTTTTGTCTTAAATTTCATTGAATGGCCCTTCATTAAAGTAAATGTATGTCAGGAGTTGCGAAGACAATTTTATTGTAATATGTGTAATTTAAATTTGAAACATTGTAATGAATGTAGTGGTAAATAGAATAGGTATGATCAATTTATGATTTAATTGGTGTATTACTTGTATAAATTTCATGTCTTGGTTTACTTTCATGAAATGGGTTGAAGATGGGTTGGAAATGGATTGTAAATGAGTTTAATATGATTTTTAAGCGGTTCAATACATGATTATTATATGTTTAATCAAAGCAAAAAAAAGAAGAAAAATTTAAATTATTAGTTCTTATAATCTTTAAATGATTTTAAAATACTAAAATAAATTAAAATTAAATAAAAAAAATATTTTTTTTGTTTATGAAATAATTCATTTACAACTCGTAATCAATCCATTAACCACTCATTATCAATATCAACCAAATAAGACCCAACCCAATCCACTTTAGAATATATTAGATCCAATCCAACCCAAAATCGTATAAATTAAGTTGAACCCGCGATTCCTAACCTACTTTGCCACCACTACTCATGGGGATCGGATGTTGACAATTTCGTCGAACCATATGTAAAATCTTTATGTCAGCTTCATTCTATCACACGTTATTCTTTCCTTTGAATAAAGTCGGTACGATTTGTCCAAATTCTTAATAAATTAAACCTCGGTCCTAAACTTTTCGTGTAGGTTGGAAGGTAAGGTAGCATTGATCACCGGCGCCGCCAGCGGCATCGGCGAGTCGACTGCCAAACTCTTTTGCAAGCATGGCGCAAAAGTAGTAATCGCAGACGTTCAAGACGAGTTAGGACAAAAGGTAACACGAGAATTAGGACAATCATCCTCGTACCTCCACTGTGATGTAACTAAGGAGTCCGATGTAGCGACCGCAGTCGACACGGCTGTCTCCATGCACGGCAAGCTCGACATCATGTTCAACAACGCCGGCATCGTGGGCACGCCCAAACCCAACATCCTCAACAGCAACCTGTCCGAGTTCAAAAGGATCATCGACGTGAATCTCATCGGCGCCTTTCTGGGCACCAAGCACGCCGCCCGCGTGATGGTCCCTAAAAGAGCCGGCAGTATAATAACCACAGCCAGCGTGTGCGGCACCATAGGCGGGGTGGCCGATCACTCCTACACGAGCTCGAAGCATGCGGTGGTGGGCCTAATGAAAAACGTGGCCGTCGAGCTCGGGAAGCACAGGATACGGGCCAACTGCGTGTCGCCTTACTTGGTCGCCACGCCTTTGGCCATGGATTTCTTCCAGCTTGACGACGAGGGTATGCGTCGAGCTTATTGCAACCTCAATGGTGTGCTCAAGGTGGACGATGTGGCCGAGGCCGCGCTGTTCTTGGGAAGCGACGAGTCCAAGTATGTCAGTGGGCACAACCTTATGGTTGATGGTGGCTTCACTCAGATGAATTCTGATCTCTACATTTTCTGAGAATCTACCTGAACAACGGGAAATTTTAATTTGAACCAGATTTGGTCAAATTTAAACAATTATATAGCAATGTTAATACATCTGTCATATGATTCGTCACTCTCTTAAAATTTTACACCAATCATATGACATGTATAAATCACTTGCTGCGTGATTAATATTGACTCGATCAAATCTAGCATGGATTAGAATTTCCCGTGATAAACAAGGTGATGAAACCAAATCAGCCAATATATATATATATATATATATATATAAAGGTCATCACACGTTTGAAACTTTTTAGAATGTTGTTGTGAAGTGATGATTAATAATTTGATATTGTTGTCAAGCTATTGTGGATTTAACGTCAAGGTTATTGTTGCTTAAACACAGCGCTTTTTGCTGTTAGATGTATAAGAAAATAAATTTAAAATTTGGTATGTGGGAAAACTATACTTTTGATCCCCATATGATAATGTTATTTTGGTGTTGAATTGTTTATAATAACCAAAATTAATTCCCACTCTATACATTGCTACAGGAAAATTTTTGTCCAAACTTGATTTGGTCACACCCAATTAATCATGTAACAAGTGATAATATATTTGCCATGTGATTGGTGAATTTCACTAAACTGCACACCAATCACATGACAAATATAAAATATTCACTACGTAATTAATTTTGATGTAGCGAAACCCAATGCGGGCAAGACTTTCCCCATTGCTACATATATATACTACAACAAAGTTTTTGGAGGCCGTTTTAGTTGCCTCTAAAGGTTGTTAAATAGTCTCAATTATAGAAAGAGGTACTTTAATGATTAGCCTCCATAGCTGGAATCGCGAATTATATGGAGGCTATTTTAGGCTGCCGATTAAATTGTTGTACTAGGAATCGAAATGAACATCAATTGGCTCTTTAATTGTGAAGGGGACAAAAAAGATATTATCTTCAAATTTGTTCTGGCGTTAGGAAATCTGCTCTGGCATTATGAGCAGCCCACTTAGTATGCATTTAACAAAATGATTTTCTTTTAAATAAAAGGGTAATTTCCACTTTACACCCTCAAAATAGATAAAATGAACACTTTGCACCCTTAATAAAAAAAATAGCAAAATACACTCTCGAATTGATATACTTAGGACAAATCGCTCCCTTACCTATTTTTGGGCCAAAATACCATTAAAATGCAGGTAAAATTGTCCATATAAAAAGAAAAATGATCCCTTTTATATTTAAGATTGTAAAGTGCTCATTAATTATTTAGGATGAAGAGTGAATAATTATCCCCATTTGAGTTTCTATAAATGGTCATTTAATGTTCGACGAGTTCGAGGAGGAGAAGGGGAGTTATTTTTCAAACATCAGGGGTTGGAATCTGGCGCCGGAGGATGTGGCGAAGGTTGCTCGGTTTCTGTCGAGCGATGAGTCTGAGCATGTGAATGGGCATAATCTTGTGGTTGATGGTGGCTTCACGGCTATGAATCCGGGGCTTTGTGTGTTTCCAAGGTCATTTTGAAAAAAAGAAAAAAAGATAAGATTGTGGTTTTAGAAGTTATTATATTGTGATAAGATCACAGCCGCATATACGATCCCCACAATACTTGTTCCGCATTCAGTCGTGATGGATACTGATAGTCGGCAAATTCTAGTCCAGGACCTAAAAAGTTATTATAAGGTCACCAGATATCTACTTATACGGGAAAAAAATGGTTACGACTCGCAATGTATCTTTCATCTTTGTATGCAGTGTGAATAATATAATAAAGGGATGATTGCCCAAAAAGAAATCTTGCCATTTGTCTCGATTACCGAAAAAAAAAAAGCACCTTCTGTTTATCAAAATTACAATAGCCGATTTTAAAATTTGCTTCTATCTGGCAAGTAGTTATCTTAATTTCAAAAACCTTTCAATCTATTTGTTTTAGGGGGATGACTGCAATTTTATTAGATAGAGATTTTTGTTTTTCTTTAACTGAAGCAATTTTGGGTAATCATTCCTACAATAGAGTAAAAACAAGGTCCCAACTCACAAGATGTGGTTTAGTTTCGACCAAATCATGTTTAGATTAGAACTTTTCTTTATAAAATATGTTTTTATTTGAGATATAATAAATAAAATCAAACTATCAACCATGTATGAGGTACACGCATCAAGAATTTAGATTATCTACCATGTATGCAGTGCACACATCATGGATTTAGATAGTGAAATACAGGATTGAATTTAAAAAACAGAACATAAATTTTAATCCACTTTAAATTAATCGCCAAAAATCAACTTATCAACTTTCCTAGCCATATTTGCACTGCACTTCACTTAGTTAAATATGAAAAGAAAAATATGTGACATTTGACACAGTATATTATGATTCTCTTCTAAAACTTATTGTAGAAAATAGTCTCATAAAACGAAAATTATACCCTTTTTTTTTAGTCATTTCTTTCTATTTCTTTCATTTTTTCTTTTATTTTCTCTTTTCATTTTTTTCTTATTATTATTTTTATTGTTGTTGTTGTTGGTATATTAGATTCCACCCCCCCCCCCCTCTCTCTCCCCCGAACGGTTGGTGCACTGGAGGCGGCGGACAAGCCCCTCCCTCTCGATCTCTACCCCCTTTCCTTTCTCAATCCCTCAATCTCTCTCTACCTATCGATGCCCCCCCCCCCCCTCTATCCATATGCTGGAGGCGACAGACGGTGGATAAGCGGTGGACAGGAGGTGGATGGCGTAACGGGCAGGCGGCGGCGGTGTGAGAGAGAGAGAGAGAACTTGGGGCTAGAAGAAAGATAGGGAAAAAATAAGAAAAGGAAAAAGGGGAAAAAAGAATTTTTTTGTATTTATAAAAACAAATTATACATAATATGTATTATAATTTGACTATCAAATATTAGAATATCAATAATTTGTTGTATTTACAAAAACAAATTTTGTAATATTATAAGATTTTTTTATGTATTTGTATTTGTTAAATATAAATTTACATATCACAATTATATAATTTGACGTATATGTTTATAACTATTTGCATATATTATATAATTGATATGCATAATATTTTTAAATTTAAATATGTATAATATAACAAAAAACTAGGGATGGCAAGGGTCGGGTCGGGTCTCGGGTTTGGCATAGTACGGATTTTGCCAAACCCGAGATCCGACCCACGAGAATTTCTAGACCTGGGACCCGTCCTAGACCCAGCGGGTCCTGGAGTCGACCCGAACCCGCATTGGATTTGAACTCGGCTGGTTGGACTCGTTGAAACCGTCGGGCTCCTAAACCCGTCCCCACCTGCCAAACCCGCCCCTCGAACTTGCCCCAATAATTCAAATTTCTATTTTTTAACAAATTTCTTTGAAACAATAATTTTAAATTGTACAAAAAAAACTCGCTCCAATAATTCAAATTTCTATTTTTTAACAAATTTCTTTGAAACAATAATTTTAAATTGTACAAAAAAATAATTACCTTTTTTTCATTTTAGGATAGAATGATAAAAATTATATAAAATTATATTATTTTGATAAAAAGTTCTATTTGGTTTGAAAAAGACAATTCAAATACATTAAACAAAAATAATGATTCACGAAGACAATTAAAAAAATGAACAAATCGACCAAACAAAACTAAATTCATGAAGAAATATAGAGATAGATGTGAAGAAATGATATTTAAATTATACTATTGGGTAATTTACAGTTTGTATCATAAGATTATTAAGAGAAAAAAGCATAATACTCTCTCAAATATAAAAAATAGCATTATTAAATATATTTATAAATTATAAATATATTACATATATAAATATTTAATTTTATCCTAATACACTCTCAAAATATAAAAATATCTTATGTTTTTTAATTTTATTTATTTATATATTATTTGTTTATATATATATATATGGGTCGGGTCCGTACCGGGTTTAAGTGGACCCGAGATCTAACCCGAACCCGGGGCAGGACCAAAATTTTGGACTCGCAACTTGCCCCAAGACCTGTTCCCCATGCCTAAACCCACCCCTAGCGGGTCGGATCCAGGCCAAACCCAAGCCCATTGCCATTCCTACAAAAAAACCCCATTGAGGGCAAAATAGTCATTTCAATTTTAGTGGTGAAATCTGTAATTGCCCTCAATTCAAGCGGGCAATTGTAATTTTTCAGAATGATATTTTTGAAAGTTCATTTTTTTAATGTGCAATTTATAATTACCACCTCAATTCCAGGGGGTAATTGTAATTTTTCATAAGTCGGGTATTTTTTATAATTATGGTATACCTCAGAGAAGGTAAACGTAATTTGCTCTTCACATAATATGAACTATATATTTTTATTTCTATATATCTTATAATATGTGAAATAAAATGCATATGATTATTAAAAATATAATTTTTTTCTAAAAACTATTAACAACAAATGAATTTTACAAAATTATATCAAAAAAATCAATTAATTTTAAAAATAAAATATTATTAAAAGCACGTACAAATTTCAATATACATATTAGTTATTTTTTTTCCAAACAATATTTACTGGATATAATTAATAGACACAATTAAATTATAAATAATTGAATATATAAATAGGGATGTATTCGAAACGGATATTAAACCGATCAGATATCAAATTACTATATCCGTATTCATTTATAATCGAAAATCTATAATCAAATAAGGATAATATCTATTTTAAAAGGATACTGATATTTTGCCCTATCAACGAATATGAACGCAATCGATAATCAAATTTTCGATTATCCATTTACAACCCTAGTTTGGATTGTAGATTTTGATGAGGAAATATAAAATGAAAAATAAAAAGAATAAAAAATAAAAATTAAAGTATAATGTTCTATGATTTGAAGCATGGAAAAATCTTTCTTATTAATTTTAGGGATACTCTTTGTCCAAACGTGCAATCAAATTCTAAATTTTTTGAACTAATTCTTTTTAATACTTACAAAATTTTTATTGGTTGCTAATTAATTAACCACATATTAATGTTCCTAAATTTTAATAATCGTTTTCCTTAAATAAAGCAAATTATCATCAAACTCGAATTTTATAATACTTGATCATTTTTTTCCTTAGCAAAGTAATGCATACTTATTCTTAATCACCTTTTGATTTTTTTTTCTTGTCAAATAATCCATAATTATGGAGTATTAATTACATTTTAGAAACTGCTATTAGCATAAAATAATTAATCATGTGATCTATTAGTGCCATATCATTTTTTTTGTTGTCTCTATTCACGGCAATATTTTAAAATTAAATACAAATAGTTGTATTTGATTTGTTAAGATAAATTTTAAATTGAATTTGTTATGATTGTTCGTGCACATAAAAATATATATTTCAAAAATATAATATTTCTTAGTAGCAGCATCAGGGGTCGGAAGGCGCCGCCGCTAGAATACGCCAACTCCTCAACCACCGCCACCGCCCCTTCCTCAAGCTCGGCGTCAAAGCCAGCGGCTGCAACGGCTTATCCTACACCCTCAATTATTCCGGTACACCTCGGCTTGCTCCACCTACTTTTGTGTGTGTGTGTGTGTGTGTGTGTGAGAGAGAGAGAGAGAGAGAGAGATCGAATATTTTGGCGTATACTGCAAATTGTTTGAGATTGAATCCCATTTTTCCGATTTTGTGTCTTTGGGTAAGAGTTAGTGTAGGGATTTGGCATTCGGTGTTGGTTGAATGATTTTTATGAATTGATAATCTGGATATGATGAGATTGGTAATTTGTATTATAGTAATATCTGATTTTTTTTTTTGCCAAAAAAGAGATTATATTAGCACGTTTTGGGCCATTGCTAAGTTGCAAGAATATAATTTTGAGCTGACCATGGACTCCGATTTCTTCGAGGAAGCTAATGAAAGAGTTGGATTTTTCACAGTAACTGACCTCTCATCTCATATGACACCGGCGAAGGAGGGAGCTGATTGTTTCGATCGTACTTTGTGCATATAAAATGTATTAAACTTCATCTTCTTCTCTTGTTAGGATGACACGATTTTAGTGAATTTCATATAAAATGCATAAGTCTCCATGATCATATCCTCACTGTTATTATTATACTTCCGTTATGTTTTCATAGGTCTGAAAGAAACCAACGCCAAGTATGACGCATAGAGATTGGCGCTGGAAAATACGTGTGTGTGTGTATTCGGGGTAGGGACAGGGATGGACCGATGGATGCAGGTGCAGGCATCCTATAGATAAACTAACGGTGGCGGCGGCGGCGGCCAGTTAGGATTTATTGTAATTTCAAATCCTAACGGCATGGAATTTCACAAAATTGGTTGAGGGCTTTTGACGGGCTTGGAGAGACTGTAAATTTTAAGGACTCAGGTGGCAGCAGTTTCCAGGCAGAACCTTCTTGGAGGTAATGAACTGATTTAGTGCTTAGTAAGGAATGTATATTGAGTTTAATGACTCTTTCGGATTGAAGATGGAGTTATTTACATAGATATTAGCCTAAGATTAGTGAAGAACTGTGAAATGTGATTAATTTGCTATCAGGGATTTAGTTCGACAAAGATATGACATGGCTAAGTATTACAACAATGATGGACCTTGTGTGGTAGAACGCGTTAATATATTAAAGGAATATAAGCTTGAGTGGTAAGTTGTGGGTTATGGGATATTTTGAAAGGATGCTTTGATATATTGGAATTAGATACTGCTAAATATATATATTGGAATTAGATACTGCTAAACATTCTTACATAGCTGTTATTTGAAGGATTGATATAAATTGAGAATATTTTTTGAATATGATAACAAGCATACCGTGATATTGGCCGTTGGATAATAAATCAAGGTGTGGAGTGAATTGAGATTATGGTCTGAATATGAAATCTAGGATGTATGATACTAGCCCGCAGATAGAAACTATGGGTTACTTAGAATTAAGATTAGATAGGACTTTCCCTGAACCATGGGTGCCATATGTCATGTATAAAGGAATAGGTAAATGTGTTACCTAGCTGTGAGCACCGTTTATCACACGCCAGATAATATCAGCGCATCCCGGTTCATGTCTAACCCACTCTAGACAGAAAAATAAACAAATTGAAAGAAAGTGTGAGTCCAAACATTTTAGCATAGGTCCACCATCAAGGTAATTACATTTCTTGAAACAAGGTTGAATGATTATTTGAATATAATGTATTATCCTGAATTTTATCAGAACATCGGGTTCTCTACCCTACTATTGTTTGTGCCTAATTCAAGCTTTCGTCATTTATTTTCTCCCTATTTATGCTCAATCTTGGAAAGAATTAATTGGCTTTCGATATATGTTGATGATGCTAGTGATTCTAATAATGTGTTTTAGTATATTGCAGATTGAAGCCTGCTATGGATTCTAATCTTAACTTTTCTTGTTCCAAATAGGGATCGTCTGTAGATCAGAATTGAGCATCTGAATATGCTGAATTTAGCCAAATTCCATAGTAGTTTCAAGAAAATCAAGTTGCTTGAAAAGGTTCGGGCTGTGGGCTCGAATATTTCCATGTACGGATGTAGTCATTTTACTTCAATGTCAAACCAAAATCTTGAAAACAATGTTGCAATCTTTTGGGATTTGGATAACAAGCCACCCAAGTCGTTTCCTCCTTATGATGCTGCAATTCGGCTGAAAAAAGCCGCACAAAAATTTGGATTTGTGAAATACATGATTGCTTATGCCAATAGGCATTCGTTTAGCTATGTGCCTCCTTCTGTTAGAGCACAAAGAAGAGAGAGAAAAGCATTGAATGAGCTGGAAACCATAGGTGTTGTTAAGCCGGATGAACCGTATATATGCCGGGTTTGTGGGAGGAGATTTTATACTAATGAGAAGCTCATTAATCACTTCAAGCAAATTCATGAGCGTGAGCAGATGAAAAGGTTGAATCAGATTGAGTCTGCACGAGGGAAGAGGAGGGTGAAGTTGGTGGCTAAGCATGCTATGAAGATGGATAAGTATAGGAATGCTGCTAGGGATATTTTGACCCCTAAAGTTGGGTATGGGTTGGCGGATGAACTGAAACGGGCCGGTTTTTGGGTTAGGACCGTTTCAGACAAGCCCCAGGCTGCTGACGTGGCATTGAGGAATCACATGGTGGATATGATGGACAAAAGGGTTGTTGAAAGCTTGATTCTTGTGTCAGATGATTCGGATTTTGTGGGGGTTTTGAAGGAGGCGAGATTGAGGTGTTTGAAAACGGTTGTTGTGGGGGATAACAATGAGGGTGCTCTCAAGAGGAGTGCTGATGCTTCGTTTTCTTGGCAGGAGATTATGATGGGGAAGGCCAAGAAAGAAGCCGGATCGGTTGTTGGGAGGTGGAGGGATCAAAACGTGTTGCAAAGATTGGAGTGGACTTATGATCCGGAGACGGAGAAAAAGAATTATTATAATGAAATTGAAAGTGAGGACTCGGATATTGAATGCCTTAGTGAATATGGATCTCTTTTAGATGAGGAAAGTGAGGGTGCATGGTGGGAGCTTGAGTCGCGAACTGAAGATGTAAAAAGATCTCAAGAATGATTGAGTAAATATTCCAGGACAAGGTGCTGTTGGATTCTGATAAACTCTTTTTTCGTGAAGGGGGGGAAAAATTAAAAAAGAAACCAGTAGTGACAACCAGGTTTCCTTCCCTGGTGCACCATGTCAATCACTTGAATGGGCAATGCAAGCATGCTCCAGTCTGCACAGCGCCACCATGGATTGAGCACAGAAACCGGTATTGGTCCATATTCATTTCTAATGAGCACATAACCAACAAATGTTCATGACAAATGCACAGATGGCCCTCAACTTACAATAGTCAAGGCCTTGAAACATATGAACAGATTCACAACTCACAACTATATACACTAGATAAGGACATCTAGTTTCTTGAAAGACTTGTCCTGTGTTTGGATCTTAGATTTCAGCAAGGAAAACACTAAGGTTATTTTTTTTCACGCTCCGAATGATGTAACTTTATGCTATAATCTTTGCAGCTTCACCTCTCCTTCTCGTTGTGCTTGCTAGATAGCTTGATCCTAATTTATGTCGATTTTGTGAGTTCTGATGGCATGGTGATGTGCTACTTTTGCTTGTAGCCAACTTGGAGTCTTTTGTTAGAAGAGCCATAACCCAGACGAGGTTGAATTCACATATGGCCATGTCCCTCGTGTCTTTTCAAGCTGATGCGTTTCTGCTGTTGGCGCTTTAAGGTATGAATTCATTAGACTTATCATTATGCAGGTGAGAAAAAGGAAAAAAACAAAAAGTAAATCTGTAACATGAAAGGTGATTGCATTTGAGCAACAATTACAACTCCTTTCGCTGTAACTATGTACAATTACACTGATACCCCCTCTCGGTTTTAAAATTTCACATACCTCACTTGTAACTTTTTCCTCCTTATAGTTTTCCCTTTTGTTTGTTATCACATATAGTTAAATGATGTTATGATTCAAATTTTATTAAACGCTTCAAATTGTTCTCGCATGTATGGATGGTGTTATTCAAAGTTTCTTCATAATTTTTTCGAACTTTGATTAAATTTTGAATATCCAAGGGTGGTATTCGTAATTTCAAAACTGAGAGGAGAGGTTTGTATAATTACACGTAGTTACAGGGGCGATCCATGTAAATCCGAGCCTATTCTTCAGCACGGCAAGAAGTCTAGCCTGAGCAGCTACTCTGTATCTACCCATCATCATGTATTTATGATTGAGCTAAGGTAGTTTTAACGGTTTTATGACAGTAGAAACTACTGTCTGCCAAAAAAGTATAATTTTACAGCTTTGTTGTAATGAACATTTTGTGGTATTATAAATTCCATCGTCACTGGCTTTTTGCTTTTTACCAGGATGTTTGTTGACCTATACTAGAATTCTTTTAATTTCATTCTTCATAGGGTACCCTTAAATGCCCTTATTGGTTTTATCTGTCCCTAGTATATATATCAGTAGATGAAAATTTATTGCTGCTGGTACATATATGATGTTTACTATGTACTGAAAAAGGGGGCTCTTGATGGATAATTGATTTTGTAGAAGGTATCTTTAATTGGTAAAAGAGAAGAAAAATGCATAGGCATTAATGACTTAGTACTGGGAATCGGCTAAATTTGGTGAAGCAATTCTTGATTTAAATGGTCCTGCCAGTGGTAGTTGATGATATTTTGTGGTCCTTTTGTGTGTGTGTGTGTATGTCTAATCTTAACAAACATATGTTAGCCGGCTCGTAGTATCAAGGGCTGTTTGTTTGGTTTTGGCTGAACTGAACTGATTTTTCGGTTAATCGAAATTTTTGGTTTAATATGGAAAAAATTAAAAAGAAAAGAAAAACTGAACCCCCCCCCCCCCCACCCCGCTCCTTCACCAAAAAAAAAAAAAAAAGAAAATATAAAAATGAATAGCACGAGCAAATGTCAAGCATTGGATGCCTAAATATCATAATGAGAGTGTTTGCAAAAGTTTTTGTTTATGGAAAAGTTGAAATTGTAGAGAAAGTTAAAAAAAAGTTTAGAAAGTAGGTAGTATTTGAATAGAGAAGTGAAGGGTAAAAAAAAAAAAAAGGTAGTTGAATTGTTTGAAAGAAAAAGTTGAAAAGTGCTTAAATATGATACAATCAACTTGTAAATAATTACAAAAATATTAAAAAGTAGAAAAAATTGGTTTATAATTGCTTCCAATTTTTAGATTTTTTTCTTCTGAAAAAAGTAGAAAATAATCTGTCAAATACTACTCTATTATTTAAAAATAGCAAAGAGTACAATTTTGTTTTTAAGCTGTTGCAAACACTCCCAATATTTACTCTTTTCGTGTTGTTACTTATGTTTAGAAGCTCAAATGAATCTAGCTCGAGGTATGTTCAACTTATTTTGAGATCTCCAGCTTGAGCTCGACTAAGTTTTTGTGAGCTTGAGCTCAACGAGCTTGGTTTTTGGAGCTTGAGCTCGAGTTCAAATCAAAATGATGAAATTGAACCCTGTTCGGCTTAAGTGGAAGGGGCTTGAGTTCACTTAACCAGAGGTCTCGAGTTCGAGCCCTGAGAATGTAAAGAACCCTGTTGGGAGAGCTCCCCCCCAAATGGGGCCTGACAGCAGTTCGACTCCGGATTAGTCGGGGCCCAAAGTGGCCTACGGATACCGGAGGGTCATGAACCAAAAAAAAACATTAGCTCGTTTAAAGGTTGATTTTGAACCCATCTTTTCTACTATATTATTTTTTTGACATATTATTGTTATTATTATTATTTCTCATTTTAGTAAGTTTCTGAGCAATATAATAACATTATATCTTTCTAATATATTAATTATACATTCGACTCATAAAAACACTAATTTTGTATTGATCATTTATATATTTCAAAAATCTAAAATATTTATTTAAAAAAAAAACCTCCCAAGCTGACAAACATTTATGTCTGAGCTCGGGCTCGGTTCATCAAAGTTCTCGAGCTTGAGTTGTCCAATTCAAAGCTAAGCTCAAGTCAAGCTGGCTCGACTTAGTATGCATCCCCTAAGGAAGATCATTGGCCCGCATTTGCTTTCAATTCAATATGCTTTACGGACAACTCATATGATAAAGGGGTTCACGCCTTGATTGAGTTGATGACATGATCTCTCTTTGGACATCACGTATCTACGAAGCTTAGCATCTGACAATGACGAGACCCTTGGATAAGGGGAACTACTGTGTTAGCCCTTTCTCTCACGATTCTGAACAAGAAGTGTCCCTCACCACAAAAACCCTCTTAAAACAATAATAATAATAATCCGACAAATGTGGAATTTAGATGCCATGTAACAATATTAAAACCATCAAAAGTTTTCTTTTAAAAAACAACAAAGAAAAAAAGCTCACAGCTCCTGTTTGATATTGGATAAAGTGGTCAATCGTTATGAAAGAGGGGTGATAATGTCAATTAGTTAAGTGGGTATACTTAATGTATGTGAAAATTAAAAAAAATAAAATGAATGGACATATCTTTCAGGCTGGCATTGGCATAATAATATTGTAAATTTTTCAAAATAATCTGTATCATTTTTGTCAGTGGACATAAAAAGTGTCTTCAATAACAAATGATGCCAATATAATAGACAAAAAATGCAATTTTGCGTTATATATATGAATAAAAACTTTTTATCATTAATTAAATTTAAATAAGTGAAAACTAACAAAAATTAAAATAAGATAAAAACTATATGATTGAAAATAATTATATAAATGAGTTGAAAATTATTTAATAATATGAGAGAGGAACATCAAAAGAGAGCTTAAAAAGGAAAAGTGAAAGAACGTATAGTGTATGAGAATAGGAGGGAGAAAATAGGACGGATAAAGTAAAAAAAAAAAAAAAGTGACAGATCAAAAAAATGGAGAGACCAAAGTATGTAATTATTAGAGGGGTCTCTCCTTTTATATAGTAGTATATAATGTGGCTAAACCTTGGTGATGATGCTCGGTCCTAGGTGGAATGATGACTAGGCTGTTGTTGGTGGCTCCTCAACTTGTTAGGATGAAACACAAGTAAATCTAGCCTGAAGTGTTTCCAACGAAAACTCTCTGATGCTTAAGTCAGTAGAGTATACAAAGAATGTGAGTAGACAATCGAGTAGATTTTCGATGTCTAAGAATTAGACAGTACCAGAGTACGGAGTGTACTCCTTGCTCAATGTACCTTCTTTGAGATTCGATAGCAACGGGAAGGGTAGCCCGTTCCCTGGAGAACGGCGTCTCCCCAAGGTAGGTCCTCAACTTGATTCATAATGCTTCCTCGAGGACGAGGTGCCTACGTGGTGGGCCGTAGTCTGTGTGGCACTGAGCTATATGTGGCGATCGAATGATGATCCATATGGATACGTATCAGATACTCCGTATCAATGTAAATAGTATAGAATATTAACCTTAGCTCCCAATGATCATGTTTTCTTGTGATGTTTTTGATACTAGCATGAACCTAGGACCCTATGGTCAAGATAATATATATTCGTTCTAACACTCTAATTTGTCGTTTTACACCATTCTTGTATTTATTGGGTTAAGGGATTGATTAGAAGACAATTTTAGCGCTCCTAATTTAAAAATACCATAGGATCAGGATGTATATTCTCCTACTACAGTATAGTTACACGGAAAATTTTGGATTTACCAAAAGAGAATCTTTTCAATTAGAATTTTTTTAATTATTATTTATGTATTTAGAAAATGGATAATTGGCACATTGCACCCTCTAAACGTACTTGATTGGCACAATGTATCCTAAAATTTAAATTTTAGCATTTTGCACTCTTCATCCATTCCTATTAAATGTTATTACCGAAAATAATATTTTGGCCAACTAAAAAAGGGTAACCTTGGTATTTATTATGCTATATATGTATTAAAATAAAAAAAAAGCTAAGCAGTTTGCTAATAGAATGAGAAAACTAATAAAGTCCAATATTACAAAAAAGTTAAACAAACTACATAAATATTAATAAGATATTAAATAAAAACAACAATATTATTAACTTTTAATCAATTCTTATTCAATAGTAACAAAACAATCTCAATTCACAATGAAACACATGAGGTTGAAGAAAGCGCAGAGAGATGAGACAAAGATCTACAGAAAACAAGTTCTCTAAAGGAAGATACATGCATCTTTTCTATTCTACTTATTGATTTCGTATGATTTTTTTGAATGCATAGTTTATGATTAGTTGGTAATTTACAAAATCACATATATGAATGTTTTTGTGATATTTTGATCAAACTCAACTTGGACGATAATTCATTTGGATTAGTTGGTAATTCCCAACTTGAACTAAGAATTCTGCTATTAAAAAAAATCAACCACTTATTTCTAATCACCAACGATTGATCCGGTTCTACCTATGCCAATTGATCAAAGTTGCATTCACTTTTGTAGGAACATTAATTTGGTTGCACATATTTATTTTTTGTTCTTATTAAATAGTTTATTGTAAACAAACCAAAAAAGAAAAAAAATCAGCATAAAAAAAAGAACATATGTACATAAACACTGTAAAATTCAAAATAGAGGTTGTGAACTTATTATAGATTGGGGCTTGATATCCCATGGGAATGTGAAGTGCTCCTCTATAGCCATCCTCTTCTCTTAATATTTCTATGATTGTTTATATTCCAATTTCAATAGTCAAGATTCTTTAATTTGTTGTTAGAAACTCAGTGAAAAAGAAATTGAGAAGCACTTAAGTTATCACTTTTCTTTAATTTTTTCTCCATAAGTTCTGTGTATTGTACTCTAGTTTTTAGGAAGAAGTCAGCATTAAGTTGGTTAGCTTTTTTTTTTTTAATATAGAATCGTAAATACCAAGTTTGCCCTTTTTTAATTTGTTCAGAATATTTTTTCCGGTAAAAAATTTCAATGGGAATGGGTGGAGGGTGCAAAGTGTCTCATTAATGTATTTTGAAGGGTGCAAAATGTCAAAATTTAAATTTTAGATTGCATTGTGCCAATCAAGTGTTTTTAAAGGGTGCAATATGCCAATTACCCTTTAAAAAATATAAAATGTTAACAAAAAATGAAAAAATTCTCATGAGTCAACGAACATTTACTTTAGGGGTGGTAACATGAGTGGGTTTAAAATGGGATGGGTTGGGTTGAACCCAAATGGGTCCAAAACAAATGAATGTGTACTTATTAAATGTGTAATTGGCAAATGTAATGAACTGCTAATTAGCCGTTCGTCAATAAGTATTAGAAATATCTCATTTAAAGGAAAAAAAATACAAGGCCCGTTGACTTTGTTATTAATTACAAGGCCTATTTTTACTCTTTATTTTTATATTGTTTTATGAAAATAATATTAAACAAATTTTTGATTCGAATCAGCCTTAGGTAACTTCAAAATGGAACTCATAATTGTGCTAACATTCTTGATTTCCTGAAACACAATATCAAATACTTCTCAGACTCATATTATTAATGGTTTTGACATAAATTTTTTGTTTCATAATATACAACAAGTAGTATGTATTGTATTTTTTTAAAAAAATACAATTCACGCAATCTTCTTGTTCTTAGTATTAATATTCAATAAGGGCAAATTAGTCAAGTGTAATGAATCTTAATTTATGTGATACAATTTCAAAAGATGATTATTATGAAACAGAGATAGTAATTACCGTCAAACTCATTTACCTACATTTGAGGAATTGAATTTAACCATAAGCTAGATACTAAAAACTTAGCAGCACTAAAAAAAGACATATCCAAGGTTCAATCTTTTCATTTCTTTCATTTCGTTTTGTTTTCTTTTCCCAACAAATAAAAAAAGGAAAAATGATCATTACCAGCAACTGGTACACGACTTTTTTTTTCAGTCGCATTCCCGTAATTCATCATTTTCCTTGTAATATTTACATTTCACCTATCAAATTATCAAGCCTCTACATCTCAGAGAGAGAGAGAGATAGAGAGAGAGAGAGAAGAAGAAGAAGAAGAAGCGTGTAGAGAGAGATAAATTGTGTAGATTTTTGATAGTAAAAAAATGTACGTATATTTTGGATAAATTTTTTTAGTATTTTGAGTCAAATATACAAATCTATTTTAAATTCATTATAAACCCAATAGAATTTATCTTAAACCTAAAATCATCTCAATTAATTATACGCAAAAGCAACCCAACCCATTAAATTTTTTTGTTTAAATCCAACCCAATCCAAAATCAATTGGATTGGGGTGAACCCATAGGTTATAGCTGATTTTAATATCCCTAAATTTACTTGTAAGATCGAGCTAGGTTTATCAAAAACCTTGAGCTCAAGTTGAATCGATTCTTTAAATTCATGAGCTGCTTGACTCATCTTACATCCATAAGAAAGGCCATTGCCCATTCAGCTCGAATTTGCTTTCAATATAATTTATGAACCGATTTTGGATGTACGAAAAGGGGTCTTTTTATTTTTTATTTTTAAAATAATAATAATAAAAGAAAGAAAGCAAAAAGTTGTTAATTACTGGCAAGTTGTTATATAAGAACACACCCAACGATTTCAGTTTCATGTAAAAAAAAAAAAAAAAGAAAGAAAAAAAGTGGTCCTAATCAATCATGCATTATGAATCAGTAGTGATTAAACTGGTGGAGCAGATTTCATGTCTCTGTAGCAGCCATTAATGATGTACCTTGTCGCAGCCTGAATAGTTTAACTACCAGTCTGTTTTATCTAGAGGGACGTTATTGCTGTTTTATTTACCTTCTTATCTACTGCTGATATTGTTATAGATGAAAAATATATTGTTGGGTAAAAGAGTAAATAGTCAAGAAATTGAAGCCTTCATGCCCACATCTAACTTCTGCTTAAATATTAAATTCTTTCTTCCAATATATATATATATATATATATATGTATATGTATAGTAAATCAATGACGACTGGCAAATTGATAAAAGATTATGCACGCAGTTGCTCTTGACACAAAGAGTTTTACACCTGGTCTAGCCAATTTGAATATGGATTTAGTCAACGTTTGTTGGTGCCCCCAACACTGGATGATAGGTGACTAATGAACAAAAAAAAAAGAAAGAAAAGAAAAGAAATGTCAAATAGATACTAAAAATCCAACACTAGAGACTAGAAGTGTTTTTAAGATTGGGATAAAACTACCTTGCCTTCTAAAAGTATGGATTTAATTATGAAATTATTTTACATTACAATTTGCGTTAGGAACATGCTCTTTGCTCCACAATTAATCCCCTTTTTAGTCAAAAAAAATGTTGGCTGGAAACTGACCGGCACCGATGATGATGTGAAACTTCAATGATAAATTGAGCGACAATGAGCTATTAAATTTAGAAATTGTTTTGGTTTCTTGTTTTTTTTTTTTTTTTTCCTCTTAATGAATGGTGAGACAGGTCTAGTGGTAAGGAAAGAAGTGTCCCGGTGGCAGTGTCACGGTGGCCCGGCAAGACTTTTAGCCGTAAAAGTGCTCTAGGAGATAGAGTGCAGATTCCGTATAGTTCGTACAATAGAATCCGATGGAAAATAATTTAGTATGTTTAGGTGTGAAAATGATGATAATTCGGAGGGACAAAATATTTTTACCCCATTAAAATTTTATAGAAAAAGTTATCCGGCCGCGACTAACACGTGTACGTCACGCACATCTATCCACGTGTACTAAATTTAATGAAATCTAATGGTGAGACAATTAGTGATTCAAACCAATAAAACAGCTAGAGTAATGCTCTGCATCCTTTACTGAAATTTCTTCAGCAGCCTGTCTATGGATGGGGAGCCAATTTATTGGTTTGGTCCACATAACTATGAAAGAGGCTAATTAATTTCATCATTCATATACGCCATTATACAAGTTACTTAACATTTTTAATCACTATAATTTAAGCATTGTCAAAGAAAAAAAATCACTATAATCTAAGCAATTATACAAGTTTACTTAACATTTCTAGTTAGGGACCGAGTCGGAGAGGCTGGAGGTGGTGCTCCTCAGGTTTATATCAACCTAAAATTTATTTACAATTTTTTGAAATTTTAAATTTTGCGCCATCTAAATCGTAGAAAAACATTTAATACTTTATAAAAGTCAAACCCCCCCCCTCCAAAAAAAAAAAAACAAAAGTTTTGGCCCTGTGCCTGTTTTTAATCACTATAATTGGATCGACAAAGTATTTCATAAGAATCCTTATTATCGGGGTTAATTATAGTTTGCAACTCTGAACTATATTTAATATCGTGTTTATTTTTCAAATCTACGAAATGAACAGATCAACTCATTGTGATGGTTAATACAAAAAAAAAAAAAAAGCCTCATTATGATGGTGAAAAATTGTAATGAACGAACCCTTATTATTTATAATTTGGGGATTGTTTTTCACATTTTTAAGTTTAGAATGGTAAATACTACACAAGGTATAATTCAAGGGTTGCTTTATAATTAACCGTTATTATTATTTTCTTTTTTCAAGACACTAGTTGAGGATCGTCGGAGTACTTATTTTTAACTTTTGAATTTTCACAAAATATAATAATAATTCTGCTATTTTGTTATGAAGCAAAATTTTACATTTTAAAAAGAGTGTATATGTAACATGCCATTATATATTGTTAAGGGGGATTCTACAAATTTTAACCTAATGTATGGAAGCAAAATTGGAATTATACTTTTATGTAATTTTTTAAAGGGGAAAAAAATATAAACTTTGATAAAAGTATATATGTAATATAGTTTTATGTAAACTCAAGGGAACGATAAAAATATCAACGTTGTTGGATGAAATTATATTTCAAAAAAGT
Organism: Petrea volubilis; assembly: GCA_026212405.1. Taxonomy (NCBI): domain Eukaryota; kingdom Viridiplantae; phylum Streptophyta; class Magnoliopsida; order Lamiales; family Verbenaceae; genus Petrea; species Petrea volubilis. Next base: position 1,771,956 of record CM047886.1, on the reverse strand, counting down.
AGTTTTTTGTTCATATTTAAGAGAAATATATATAATATAATTTTATATAAATTTAAGAGGGAGAGTTGCATGCTATCTGTAGGAAAATTGCACTAGGCCACCTATGTCATCTCTAATAAGCAAAAACAACTTTTTAAAACTTTAATTAGTATAATAAACCCCGTAAAGATATAATGAGCACCTTAAACCCTGCAATCGTGAAAAGGTCTTCACAAGCTATAACTTTGCTTGTAAAATAATTTGCCAAAAAAAGACCCTGTATAATTATCAAGTTGCTAGAAAAATCTTGTGTTTTAAAAGATTGGCAGCTTACACCCTGCGTGTATGTAAAAAATTGGAAAAAAAAAAAGTATATGTGTAGAGGTGAATCCAAAAGTTCAATAAATTAATAAGTCTATGAGAATGATGGAGAGAGTGTGCAAAAATGAAATTACACAGTTTTTTCCGCTAATTAATTTTACATAAAGTTTTTAATTTTTTGTTTTTCCAACTAAATATAACACAGGGGTGTGCAATTAACTCTTTTATCTGCACACCTCAACTTATTCTTTATTGGTTTGAATGATTTTCCCACCCCCAACCTCACCCCTATATCTAAATATGGGTTGGGTTGGTTGGGATAGGGTGTGGGGGGATTTTAGTTCATTAATTTCGCATGGTAGTTAGGGCCTTTTAATGGGAATTTTATTGCTCCTTAAAAGGTAATATGTTTTAACCAAACATTGTCAGCAATTAATGAAGCCTATTACCAGATTGTGGTTGCAAATATTTACTAGAATTTTCATTTCTGCCAGCAAACTTCTTGTGATCTTACGCCCCCACCATTAATTCAAATTCAATTCATTTTCCCCGTCTTTTATTATGAAAAAATTACACTTAGATCCCCTAAGTTTTGGTCAAATTACAGCTACATCTCCTTATGTATGAAAAATTACACATACCTCCCTTGAGGTTTGGATTTGGCCAACAGGCAGAGCATTTTGGTCACTGATATACTGTGATTTTCTTATGTAAGCAAAAAAATTAAAGCAGAACTCCAATTTTACCCTTTTTCCAAAAATTCAAACTTTTTGTAGACATAATACTCGTATTGGAATTGATAATTATCATTAAGGAAATAGACAAACTTGTCGTTTTACATTAAACTTGAATTATGAAAATTTTCTTATTTTTTCTTAATATTCCGACAAGGATAACAAAGTCATTTCATTATCTTTTTCTTGGATATTAGCCGGACCCAAACCTCAAGAGATGTATGTGTAATTTTTCAAACCTGAGAGGGTCTACCTATAATTTGACCTAACCTCAGGGGAACTAACTGTAATTTTCCCTTTTTTAATCCATAATCAATTCTGAAATTAAATAGAGCCTGTCCTTTCCATTTTATGTCCCTCTATATATAGCCCTTTTAAAAAAGTGAACTCTCAGGACTCATCCAAGCCCTGTTTAAGTTTCCCCTGGAAAAAAATTTCCCTGGAAACTTTGTCTGCCCCGTCAAAAGAAAAGGTATAGTAGTCTTGTAAAACTATAAACTTTTCTTGTTCGCATTCACTGTTCCATTGCATTTTCTTGGTTATCATAGCACACACACACAAAATATAGATATATGTACACATATATGTAACAATCTAACATAGCATTATACTTTCGCAGAAAATGAATTTCAAATCAGAGAGCCCGAAACTTGAGCTGAAACTGAACTTGTCACCACCAAGGGGTCATCACAGGCAATTAGTTCTATCGCCTGGGCACGAGTCGGTTTCTTCGACGGAGGTGTCGCCGCGAAGCTCATGCGTGTCAAATGAGACAACGGGCTATCCGAGCAGCCCGGAGACGAGCACGATGATGCTCGTCGGGTGCCCGCGATGCCTAATGTATGTCATGCTATACGAGGAGGATCCTAAGTGCCCCAAATGCAAGAGCACTGTCTTGCTTGATTTCCTGCACGAGGACAGGGCCAGGAGTCTCAAGAAGTAGCAAATTTTAGCCGTTTGTTTTTTTTCCCACCCCTTTTATCTAGTTTCTTTGCTATGTATTCAACTCCATTTTGAATTTTTAGTTTTTTTTTTGTCGGGGGGGGGGGGGGGGGGGAGAGGGGGGTTGCAATATCCTCTGAATGTGCCGATTTTGGAGTTGAATTGAGGTTGTCGATCTTGTGTTTCATCTTTTAATTACATCAAGTATGTAAAGGCATGCATTGGACGAGGAAAGAAGAGGCTTGTTTTTTTCCACTTCTTTTATTTTTTTTTTTTTTGAGTTTTTTTTCCTTCGATGCTTAATTTGTAGCTTTTGTCTAATTTTCTTAGGCTTAGCAAAAATGAGGGAAATTTGGGCCCTTGGATGAATTTATTTTCAAATTCTAGATATGTGAAAAATGTTCAAGCTTTGTTTGTGGCACTAAATGCAATCATATGCAGTTGCAACAACTTTTTTTGCTATAAATTTGTGAGCTATAAATATTAGGGGTGTTAAAGTTAATGCAACTTAATTGCTTCACATGCTCCTTGGAAGCAAGCAATTCCCATCAATTTCAAGTAATTAAGTCACCAGAATCAAGATAAAGAGATGATGGAGTTTAACATATACATGTACTACCATATAAAAGAACATTTTCTCCTTATTTCCTTTTTTTCAAAAAATGGAAAGAAAGAAATGAAATAACATCACTTTTATTTATATATATAAAAAATGACATCTTTTGTCACGCAATCGGACACTATCTTCTACCCCACTCATAAATATACACTACGGACATATTTGATATCAATGGCGGATCTTGACTAAAATTATTGGTGGGGGGGGGGGGGGGGGAGGAATTAATTTAGTGTGGAATTTATTCGAAAAGTCTTATATTAAGTGAGAGTGAGAGAGTCATAGAAAATTTGAGAGTATTCGATGGGACTTTTTCTTTTTTTCTTTTTCATTAAAATGGCTGATCAATTTTTTTTTTTAAAAAAAAGAATTTGTTATCTTAACCATCCAACATACAAGTTGTGTATATTGATAAGTGTAGAAGAAGACGTAGCATGGTTATGCAGCAAAAAATTGGAATTGTTAATTTTAACTTTGCAATCAAAAATTAGATAAAGTTTTTACTCTTTTTCAATGTATATGTGGCTTATGGGTAGCAAGTGTGAAGGGGTTCTTAATTGTACTGGGGCAAAAATAGATCAAATTTTTACACAATTTCTGTGTGTGTGTGTGTGTGTTGGGTCATGGATAATGGAAATGAGCTTTTTAAGTTGTGATGGTTTTTTAATTGTAAAGGGCCATTAACATTTGATTTTAATTATTATTTTTTTTAAAGGAAGAAGGGGCAGGCATATATATAAATTATACACATAATTAATAGGGTATTTATATGATTTTTCAACCTTGGGGGAGCCATGGCTCCCGCTTGTTTCCATTAAGCTCCGCCAGTGTTTGATATCATCTTATATGGCATTTGCACCACATGAAATTATTTTATAAGCATATTTGATTTGATGTTGGATTTCTTATGAGCCGTGTAGTTTGAATTTCGGCTTGAATTTGAAATTTTATAACATGGTGTATAACAATTTCACTTGTAAAGTGAATTTCACGAATTTCAATTAAAAGAACTTTTATTCCAAAATAAATATACTTAACAAATGCTTAAAATGTGTGACCCACCAATTTAAGAAATTTAACATCTTATACTTTTAATGCAATATCAAATATGTCCTATGTACATTAATAGGATGATGAAACTCATCCTTGGAATTTTTTGTATAAATTAAAAGTTTCTCTCTTTCTTTATTTCAACTATCTACAATGTGGAAATTTGGAATTTTTAAGAAAAACACCCTCTAAATTTAGAGGATTTGAATTTTTATCCTTTATATTTACATTTCTCAATTTAATCCTTCATCTATTGAAAATTTCAATTTTAGTTCAATTTTGGACTATGCCAACTATTGGAATTGACGTTGCATAAAAATGGGTCAAACTTTTTTCAATGGCCCTAATGTGACAAATAATTTGGGGATTTTTTTTTCTAATTTTCTCTCCATAATGCTTACATGGATGACACATTATTTGATTAAAAAAAATACAAAAACCACATAAACACACACACACACACACACACTAGCAACACCGCAAACTCTATGTGTGTGCAAAATATAACAAATATATATTTCAATTTAGTACTTAAATTTTTTTAGGATGAAAATAGAAATATATTATTAAATTTCTTTAATAAGAATGATTTTTTAAGAATTATTTGAAATAATTTATTAAATTATAATAATTTAAAAATAAAATAATTATATGAAATAAAATTACATGATAAAGAATAAATACAAAAAGAATAAATACCAAATAATTGTAATTAGAGAAAGTGGTTTGTTGGTTGAGAATATGAATTTTTTAAATTGAATGTAATATTACAATGTTGATCTTTTTATTTTGCTTATTTATTGCATGTGTTTACTAATTAGAAGGGTAAAATTGACACATCAAAATTTGATATTGGAATTGAATCAATTTTTTGTGAATTTTTAATTTTGGCTATAATTTTACATATCTTATTTATTTTACATAAAATTGAAGGGCTAGAGTTAGGGCATCGAACTTTTGGTTTGCAAATTTCAATTGACACATTTGGGGATTATGCAATTAAATTTAAGGAAATTTGGGAGAGAAGGGGGTGGGAGCTCATTGGAGGCAATTTGGCAGAGTTGGCAGAGAAGGGGGCGCGTGGGACTGGAGGGGGGTAGGGATGGAGGTTCGCGGGGGGGGGGGTGGCGCGGGGGAGTTGGGTTTTCTATTTCTGTTTTTGTTTATTTATTAATTAAGTAACTAATTAATTTTTTAGATATGTATATATATTGGACTTGTTTTAATTTTTTATTTTAACTTTTTATAATTTTGAATATGTAATTTAATTAAATTTTGTATTTACTTAAATGAATTGAAATTTATATTATATATTTTGTATGAATTAAATAAATTGAATTTATATAATACACTTTTATATAAAAATAAATATATATTTAAATTCTAAAATTATATTTATATAAATTAATACTTTTAAGTGTATATATATATATAGTAAAATATACAACTATAAAAATATGAGGTGATTATTTGTTGAATTTTTTTTTTTTAAAAAAATGCCCACACACATTATTATCGCCACATCAGTAGATATGGCGGGAAAATTAAAAAATGCCTAATTTTTCATGCTATGTTAGCCCCGACCGTGGAAATAGTTCAAATCCTAAAATTGAAATATTTTAAAAATAAAGGATTAAAATTGAAAAATGCAAACATAAAGGATAAAAACACAAACACTCAAACTTAAAAGGCAATTCTTGTAAAAATCCCGAAAAAATTCTAACTCAAATTCGATTTGGCCAAACCACAAATCATATTATAAGTGTAATGTAATTGCAATGTTGTTAGTCATTCTCCCTAAAATATACACCAATTAGTGAAATACACTTGCCACACGATTAGTACTTAGTTTTAGATGTTATACCCTTGTGTGGCATAATACCAGTATTCTTAATAGGTTTTAGCTAGAACACACACCCCTGCCGGGAATCACAGAAATCCAGGCCAAAGCTTCATCTTGCTCCGGAGCCGAACAACTGAAACCGACAAAGAGGACAAGTCGGATTGACGGCGATCCATCCGAAGATGCAAAATCCATGGAAAACATGGAAGCACGGCATTCGTACAGCCTGCAAACCTCTTCGCATCTCCCTCATGCATATCGAACAGTTATTTTCTTCCGAATCTTTTTCGTTCGTCACGGCCACGGCTTTCAACCCGAAGCATTGGTTCTCCGATGGGGAGTCCTTGTGCAGTTTGTGTAGAACCCCCATGCACAAAGGCCCACACAAATTCACACCGTTCCGATTCTCCGCAATCCAATCGTCCAGAGGCCCTTTTTGAAATACACTACAAGAAAAAGAAAAAAAAGGAAAAGAAATATAGCAGCTATAATATAATTAGCTATAATGGTGATAATACTTGTAACTGTTAGTTTCAAAAGATAATTTGTTGCAAAGAGTATCTAAAAAAACATCGTTGATTTCATTGCCTTACCGGCACTACTTTAACAGTATTTAAGTTGTTATCATTAATAATCAGTAACACGCTTACGGTTATAGTTTTGCGACAAAGAAAGTTTCGTGGCAAATTTATATTGATAACTTTTTTTCATCATTAGATTGTCAAAGTAAGTACAATAATTCATTACCGTCGAAAAGCCTAATCTGAAAAAATAATTCGGGAAAAATGAATAAATACCAAATGTACCATTAACTCATTGTTGTCGTTCATTAAAGAATCATGTGAAATTCGCCTCTTTTAAGTATGTGAAATTAGCTTGTGAATAACATAAAATAGATATATGTCATCTCTCAACTAACAGCCAACATAAAAAATGTTGCCCTCGAAAACGAGTTCTCTCTCATGAGAGTTAGGGTTCTCTCGTATGGGAGATTTCGTTCTAGGCTTCCCCTAGTGTAATTGCGGCTGTCGCCCAATTGAGTTCTCTAGTGGTTCCTTCTCTGTTTTCCGCCTTTCCCCTTCTTTCTTACTTCCTTTCTTCTATCCCCTTAACTTTTTGCTTTTTCAGGGTGTCCCACAGTGGAGGTGGACCAGAGGTTGTGCGGTTCTCTTATCATCCTATTGGGATCCTGCGTGGGGCTCCGCCTGTGAAATGGTGTTCGATGGGGAGATTGAGCGATTTTCGACGGTGCTGACTCTATCGGCTGATGAGGCGGCGGCATTCGAGATCCCGGTGGGCACTTGGCAGGGCTCAGATCCGCGACCCAAGTTCAGTGTGGTGGGAAGGGTGGTGAATATGAAGCCCATCAGTTTTGAGGCTCTGAGATCTAGCCTGAGTTCTCTCATCAATCCGACCAGGGGTATGGAGATTCGACGGCTGGCGCAGGGGAGATTTGTTCTCTCGTTCAACCATGCCCTTGACAGGAAAAAGACGCTTGATAAGTGCCCATGGATATTCGAAAATTTTTTTCTGATCTTGCGGTGCCTGGAAGAAGACGAAGACCCGTTGGAAGTGAATCTGGATTGGTGTGAAATTTATATGCATATTCATGGCGTACCGTTTAACAGAATGTCGAAGGAGCTCGCGGAATTCATTTGCAATCGGGTGGGCAGATTCAAAACCATGGACTTGGACTGGTCGGGTCGATCATCTGGAGATAGTGTGCGGGTTCGGGTGGAGATTAACTTGACTGTTCCACTGAGGCGCTGTCTGAGTATTCGAAGCCCATCCGGGAATGAAATTCTGGCCTCTTTGACGTATGAACGATTGGCCAACTTTTGCTATTTATGTGGCAGATGTGATCATATTCTCCAGGACTGTGATAAGCAATTTGAGGATGGATTTAAGGACCCTAGTCCGAACTACCCATTTGGACCATGGTTGCGTGAGGCTCCGTCATCGGGGCTTCGTTCTCAACGCAGGAACTTTGGTGGCTCCTCCATTCCCCCACCACAACAACCAAATCGACCACTGTTTGCTAAACCATCCGAAACAACCCCCAACCCTGATGGCCTGCATGATTCTCCACACACAGCCTCTCACATACCAGTTCACCCCTTCCCTAATATTATTCCACCTATCCCCAACGGTGCCTTCAACCCTACCTCCATGCCACCCTCTGTTTGTCATAATTTGGCAGTTGTGGCATATACGCCAAGCCCACATCTAGAACTCAACATTCCCCATCCTGTGCAAACTTCACCCACTCATCCCGAGCATCTTACACTATCACCTGACCTGTCTCGACCCCACCAGGCTTCAGCGGACTCCTCCTTCCCACCCACTACAATGCCACCTCTCAAGCCGGCCTCATCTCTTCCCTTCTTCTCAACTCTAGATTCTCCCGCTCCCCTATTTAATATTCCTCTGCATTTTGCCAACCCCTTTCCCAATAAGCAGTCCAATTCCGATACATATCCCAAAAAATGTAATAAGACCCGTAAACAAAACCCAACCCCTAAAGCCTCACCTCGTAAATCGTCCTCCTCTAAAACCAAACGAAAAGCCCTCATCTCCCCTACTAAAATCACTTCCACCATGTCACTTCTGAAAAGGCCTACTTCCTCCCGTTTGGTTCTTGTGGATGACGAGACTTCATCGGCGGAGACTGCTGTGCAGTCCCGCCGCCAGCCATGAGTCTCTTAGTTTGGAACTGCCGGGGCGTGGGGGGGCCTCGGACAGTTCAAGGCCTGGAGAAACTTCTCAAGGAGCATAAGCCCTCGCTGGTCTTCTTGTCTGAGATTCGATGCCGTGCTCGGAGGATCGAGGTCTTGAAGGCCAAGTTAGATATGTTCGGTCTATGTTTTGAATCAACGAATGGGAGGGGGGGGAGGCCTGGCTCTCCTTTGGATTAAGAACTTGAGTGTGATGTTGCAGAGTATGTCCAGGAACCATATTGATGTCCTTGTCGATGACGGGGGTGATACGAGGCCGTGGCGGTTCTCTGGGTTCTATGGAGAGCCTCTTGTTCAGAATAGACGAGGGGCCTGGCAGTTGCTGGAACAATTGGGTCAGAGGTCCGCACGGCCATGGCTATGTGCGGGTGACTTTAATGAGATACTCACTGACGGGGAAAAACTAGGGGGCGGCCTGAGACCACCGAGACAGATGCTCAGCTTTCATGAGTCTTTAGGTCTCTTTGATTTGGGGTTTACAGGACCGGAGTTTACATGGTGTAATAACAGAGAAGAACCCCACACAGTTAGAGAACGGTTAGACCGTGCAACCGCCAATGAGACTTGGACCCGCCTCTTTCCGAACTATAGAGTGTCGCACTTAGACTCTATACATTCAGATCACTGCCCCCTACTGATTGAACCAAGCCCCATTAGGAGAGTCCGCAGGAAACAGCGACGTCGATTTCGCTTTGAGGCGATGTGGGCTAAGTCTGAGGATTGTGCAAAAATCATCGAAGAGAGTTGGACACGAGTGGATAATGGATTGGCGGATCATGCCGTTTGGGAGAAAATCCGGGATTGTCGTTTGGGCTTGATACGCTAGAGTAAGAGCTGTTTCGGTGAGCCCCGGATCAAGATTGCAAAATTAGAAGAACAACTTGAATTACTTCGACGAGGCCCTATTTCGGCTGCTAGTAAAGCGGAAGAGGTGCTATTACGACGTCAATTAGAGGAGATGCAGGCTTGTGAGGAGATTAAATGGAAACAAAGGGGGAAAATGCAGTGGCTGAGGGAGGGGGACAGAAATACGACCTTTTTCCATTCTTGTGCTTCACAACGTATGAAAACGAATCGGATTGAGGGGTTAGAGGATGAACATGGTAATTTTTGCACCTCTGATGAGGAGATTCGAGGGATTATTACCCGGTATTTCTCGAAGATTTTCACTTCACATGAGCCTAGGGAAGAGGATATGGCTTTAGTCTTGGACTCCATCGAAGCCCGAGTGGATGATGATATGAACCGCCGACTTTTGGAACCTTACTCAGCTGCGGAGGTCACCCGCGCCTTATCCCAAATGAGCCCTTTCAAATCCCCGGGCCCGGACGGTATGCCCCCTTTTTTCTATCAGAAATTTTGGTCTATTGTAGGCAATGATGTGACTGCTTTTGTGCTCCATATTCTTAATCACCATGAAATTTTGCCTAAACTGAATTTCACGCACATTGTTTTGATTCCCAAATGCCATAACCCTACTCTCATTACACATTTTCGTCCAATTAGCCTATGTAATGTTATTTATAAAATTGCCTCGAAATGCATTGCGAATCGAGTGAAACCCATACTCGATTCGGTCATCTCCCCTTCTCAATCTGCTTTTGTGCCTAATCGCCTCATCACGGATAATGTTCTCTTGGCTTTTGAGGTCAATCATTATTTGCGAAACAAAAAAAGTGGGAAGGAGGGTTTCTTGTCTCTGAAATTAGATATGAGTAAAGCTTATGATAGGGTCGAGTGGTATTTCCTTGAACGTGTTCTTCTTAAGATGGGGTTTAGTGCCTATTTTGTTCGACTTATTATGGCTTGTGTTACCTCTGTGTCATATTCTTTCATGCTGGAAGGCACCCAATTTGGTCATATTGTGCCACAAAGGGGTCTCCGTCAAGGAGATCCTCTCTCGCCTTATTTGTTTCTTATCTGTGCAGAGGCTTTGAGTTGTCTAATTCGCAGGGAGGAGTTACAGCAACGTATTACAGGTGTCGCTGTGGCAAGGGGTGCTCCTAGGATCTCCCATCTTCTCTTTGCCGATGACACTCTTATTTGTTGTCGTGCTAATACCGATGAGGCCTCAAGGATCACTGAGGTACTTAGATGCTATGCTGAGGTGTCAGGGCAAGTGATGAATTATCAAAAGTCGGCGGTGGTCTTCAGCAATAATGTTAATGAGCAGAGTCGGATGGTGTTGGCTGCTAGTCTTGGAGTCCCGGTAGTCCAACAACATGATTTGTACTTGGGCTTACCATCTGTGATTGGGAAGTCCAAACGAGCTATTTTTGCATCCGTCCGTGGCAAGATTATTAAAAGAGTGCAGGGTTATTCGACGAAATTCCTCTCTATGGCAGGGAAAGATGTGTTGATCAAAGCAGTCCTCCAGGCCATGCCAAGTTATGCGATGAGCTGCTTCCGCCTTCCGGATACTTTTATTCGCGAGATAGAGAGTATTATTTCTCAGTTTTGGTGGAATAATAGATCATCCAGAAAAATTCACTGGGTCGCTTGGCAGGATTTGTGTCGTAGAAAAATTGATGGGGGCCTTGGGTTTCGCCGGCTCCGAGACTTTAATACGGCGATGTTAGCAAAACAAGGCTGGCGGCTCCTCAAAGTCCCAGATTCTCTCTTGGCACGCACGCTAAAGGCTCGATACTATCCTACCACCGATCTTCTTCATGCTCGTCTGGGACGCAACCCATCTTTCACTTGGCGTAGTATTATCGCGTCCCGTTATATCCTTGAGGAGGGCGTTCGGTGGCGTGTTGGGGATGGAGACAACATTGATATTTGGAATGATAAATGGCTTCCTAGGCCATCGACATTTATGGTAGTGGGAACGCCACCTCCGGGTTGCCAAGTTACGAAAGTTCGACAGTTAATTGATCAATCTACAAATTCTTGGGATACAAATACGTTGGAAGATCTGTTTACTCCGACGGATGCGGACTGTATTCAGTCTATACCCCTCAGTAGTGTGGCAAGGCCCGACACCCTCATATGGCATTATACCATGAATGGGCTCTTTACGGTTCGGAGCGCACATCATCTGGCAGGGTGTCTCGCAAATCGCTCCGGTGCAGCGGTGTCGTCGAATGGGTCCGAGAAGCAGTGGGCAAAATTGTGGAATCTGAAAATTCCGCCTAAGCTTAAGGTTTTCTTATGGCGAGTATGTCGGAATGCACTCCCTACTACTATTAACCTAATACGCCGGCATTGTCTCATCTCAGGGGGGTGTCCATTGTATGGCGAGGCTATCGAAGATACTCGTCATGCACTCTTGGATTGTCCTTTTTCCAGATTGGTTTGGGCTCTGTCGAACTTGGCATGGAGCGTTGTTTCAATATGGCGCACTGACGGGCGGGATTGGGTTCACTTCATTGTTGAGCACATGTCGAAGACAGACGCTTGCCTATTTGCCGCGATCGCTTGGACTCTTTGGTGGAATAGGAATCTTAAATGGGCGGGCGAGAACACGCTTGAGCCAGATACGCTTGTTATGTTTGCTAAGAGCTTCCTTCAATCCAATTGGGAGGCGTTCACGCCCTAACCAGGGGTGCCCCGGCCTCCTTCGCCGACCTCTTGGCGTACTCCACCGGCTGGAACAGTGAAGCTAAATTTCGATGGATCCTGGTTTCCGGACAGTGGCGAGATTGGTATTGGTATAATTGCTAGGAATGATAGAGGGACGTGTCTCGGCTGGTTGCAATGGCGCCGGTCGGGCTACTTCACTCCGGAACAAATCGAAGCGTTGGCAGGGCTTGAAGCTATTAAGATGGCGGAGAGGCGTGGCTGGTCCCAGGTCTGTCTCGAAAATGATTGTTTATCCCTTATTCAAAAACTCAAGGCTAAGGACCCAGACTTGTCGGAACTTGGAGGCATTATTTGTGATATTAAGTCCCTTAGTTTGCTTTTCATTTCTTGTTGTTTTCTTCATGTTCGTAGAGTGGGTAATTCCACTGCTCATTTGCTTGCCAGAGGAGCCGTTTCTTATTGTGAGGGAGTGGATGTGCTTCCCAATTTAGTTGAGAAGGCTTACCTTTTGGACTTGGTTTCTTCTTCTGAATAAATTCTCTTTCTGTTGGCTTTCAAAAAAAAAAAAAGATTGTCAAAGTAAAGGTGTCATTAATTCTAAACAATGAAAATTCAAAATAAATGAGTGACAATACAGAACCTATTGTCACTAAATGCGTATGATAAGCGATGATTTTTACATGTTACATTTATAATTGTAACTAATATTATTTTTTCTTGTAGTGATATATATATGGTTATGGCAATACCTTTCCGTGAGGCCGGGTTGTAATTCTCCTGCTTTTTCCAATTTTCTTACAATTATATGCATGTCGCCTTTCCGATCTTCCTCGGCGCAGCAACGGGCCACGTCCAAGAACCGGCCCGCGACGATTTCTTCCAGGCTTTCGGGCCTGGACGAGGAGGACGTGTCTTCGGGGAAGCTGACACCCCAGTGGATATTCTCGAGGGGAAAGGGGATTTCCAAGGCTTTGACGATCCCGGATATGATATCACGTTGTTCAGGCTCCCTGGCGGAGAGAAAAGCCCGACGGGGATTCTGGAAAGTTCTTCGGCCAATCCAACGAACCCTCGGGGAAAGTTTCCAGGTGGAATCGTCGTGACGAGAAACAGAGCCAATTGAAACAGAGACATCAATGGTGAATTGATCGTCTTTGTTTTGATTTATTATTCTCTGTGGCCCTGGAAATGCAAACAGGCACACGCAGCTCTCTTGGGGTGGGGTTGAATTCGCCATTAGTGTGTGTAATGCGCGTTTGTTAAGTATACGCATATGTGTATGTATAGTGTATATACATAGAGTTTGGAAGAGTTGTAGTAGTAGAAGTTCTAGATTCCTAAAACGATCTGGACTAAACTTGGAAGACAGGTTGAGTTCTGTGTTACATTATTAGTGTATTATTTTTCTGTTTTATATTGATAATTATATGTAAATATAACGATTGTAAAAAAATATTTATCTAAGTATTTGAAACGGTTAAATAAGTGCAATAAAACTCAGAGTCTACCTCTTATCCAGTTTTATAATTTCTGTCTCAAAATTATACTTCAACACTGTATGATTAAATTATTCAATTTGTAACTAATTTGTAATATATAATTTTTTGTGTATTTAATATTTTTAAAATATTGAATCTTCACATGTATTATGTTTAATCCATAAGAAAATTGGACCTGTCATTTGCATTTACAGAGTTTTGTATAAGAGTGACCGAAGAAATAAAATTGTGTATCTTCACACTATTATTCTTAAAGCTAAAATATTATTAATATTATATCGAATACTCTAAAATAGGAGTAATTCTAGAAACAAATTTCCAGTATTCAGAAAAATAATTGCTATGATAACGAAACATAGGCAATAAATTAGGAAAAATAATTAATTGGTGATTTTTAGAAAGGAAAAAAAAAACATAAATTACTAGACAACGTAATCATTGCCTAGTTCGAATCGGATTATAATTTCCTGTGATCTAAGTCAGTTCAAACAAGAATTTCCCAATATAATTAGATATGCCCTAATTAACTAATCCATCTCCTACTCTATCTCGTACAACCCTTAATTACAAACTCTATATATATAGACGCACACACCACGCCTTTCCCTGACACAAAATCACACAATAAGAGCCCAAAATTAGTTTTTTTGAGAAGCTACTCCAAAGTAGCTTTACATAAAAATATTTTTAATCATTGTATCCAAACGCACGACTAGCTTGAAAAAAGTTCTACTATAAAAAGTATCATAGAAGAAGTACTTTTTTTTAAGCCAATCAAAACGGTCCTAAATTTCCTAACAACAAAATAATGGCCAACTCAACCCAAGATACATGTGTCTGCGTGTTTGCACATCCATTTCCGAAGAGAACAAAGCAAAGCCCGGATCAATTCACCGTCGACGTTTTTATTTCCGTCGGGGTCTTCTCCGATACCCCGATTATCTATAGCCAATTCAAAGTCTCCAACAAGATCAACCGGACAATCACGAGAACCTGGCACTACTCCCGTCGGGCCTTTCTCTCGGCCTCCAGGCCCGAACAACACGAGATCATGTCGACGATGATTCGGGACCTGCAAATCCCTTTCCCCCTGGAAAACACCCGTTGGGGCCTTGAGTTTCAGAAATCCAGGCCAGAAAACCTGGACGAGATCATCGATGCCCGGTTCTTGGAAATAGCCCGACTCAGTTGCGAAAAGGGTAATGAACAGAATGGTAGCTTTATGCAAATACATGTGACTGAATTTGGGAAAGTGGAGTCCCTGGAAAAGTTCTTTGAGAAGGATGAAAAACCGAAAGGGCCTCTGGACGATTGGATTCTGGAGAATGAGAAAGATTGTAACTTGCACACCCCTCAATGCTTCGGAGTTATATTCGAGTTGGGCCGAAAAGCTCCGGAGGATAACAAGTTTTTCGGCTTGAGATCGGTGAAAGTGACGGAGGAGTCGGATTGTTGTTCGATTTGTATGAAGGAGTTGATCAAAAGAGGCAAACATGCTATACGAATGCCGTGCTCGCATGTTTTTCATGGATTCTGTATATTCCAATGGCTCGGCGTGAGGCCCACTTGTCCTCTATGTATGTTTGAGTTGTATAGGCCCGAACCTAGCCCGTCGGAACACGGGCAGCAAGACCGCTCCAGAACCGAAATGGATGATGTCTCGACACGAGCAGCGGTTGGAATGGTGGAGAGTGGGGGCCTGCAAAGTGGCGGCACACGGGTGCTATCCACGAGGCGTGATAGGTTAAAAGGGATGGGCCTGGTGACGGGCCGCCGGAGAAGAGATAGACATAAGGCGACCGAGCAAAGCGGACAGAAAAGTAGAAGGGTTTCACGTAAATTTGTTTTTACTTCAAATGTTTTGTCCGCCTCTGTTTCTTTCTATTTCTTTTCTGCCTTTTTGGTTTTAAATTTTTTGTCCTTGGTTTCCAAGAAATAAGTTGGTGATTCCTTCTATTATGTTATAAAACAAAATTTTCAATATAAATTTTAGATTTATAAACTATATTTATTCTCTCTATCATAACAAAGTTTATAAATATTGTTCCATTTCATAAAAATGTCCATTGTTAGCAAGACAATGCAAAAGTTTCTATATAAGTTCTAGATTTATAAACCATATTTATTATCTATGTCACAACAAAGTTTATGCAACATAATTCCATTTAACAGACCTTCGCTTAACATCCCACCAAGTTATGAAAATACTCACGTGTGTAATGCATTTTGCCCTTTTTTGTTCTTCTGGCTTTCCTTGTTTTTTCCCGAGGAATATATATATATATATATATATTGTTGGACCTTTTAACGATATCATCCTCTCTTCATTTTATGTTTCACTTACAATTCTCAAACAATGCAATAAATCAGCAAATTCCTTGAGCAAAATATTCGAAATTATTAGAATACATGAACCACTAATGATATTTATGACATTGGATTATTCGTATTAAACATATGAAAAATCATTACCAAAGCAAAACAAAACTTTAATCTCTTACTCTCATATCTAAGAGTACAATAAGAACTTTATAGATCATCATTTCTCAATCTGATTTATTCTCTCGAGGGTCCGAGCGGCTCACAGTTATTGCACAGATTAAAAATCAAAAGTTAAAAATAGGAGTTTCAAGCTCAAAGCCTCTATGAATATTATCTATGCAATACTTTCAACATGCTCAAAGAACAAGACAAGAAAATAAATACACATATGCTAAGAAAATACGCCATTTGATGATTGCTTTTCTAGGCCTGATGGCCAGCTTCAAATCCCAAAAGCTTGAAACGACTCAAACAAACATGAGATGATAAATGAAGGACGATTTTCAAACTTCAGGCAGCGATCTGACCAAATAGGTTCTTGCGTATCTGCAGTTGAGATACAGATTATGTTAAAGGCAATGATTTCGGTTCAATAGCTTAGCAAGCCATCAGAAAATGTACTATATAGTACAACTCTAATCACAAGATATCATGTAACATCATATTAAGACAGATGTAAAATAGGGGCACCATATGTGTGTGTATGTGTGAGTGTGTACTCTTACAGTACAACAGATCGGAACATCTCACATTTTGTGCAAACATGTTACAAGAAGTTTTCAACATAGATCATCACATTTCATTTTCATCTATTTTATTTCCTATTACACTTGATTTTCTGCTCTTATCTGTGTTTCAGAAGAAATTGATTCAATCCTGTAAATCACAACAGCAAAAGCAAAAAGATAAACACCACCCATCCCTAGTAGAAATTTAGAAATATATAATCTTCTTTATTTATCATTTGTTCTCAAGTAAGAACTAAACACTCAACCCCTCAAAAATTTGTAATGCTGCAAATCCTTCCTGATGTCAGCCAAAAAATGTTAAATGGTCCCAGGCAAGCAATAATCTAAAAAACAGCAAGATCCTGTCATCCCGTCAAGACTCCTCTATTCCGTTCTCGTTCACTTTAAAATTTCCCTATGATATCCAGTTTGTCATTTAATCAAAAGAGCTGCATCTTACATGAGGAAGACATGCAAAAGAAAGGAAATAGAAAGCAGGGCAGCCTTCCAAATGTGAAGAGGATTTCACCTATGGTTATAAGTCATAAAATTCATTGTTCACATTTCAAACTTGTACAAGTAGGCTTCAACAATTAACAAGTACATAGAAAAGGTAAATGTGAAAAGAACAAGTGCGAGGGTACCTCTGGCAATTTTTTACGGAACACAACATCCAGTCTGGCATCAAGAGTGTTCTCAAACACTATTTTCCCATCCCTAGAAGCCAACACTACGCCTCCAGAACTGAAAAATAGAAGACAGAGAGAAAAGAACAACATCAGATGCTATTAGCAGTTTCCAAACTTCAGGGCGTGAGAATGAAAAAGAAAAAAATAAAGATCAAGAAATAATCATAGAACAATTGGTTATATCATACATTCAGTCCACTGTAGTATTAGCTAAAGGGATGGGGTGATTGGTTGCTTTTTATTTCCTATTCTCTCATTTCCGACTACTTTTTCTACTGCAAATATCATGATTGCTTTTCATTTTCAACAAAAACACAACTCATGTTAGTTTTCATAGGAGGGCCCACAATACAAACAATAACATTCACCCAAGTATCATTTAACTGATTTGACCTCAAAACAAATTTGTGATGGGACCCACAAAAGTGCAATAGTATTTAGTAGAAGTTCTCGGTACCAGAAGGGACCATGTGCATTGTGATGAGAAGGAGCAGGTGGAAGGTTGACACTATCAACTATGATCTCAGGTGGATGAACTTGTGCCTTCCCCGAGTACTCCTCCTTTGCAGAGTCCAAGACAGACTCCACCAACTTCACATCATCTTTACGGCATCTCAATAACACAGATGGCTCTTTCAGCCTCAGCAAACTCTGTAATGCAAGTATATAATTTGTTAACAACAGCAGGGTGAAAGGTTACACAGAACTTCAGGCGCAAAATATACATGGCAACTAAATTTAATGACAATGTAAAATTTATAACACAATCTAGCGCATTAGAAATATGAAGAATCAAAACATGTAGACCTAACAGATTGGACAACTTTTAACATTGTGGACTTTCCAAATAAAGGATCAAAACACTCGCGCATTATCACTTTTCGAGTAAATAGCATATCCATGTGTGTGTGTGTGTAGACTCAGTTTGCATAACCTGAACAATAAGATCCTTGAGGAGGTGCTTATAGTTATGATGGTCACGGCTAACGTTCAAAAGCTCCTTCGACGCAGCATCCTTCATGGAATTGACCAAATCATCCTGAGCTTGAAGAACCTTGATTCGAGAAGCATTCAGTTGCATTGAGTACTCACTACAACAACCCAATCACATAGAAATGTTAATAAGACGACGTCCTAAAATCAGACAGATCATGGGAAGAGCACACTACAAGTTGTGATTTTCAATATGAAACAAATCAACCCCACTACATGCCCCTAAAAGGTTTACAATCACCATAAGCAGGAGAATGAACTCCGACATAATAACTTCACGATGCATTTTTTCAATCCAGATTTCCAGAAATCGCAAAAAATAAACAAATCCCTCGGAAAAATTAACACAAACACTTCGTGTGATCAGCCCACTTCAGATTAGGGTTTAAAATCTTAACCTTTTCCCAGAATCGTATTCTATTCAACAAAGTCCTAAACAATTCGAACATTAAGATATTAACAAATAACTAAATAAATTTTACATTTTCTTGCGGATTTGAACTTGCTTCTCCTTGCGTTCATACTCTTGCCTGATCTTCTTCTTCTCCGCTTCCACCAACTGCAACTTCTCGATATTGAATTCCTAACAAACAAACAAACAACGACAACATCATCAAACTCGAATCAAACTACAAGTTCTTGAAGAACACAGGGACCCGATAACCCGGACCCGACGGGTCGGAGCCCCATATTTCGCAACAGGTAAAAAAACCGTACTTCTTCGGCGGAGACGGAGATCTCGTTGGCCTTCTCCTCCGCTTCTTGGCGGATGAAGCGGACCATCTGCTGGATCTGCTTCGAAACGTCGGCGTCGTTCATCTTCGGATTCGGATCCTGATGAATCGGGTCTGGGTTTTTTCTTTGATCTTCCTGTGGAAAAGACTAGACGGAACAAATGGAGAAGGCCTTCGTTGGTTTGGTCGGGGATCGATAGTATTTTCCATCAAATAATTATTCATCCTAAAAGTCGTGTTTCATATGTGGGAAGACGCGAATCGTTTATAAAATAGCAACTTTCTTTCTGTTTTCCGGGTCGATCCCCACCGGGCTCCACTAAGAACCCTTTTGGATTAAGTTTTAAAAAAAATATTTCTCGAATAGTATATTTAATAGTAATTTTTTTAAGTTACATAATTTTGCGTTTAGATATAATAATTAAAAGTATTTCAAAATGTATTTTTATTTGCGTTATTCTATGGAATATTTGGAAAAAAACTCTGTTTTGATCTTTTTTTCTAACTTTTGTTTTTTTTTAAAAATCTATCTGAACATAATTTTTATTCTAAAGTATTTTTTTTTCAAAAAAAAAAGTGATTCTCCATAAAAAAAAATGCCCATCCAAATGGGATAGGGATCCATATAGGAGAATATTCTTTCGACGATTAGTTTTTACATGAACAAAAACTCGAATGCGAAACCTTGTTGAGAGCACTTTTTAGTATTACTACGACTATAGAAATTTTTCAATATTTTTAATTAGCTCTAATTTGAGTTTTGATGAATTTTAGTAATTATGTACATGCATGATGCATCCTAGCTTTTTTCCGAATCACTTGAAATAGATCATTACTTTTACATATTGATAATAAGTTGACTCGGCAATAACATAAAAGAGACCAGTCATTTTCCGAAAACAAGGCAACGATTTTGCTCCTTCTCAAAATATAAATTGGAGATACCGCCCACGAATATGCATTATTTGATTTTTTAATATGTTTTCAAATTTCCATTTCATCGAACACCTTAATATAATAAGATGAAACTAACGAAAAAGTGAAACCAATAAAATCATACAAACCTTAATATAAACAACGTTGATCCATCACCATTATTACGTATTTTCTGTTATTAAAAAAAAGGAATAATTGCTTTTTTTTTTATCTTCTACTTTTAGGGTGTTTTCAAATTTGCTATCTCTAGTTCAATTTTATCAATTTTGTCTTTTTTATTTATAATTTTTTTTAATTTTAGTCATACTTTGGACATAACTTGTTGCCAGTGATGATGTGGCACTTTTTTTTATAATTTTGTGGAAATGTGGCATTTCTTTTTTGTTAATTTCCACTTCAATAGACAACTTAGCAGCCGCATAATACAATAACCTTAAAAAAACAAAATGAAAAAAAAAATACAATTGAATGCTTAGTTGGCATACATATATATTTGCATAAATACACAAACACAAACACACACACATATATGTATGTATACATACAAACATACATAAATACACACAAACACACACACACACACACACATATATACACATACACGCATACAACTATATATATATATACCCGCCACCCGGAAGAGAGAAAGAGAGAGATCAGGAGATGGAGAGGGACGAGAAAGAGGGAGGGTGAGAGAGAGAGAGAGATCTAGCGAGGGGGAGGTATGGATAGAGAAAAAGAGATCGGGAGAGGAATGGAGAGAGAGAGAGAGGTGTGTTGGGGTGTGTTTGGAGTTGGGGGCGATGGCCATGGTAGTGGTGGCAGCTGGGGGTGGTGGTGTTGGTGATGGCAACGGGTGGGGCTGTTGGGGGTAGGAAGAGGCGGCGGCGGCGTGGTAAGGGCAGGCGGAGGAAGGGGGGCTGGTGGGGTCGGGAGTGGGGGCTATGGTTTTTTGGGAAGAAGATGATAATTTTTTTAATTATATATATATATGTATAATTTTTTTAATTATTTTTAAAATTGTGTATATATGTATAATTTAGACTTTAATTTTCTATATAAAATTTTTATTTTTATTTTTAATTAACTTTTGTATTTATATATATAAATTAAATTTTAAAATTATAATAATTATATAAATTAATATTTTTAAATATGATTAATTGTAATGCCAATTAGATGGCCAACTCTCCAATCCACCTCACCACAAAAATGTCAACTAGATGTCCACCGCACCACAAAATGGCCAAAAAATCGTCACGTCATCACCGACGACAAGTTATGTCCAAACTAAGACAAAAAATTGTAAAATTGATAAACGGAGAGAACAAAAATTAAAAAATTTATAAACAGAGATGGAAAAATCGAAAACACCCTAAATGTAGAGGACAAAAAAGGCAATTATCCCCCCAAAAAAATCATCTCATGTTTCGACAAAAGAAAATATTAATAATTTTTATTGTTGTAAATTTAACTCAAAATATATAGCCATTAAAATGTTACACAATCATGAATGAAAGAAGCAAAATCATATTTGATGATGCCGATCCCTGGTCCTTGACTTTGGGGCTCATAATCAAGGAGAGATGGATGGAATGCTGGATAGATCCTTCAACCTATGAGAAGGTAATATATGTGAGTCTAGTCGGAAGTATTTCTAATGAAAATCTTTCGATACTTAAGTAAGTGAATAGATTGAGCAGAAGATCGTGTATTGTAAAAAATGTAAGTGCAGAGAATGTGTGCCCTAATGAATAATGAAAACCTTCTATTTATAGTATTCAATTGAAATGGATAGAATTATGGCTGAGGTGGCTGCCGTCCAGTGCTCCATACAAAGAATATTCCTCCGACACATGACGGTCGAGCCTTTGGACCCAACAGGGTGTTAGAAACAGTTGCCTTGGGGACCATTTCGAGGAGAAGTGGGGAACCACTCCGAGGAGGCCCTTGGATAAGGAAATGATTAGTTTGGCGAACATTACCCTAAAGGGGGTGTCTTGTTCGACATCGAGGACAGCATTCTGACGAACTGGGTTAGTTGACGCCATGTGCTTGAACCGAATTGGGCTACGTTATGAGGCTGACAGCCATGTGGAGAGCGTGTAATCCCCCATATCAATATTACAAGTTTTTTTAATTATGGTTTTGATTTGTGATAAAAATATTTAAATAAATTAATTAATATTTAGTATCTCTACTTAAAAATTGT
This sequence comes from Petrea volubilis, assembly GCA_026212405.1. Lineage (NCBI taxonomy): Eukaryota > Viridiplantae > Streptophyta > Magnoliopsida > Lamiales > Verbenaceae > Petrea > Petrea volubilis. The sequence continues at coordinate 1,750,098 of CM047886.1, read as the reverse complement.
TAAACACTAACTAATAGCACCAAAAGAACATTCAAAGTGGAAAATGGGACGTGAAAAATGATGTTGTATGAATTATTAATCTTATGGCATAACATTTCCAAGCTAAAAATAAACTACATGTAAGCGGTCTAAATTAGGTTTCCTATTAATATAAGATTAAATTCGATCCGTTGTTCAACAAATTAGACCTTAATTATGCTTTTAATGACATTATTGTCGAATTATATAGGATTTTCCTTTTCTATAACTCTTATCCGGTTGGATTAATTTTATAATTTTGGAAAGAACAGAATAATACTGACATGGCATAATTTTGACCCAACCTCTCGACCGCCTTTCTCGCGACAAGCTCGCCGGTATCCCCGATCGATTTCCCTTAAAACCTTTCCGACCGAATGTCGTATACCGACCGACTTGGCTAAACCCTCTCCTCGATGAGCCTGGCAGGACCATTTCCCTCTCGAATCGAACCTAGCTCCTCAGCCCATTGATCAGAACCATACTGAGTCCAACGGATCCCTGCTGGCATTAAATGCTCAGTCAGACTGGGTATGGGGGAGCCATCAAACCCCATACCTCATTAATGGAGTGCCAGCTAATACCTATGAACCCTACCACTAAGCTCATGGGTCGTCCACATCAGCCCTCAACGACCTACCTAGCCTAGCGGGCCCACAGGAGCGCGGTCTACCTGGACATAGTATAAATACCCCCGTATTTATGGTAAGAGACACATATTAATTACGCTCAATACCCTTACTTTGCTCAAATCCCTTCAAAAATAGATCGACTGAGTTAAACATCGGAGGGTCTTAGCCGAGATCCATCTCGGGTAGCTTACATTGTCGTTCCCTTATTGCAGGTTAACTTTTCGTTCAAATACCTTCACTTACATACTCAACCAGAGCAACCGACCGCGGTCGACCAGCTCCTGAATTCAACCCGCATCAAATGCGTAACGGTAAACCATGATAACAAGCCAGAAGGCTAGTAAAAAACTGAGATGCAATTCAATTGCTTTGGATATTAATTAATTCTCTATTTCATTTTCCTATTTTTCACCTCTGTATTTCATTAAATTAAATTTATCATCAAAATTAAAAATCCAATCGATTAAATGAATGACATATACCAATTTGTATTATATTTTATACACGTATCATGTACTCAGCGAATGGAGCATAAATAAGGGCCTGTTTAGATTGATTTAAAAAAGGTGTTTGTTGGTCGGTATTTTTTATAATAAAGTTTTTTTTTTAACCAAGTAATTTTATATTTGAATAGAGTAATTAAGGTACTTTTATTTTGAAATTATTCCGAGTAATTTCTAAGAAAATACAAATTTTGACTTTTTCTTATCTTTTATTTTTTTTAAAAAAACTAATCCAAACACAATTATTTATTTTAAAATATTTTTTTTTTCAAATAATAAGTACCTCTCCTTTAGAAAAAGTCCATCCCAAGCTCTAAATTACCACAGTTGACCAGAAAATTTAATACCATTAATTTGACCCATCCATCTATATATACTATTAATCAATAATAAGTACTTAGATGTTTTGATGTCTTTACGTTTGTGCACTCTCATTTATTTTCTCTCTAGTCTTTCATCTCCCCATTAATTAATATTTTTTCCTCCTCCTCTTTCTCTCTCATCTATTCATATATATATATATATATATATAATTTATTTCATCTATTTCACGCTTTTTTATAATTTTTTCTTAACTTATTCATCTTTATCATATAATTTGATGTTGCATGATTATCCACTACCACGCCATCCGACACTGGGCCTAGCTAGTGATGTGTCAGGATCAATCAATGTCATATAGCAACATCGTTTAAATCCCGAACATAACACCTAATGAGCTTTCTCCCTTTTCAAGCTCTTAGGGATAAATCCTCCTCGAGAAGTTTATTTAGAGACTTTCTCTTTGGGGGAACGCTTTAAAGCTAGCCCACTTGGGATTTCCTCTCCTCGAGATATTTCCTCCGAAGAATTGAATATCCTGAGAAAGATTCCCGTTGCTAGCTATTATCTATTCAGGAGACTTGCAAGAGAAAATTACTCAACTATTACAAGAAAATGGAAATGCACATTTTTTTACGGTTAAATTCCGATTTCCTTCGGAAAGTCCAACAAAAATGCGGTGAACTTGATTTTCAAGAATTTGGCGGGAAAATGAGGCAGAACTGATTTTAATATATATATATATATATATCCGGCGGAATATTTGTGGGACTTACAAGAAAAATAAAAATGAAATCCCCAGGAATTTGTTTGCGAATTTTGATCGATAATTAGAAAATAACAAATTTCATAATTGTAGAAAGTAATAAAGTTACAAACATTAATAAATTACATAATTTAATAAAATTTAATAAAAATATTAAAATAAATAAATTGCATAATTATGAAATTAAAATTAATATAAATTAATAAAATAAGAATAATTTCACAAAAGTATATTAAATATAACAATATATATATATATATATATATATCAACAACTTGTTAAATATCCTAGTAGTAGACTCTTCCCTTCCCTTGGGAAGACTTTGGTTTGAATCCTTCTAGTGCAAAATATGCAACATTTCTTGAGTGCGTGACATGCAACGGATGGCGGCAGGTGGGGCCTTCGGCTGGCGACGGTCACGGGCCTTTCGGCTGCAATACGGTGGAACTCCGGTAGAAGTGGAAAACCAACGAGGGATTTTATGTGTTTTTCTTATCGTATGCGTGGATAGATCCAAAATAAATTCATCATTAATGAATATCACATCCATGTCTACTAATTGTCTGTTCATAGCGTGCAAAAAGCATCAACCGTTGTATTAATAATTGGTAAAGAGAATAACTCTTGCTTTATATAACTCAAACATGTAATGCAATATAACTAAGGGCATAAGATAAGTCAAATTGGCTCATAAACTTAATGAGCCAACTTGACTTGAGCTCAATTCGAGCTCAAGCGCTTTGATGGGTCAAACTTGTGCTTATATGTGCTTGTTTGACAGCTCATGAGCCTCGTGTGCCATTTATTTATATATATATATATATATAATATTTTTATATTTTTTAAAATATATAAATAATAAAACATCAATATAATATTAATAATAGATTTGTATAAAAAAAAATTTAATGTCTTTGATGATTTAAATATATAAGTAATATGTTAGAAAAATAAAAATATTATATTATTATGGGTTTTATTAGAAAAAAATGAGAACAAGAACAATACTTTAAACTAAATGAGCTCAAGCTCGAGTCCTACTTTTTAATGAGGCACTAAGTAGAACTCAAGCTTCATCATTCTTATGCAAGCTCTAAAAATATGTCCATCGGGTTCAAGTTTTATCATTTTTATTTGAGCTTGACCTGTGAAAAATTGGCTCAACAAGCTCGTCACATTCACTTCCCTAACAATATTCCATCTCATTAATACGAAACATGTATCCTAACACCGCCAACAAATCTCAATATTTTATCCCTCAGGATACTACTTGACCCGCATGGGTCTTACCAATCAGATCTCGCCCCATCAACAAGGTTCTCCCCTATAATTTAAAATATATATTAATGGATTCAATTTAATGGATATGTTATAACTCTATGTCCAAAATTAAAAAATATATATATCAACAACTTGTTAAATATCCTAGTAGTAGACTCTTGCCTTCCCTTGGGAAGACTTTGGTTTGAATCCTTCTAGTGCAAAATATGCAACATTTCTTAAGTGCGTGGCATGCAACGGATGACGGCAAGTGGGGCCTTTGGCTGGCGGCGGTTACTTGCCTTTTCGGCTGCAATACGGTGGAACTCCGACGGAAGTGGAAAACCGACAAAGGATTTTATGTGTTTTTTTTGTAGTATACGTGGATAGATCCAAAGTAAATTCAGAATTAATGAAGGCCACATCAATGTCTACTGGTTGTTTGGTCATAGCGTGCAAAAAACATCGACCGTAGTTGTATTAATAATTGGTAAGGAGAATAACTATTGCATTACATGCACTCAAGCATTTAATGCAATATGACTCGGGCCGTAAGATAGGTCGAGTTGACTCATAAACTTAATGAGCCAACTTGACTTGAGTCAATTCGAGCTCGAGCGCTTTGATAGGTCAAACTTGAGCTTATATGTAACTGTATGACAACTCATGAGCTTCGTGGGGCATTTATATATATATATATATATATATATATATATTAATATTTTTATATTTTTTAAAATATATAAATAATAAAACAACAATATAATATTAATAATAGATTTGTATAAAAAAATTTAATGTCTTTGATGATTTAAATATATAAATAATATATTAGAAAAATAAAAATATTATATTATTATGGGTTTTATTAGAAAAAAAAACTAAGAACAAAAACAACATATTAAACTAAATGAGCCCTACATTTTTTTTTATTTTAACCACTCGGTTCCAACATATTGGTCGATTAATTCGGATCGAGTACTGCAGAGGCCCATTATTGGGCCGATCCTCCCAACCCAATTGTTCAATTTACAACACCATAATTCGAACTTTGGACGTTGTTTAAACCTTACTTTTTAATGAGGCAATAAGTTGAACTCAAGATTCATCATTCTTATGCAAGCTCCAAAAATAGGTTCATTGGGCGCGAGTTTTATCATTTTTATTTGAGCTCGACCCCTGAAAAATTGACTCGACGAGCTCATCTTATTCACTTTCCTAACGATATTCCATCTCATTAATATGAAACATGGTATCTTAGCACAACCAATAGATCTCAATTTTTTGTTCCTGAGGACACCGCTTGACTCACTTGGGTCTTACCAATCAGATATCGTCTCATCAGCAAGTTTTCTCTTATAATTAAAAATATATATATTCATGGATTCAATTTAATAGATATTTTATAACTCTATATCTGTTTGCATAAATTTCTTCCGGCCGCGCCGAAGTGGCCGCTCAGGGTTCGAACCGGCCGAGTTCGATGGGAAAACAGCCGATTCGAAGTGAGCTTCTTCGTGTTCGGGTGCGGGCGTGCCAGTGTGCAGTAGCACACAAGTGGAAGTCTTATGGTTCAGAGTGAATGTGAGGTGGTTCGAAATGGAATTAATGTGAATCGAAATGAAACAGTGATGCGCCTAAAACTTCTATCTGAAAAGCGATTGAATTGGAGTAGGCAAACACTACCCATGAGGTTCTACTTGCCTACAACTGAATGTAGGACTTAATAATTTCGCACTCTCAAGAATCGAAAAGGGTCAGAAAGCTTTAATCGAAAAGAAAATACATTAGAAGACTATAGCTACTCGCCATGTGGACCTTACAGGACTCGACTACATACACACGCATTGATGACTCGGGCCATATCTATGACAGAGATGCATTGAGCAGTCCCTAAGAACTCTAGCTACAAATCGGACACATTGATGACTCCGGCCATATCTACCTGTGGTTGTTTTCAGAGGCTGTTCACTCCGACGAGCATTGATTGACTTCGTCTGCACTCCCCTTCATGCATGCGCTCGATATGAATGCTGGGTACCACTCCGCCGCATTGATATCTCACCTCAAACCGGGCCCAATCCGAGTAAGTGATGACTACGACTTCGTGACGTTACGGAATGAGTGCATTGATATCCCTACTTCGAGCCGAATGAGGTATGGCTACAAACACCCCGTAGCGGTTTTCTACCTACTTGAACTAAAGCTATTCTTTGTTTATTTAAGCTAAGGAATCAGAGAAGTGTGGACTTCTTGATTGAGAGAATTGTGTTGTGTTGATTGATCGATTGATGATGTCTGTCCATGAAGACTCCAGCTCTCCTTTTATAGGCTTCAAGCTGCAACTGTATCCCTTTATTCTTGGAGCCGAAAGACTTCAAAAGACTTGATTATTTGAAATGGATGGACCTCCTTATTTGTTGCTATGGCAGTTATGCCATCTCATAATAAATTTAAATTTTCAGCCAACACATGGCCTTTATTTTAGGCATGTGCAGGTATAACAATGCCTATTTTTAGTCAATATGTTATCTAACAACTCCTAAAAGTGAGGGGTTTGAATTTAAATTTATTATCTATTTATTCTATTTTCTATTTTATATTTTTGGCCGACTGGGCCATGGGCCGTTATTTCATGTCGGCCTGGGCTTTGAATACGGGCTCGTGGATGCGCCTAAGCGGCTTGGGCCTTATTAGTTTATTTCGACGTGACGAAAAAGATCAAAATCAGCCCACTTCGAATCTAATTTCAAAAAATTAATTTTGGGCTCAAACAATATCCAAAATTAAAATATATAATTGAATTATGTTTCTTTTTCATTGACTCTCTCCCGGGAGCCGTATTTGGACTCAGTCTCCTCTCTCTCTCTCTCTCTCTCCCCATCTTTTTTTTTCTGTTTCAGTCAAACCAAATAAACGCGTTCAAACTCGGCCCATATTCATACAATTAATTATGATCAAGAAAAGAAATCTCTTGTCTGAATCCTCACTCCATTTAATCTAATCAATGTACTAATTACAATTATTTGTTCATCCCCTGTCTCACCTTCTTGGCTCCTTCGTCTTCCTTTTCCTATAAAGATGTCCCAATCTTCCTCCCTCTTGTCTCACTCGAATTCAGTCAAATATATCCAAAACATCCTCAAGATCACAATGGCTGGCAACAACGTTAAATCGGATAATAAACCTATAAAGATCCGAGACGTGTGGTCCGACAACCTCGAATCCGAATTCGAGCTCATCTCGGATCTCGTCGACCGTTACCCGTTCGTCTCCAGGGTACACCGAGTTCCCCGGCGTCATCTTCAAGCCGGAGCCACCGGCCAGCGCCGCCCCCCACCGCCGCCGACGGCCCTCTCCTCCGACCACTACAAGACGCTGAAGTCGAACGTCGACGCCCTGAAGCTCATCCAGCTCGGCCTCACCCCTCTCCGACGCCGTTGGGAACCTCCCCGATCTGGGATCCGGCGAGCGCTTCATCTGGCAGTTCAACTTCTCCGACTTCGACGCGGCGCGTGACCAACACGCGCCCGACTCGATCGAGCTGCTCAGGGCCCAGGGCGTCGACTTCGAGCGGAACAGGTCCGACGGGATCGAGTCGGCCCGGTTCGCCGAGGCGATGATGGGGTCCGGTCTGCTGTGCAACGACGCCGTCAGCTGGGTCACGTTCCACAGCGCGTACGACTTCGGGTACCTCTTGAAGATCCTCACGCGCCAGCCCCTTGCCCGGCGGCTTTAGCCGAGTTCGCTGGCGGTGCTCCAGGGCGTTTTTTGGGGATAATGTCTACGATGTGAAGTATTTGATGCGGTTCTGTGAGAGCTTGTACGGCGGGTTGGACCGGGTGGCCCGGGCTCTGATGGACCGCGCGGTCCGGAATGCCACCAGGCGGGTCGGATAGGCTTGCTGACGTGGCATGCG